>JARBWK010000002.1:146585755-147124309 GCA_030556195.1 Anolis apletophallus
GTGACCAATATGACACATGAACTGAGCTTAAATGATTGCTGGATTTGCGGGCATGGCCCTTCAAGTCATAGCCAAGGCTGGCCGATCGTGCCCACCGCTTTGTTAACGTTGCAGGGGTGGAACGAGATCAAGTGTAACCAAGCACACTTAGAGCGAAGTAAGGATGAGGCTCAGTTTGTGATTTCACACCGTTCTCCCGTGTTGGAAGCATCACTGTGCTTCAAATGGAGGAACGATGGTACTATCTATGCTACAGGGGACCAGAGGGAGGGTAGATATGAACTGTTTAACAGAGTTGAGCTAGGGTCCTACCCGCATGAAATCACACAATTACAATACATGAACGTTACCGGCCACATTGTGGCCAGAAGACAAAAGGAATTTGGACTTGGGGTTGGGAGTATTCAAATTGCACCCACATCTTGTATGGAAACCGCCAGGAAAGTGCCCTAGTTAATCTGGTACAGAACCTCCCCGCCGGTCGCACTGGCCGTCGGGTGAAGGACTTGCCAGCAGGGGTCTTGTGGATTTGTGGATCCTGGGTGGGGCAGGTTTTGCCAGTGGCTTGGAGCGGGATTTGCACCCTGGGGACTGTTGGCCCGGGAGGATTGAGAATACACCCCAAAAATACCCCAGTGACAAACTTACACATGCATGTTCAAAAGAGGTCGGCTGAGTCAGTCCAAAAGCTTGGATATGACAGTAGTCGAACCTATCTCAATGAGGTTCAAAGGGTTTTGGCAATCAGTACGCCAATGATGGGAGTAGCATGGAATATAAAGCAGCTACGTATTATTTCTTACGGATTGGAAATGTTAGCTAATGAAACAGCCCAGGGAATGACTGCTTTGCAAATTGAAGTTAATTCCCTGGCCAGGATGGCAATTCAGCAGAAAATTGCACTGGATTACCTCTTATCTAAGCAAGGGGGCCTCTGTGTGTGGCTAAATACTACGTGCTGTCATTATATAAACATGACTGGAGAAATTGAGACCGACATGGTAAAGATCCAGCAGGTTGCAAAACAAGTACAAAAGACTTATGTAGCTCCAAAAGACTTCTGGAGTTTCCTTACTGGTTGGCTGCCCGATGTAGGGTGGGTCAGGTCAACAGTAATGTCCATTCTCATGATTGCCTGTGTTGTACTAATAATGTTATGCTGTTTGCCATTAATTTTAAGGTGCTGTGCATTTGCAGTTAGAAGTTCCACGACTGCAGTTAAAAGTGCCATACCAGGAGCCAAACGAGATTGGCAAGTGAATTGGGCCCCACCTTGAGTGAAAATGCATGCTATGTAACTGTTTTATTGGCCAGAAACAGTTCCAAGAAAAAAAAGGAAGGAATAAAGCAGAATTGGTGCTTTTAGCGGAAGTACAGTCAGGAGAGAGTGATGCACAAGCATAGTACTTAGTATAGCGGAGTAGCTTGCCAAAATCATGCTAAATGCCATTACGAGAATAATGCACTTTGATTGGTAGGTCAGGCACAGGCTGTGATTTGTGAAAGTACATCATGTGCCTTTCCTGATAACACCGGCCTTGATTGGTCTAGCTAGTTCCAACGTGCGTTTGTTTACATTGTAGTTGATTGGTAGAAACTGCGCATGAGTAGATGAAGCCGTTCCTCCCAATTGGCACTGAGGGACGTTTTAGAGATGTTGCAAATTCAGGTACAGAACGCTCATGCAGCAGATAACACACTGTGGGAATGAAGGATTAATAACTGCGTAGTGCTGTTTAACAAATGGGAACGCAAGTAGAATGAACTGCCAAATAATGTGATATGTAATTGGATAATAGAAATGTGTTGATGATGTGTTGATGATGTGGTAATCATGTGAACCAATGAAGAATGATGAAGACGGGACCTGCCGCCATAGTGTGTATATAAGGGTCAGTAAGAGAATGTTGAGGGCTCTTGCCCTGAGGCAGCTCGTTCTGTGGGCAGGTCCCGTCAGCTGACGTTGTGCAATAAACCTTTGGCTTCATTTTTAATGCAATACGGTTGATGCGTCTTCTCTCGTTCCCGTGCCCGCACGTCCCCGCAACCTGGGAGTAAAAAGGTAAAACCTAGGGAGTTTTGGGACTCCAGATTTGCTGCTACAGTACAACTCCTAGGATTCCATAGCATTGAGCCATGGCCGATAAGCCATGCCGAACTGTATTCAATTTTGCAGGGTAGTACAGGCATGGGCAAACTTCGGCCCTCCAGGTGTTTTGGACTTCAACTCCCACAATTCCTAACACCCGGTAGGCTGTTAGGAATTGTGGGAGCTGAAGTCCAAAACACCTGGAGGGTCAAAGTTTACCCATGCCTGGCGTTCTTTACCGCCATCAGATCCTCTGAAGATGCCAGCCACAGATGCAGGCAAAATGTCAAGAGAAAATGCTGCTAGAACACAACCATTCAGCCCGGAAACCACGCAACACTCCAGCACAGGCAACCCCTGGACAATGTCCTTGCAGATGTACTTTGGGACTAACAACTTGAATTCAGGCCTCTGATTTAAATGGCAATTTAAGATGTGTGCCCTAGCAGTGGTGAATCTACTAAAGAACCCCCTTGTATTGCTAAAGCATCCAATCTTCAGCAGGGTTGAATTGCAACCTTTTCGAAGGTTCTGCATTTTTAAAAAGAGAGAGAATAGAAACCTCCTGCATTATTAAGCAGGAGATTTCCCTGTCAGTGTGAGACTGACCCACAATATTATTCTAGTGTTAGAGTGGTCCGGAGTTAATTAATCAGTTCATGCCCATAAATGCTCCTGTCTCGTGTTTAGCTAGTCTGTTCAAACAAACCCCTGCACATTTCATATTTGCGGAGCAGGAAAAGCAGAAGGCAAAGTTTACGGTGGGCCTATTTGACCATGCCATTCTCAGCTGTGAAATGTTTCATGATTCATAATGTGCAAGCGGAGTTTAACAGCAAGGGTGTCCTCCTTCACTCACTCACTGAATAATTCATTCATTTGATGGAGGACTGGCCAAACCCATTCTATTTTATTTTGGGCAGCCACTTTTCAGAGATTTATCACTAGACAACCCTGGCATAATTTTTTCAACACCAAAGAATGTCAGCCTCTGCTGTTCCCAATGACGTGTGGGTGGGTGCATCTACAATGTTTGCACCACTTTAATCGCCATGGCCCAATGCTATGGAATTCTGAGAGTTGTATTTTAGCGAGGCAGCAGCACTCTTTAGCAAAGAAAGTTCCAAGACCTTGCCAGCAGGACTACTGACTGAAAGGTCGGTGGTTCGAATCCGGCGAGTGAGGTGAGCTCCCTTCTGTCAGCTCCAGCTTCTCATGCGAGGACATGAGAGAATCCTCCCATAGTATGGCAAAGCATCCGGGCAACCCCTGGACAATGTCCTTGCAGATGGCCAATTCTCTCACACCAGAAGCAACTCACAGTTTCTCAAGTCGTTCCTAACACACACAAAAGAAGGAAAAAACCACAGGAAAAAGACATATAACATGAATGGGAACCTGGTAAATTGACATTTGGAAGTCATAGAATTGAAACAGACTACAAGGGCCACCTAGTCCAACCCTATTCTTCCATGCCAGAATACACAATCAAAGCACTCCCAACAGATAGCCATCCAGCTTCTGCTCGGAAACCTAAAGAGAAGGAGACTCCACACCACACTTGGAGGCAACAGCATATTCCACTGCTGAATTGCTCTTACCATTAAGAAGTTGTTCCTAATGTTTAGCTGGAATCTCTTTTCCTGCCATTTGAATCCATTGCTCCATTGGGCCCTAGTCTCCAGAGCAGCAGAAATAAAGCTTGCCCTCTGCTCAGTGTGACATCCGGCCTTCTTATCTCCCAGCTAAACAGATCCAGTTCTCTGAGTCTGGATCTACACTGCCCTATCATCCAGATTATCAAATCAAATAACCCACATTTTGCGTCGACGCTGGCATGTAATCCAGTTCAAAAAAGAAAATCTGGATTGTATATGGCAGTGTAGATCCAGCCTGAGCCATTCATTCCTCATAGGACTTGGCTCCAAACCTTTGATCATTTTGGTTGCCCTTCTCTAGACACCTTCCATCTTTGTCAACTTTGAACTAATGACTTATGTGTCATTGATTCAATGGGTTGATTGTAAGTGGGAGTATTAACAACCCCTAGGTGTTGAAATCAGCTTGAAAAGAGAGAGAGAAAACAACTCAGAAGACAGAGGAATACCAGACAAAAAACAATCAGGGCCAGCTAATACCTCCCAACAAAGGATTCCCCCAGGCAGGAAACAGCCAGGCTTTGAAGCTGTTAAGCTATTCAATGCTAATCAAGCTGGCCAATTGCTACAGTCACACTTGCCTCAGACACGAGTTCTTTCTCCCACTCTGGATGTTCCACAGATATACGGTATGAGGGGAGTTCATTAAAGATTTCCCCTGACGCACTTCCTGTGGACGGAGAGCAATGAAACTTGGCACAGTTATTAGTCCTTCTCTGCATAGGTGCCACCTAGGGACACACACTTCTCCCATCTTTTTAAGGAACTGTAAACACCTCGCTTGTAGAAGTCGACAGGTTGCTCCAAAAGCCATGTTGTGACTTCAGATATCAGAGTCCCATCATCTGAAAAATGCTTGCCCTTCACAAATAACTTTATTGTTGGAAAGAGGTGGAAGCCCGATGATGCAAGGTTGGGTGAATACGGGGGATGCAGTAGAATTTCAAAGCCTGAGCAGCATAGTTCTATTTGGGCAACAGGTGAATTGTGAGCTGGTGCATTGTATTGCAAATGGCAGACACCTTTGGTGAGCATGCCACCTTGTCTCTTGGTCTTGATGGCCTCCCGCAATTTCCGCAGCAGTGAAGCATAGTATGCCTCACTGATCATGGTACCCTTTGTTAGGAAATCCATCAATACTATTATGTGCTGGTCCCAGAATACTGTGAGCATGACCTTGTCTGCCAAGAGTTGGGCACGTGCCTTCTTTGGAGGCGGTGAGCCATGATGCCTCCATTGCATCAACTGGACTTTAGTCTCAAGATCATGGTGATGGACACAGCTTTCATCCTGTGTGATCAGTCTGTTGAAAAGGTCCTCCTGGTTTCCATGGCACATCGCCAATAGAGCCTGAGAGCATTTGACTTGTTCCTGCTTCTGGAAAGGTGTGAGCAGCCAGCGGACCCAGCGAGTGGATACCTTACGCATGTGAAGATAGTCTTGGATTATTTTTTTCCACGGATCTCATACTAATCTTGACATTTTGGGCTAGGTGGTGAATGGTTATCTGGCGATTTTCCAAAATGGTGACCTCCACTTGCTGGATGGTGTGTTTATCAATAGCAGAGTGGGGTCATCCTGGAATTAGAGCTGTTTGCACCGAAGTCTGGCCACATTTGAATGGATGATGCCAGTTCTTGACTACATCATGATTGGGAATCATCACTATAAACCTCTTTCATCTCATCGAACGTCTCCTTTGATATGCGGCCTTTCAAGTAAAGGAACTTGAGGATTGCTCTGTATTGCACTGGGTCCATTATCAAACCTCACACTACTTCAGCACCTGTCAAATCAAGACTGTTATCAGTTCTGAGTTGTAAATTGGCACGTAACCTATGCAGACTTATATCGTTACACATGTGCAGTTTAAGCATCCTGTGATAAATAGAAGTGGGTCAGGGGAAATCTTTTTAATGAGCACCCCTTGTATAAACCTCACTGGCTTAGTTCCCAACAGAACCCTCAACCTCTGAGGGTGCCTGCCATAGATGTGGGTGAAACGTCAGGAAAAAATGCTTCTGGAAAATGGCCACGCAGCCTGGAGGGCTCACGGCAACACAGGGAAAAAACTATTAAAAAGAAAATAAAACAAGGAAAGAAAACACTAGAGAATGAATCCACTTAAAATCCGGTTTCTTCCTCCTGCAGAATTCTGGGGTCTGTAGTTTAGTGAGGCTGTTAAAGGCTCCTCCCTAAACTACAAACCCCAGGATTCTGCAGGAGGCAGCAACCGGGTTTAAAGTGGGTTCATTCTCTACTGCAGGGGTCCTCAAACTAAGGCCCATGGGATGGATGTGGCCCTCTAAGGTCATTTACCCAGCCTCCACACTAAAGTTTAAACTTAGGACTGACCTAAGACTAAAAGGGCTTGAAGGCACACAACAACAATCCACATTATCTTGACCAGCGTTTCCCAAAGTGGGCGGTACCACCCCCTGGTGGGTGGTGGGGCGATCTAGGGGGGTGCTGGAAGGCTCAGGAGAATTTGGGGGGCACTGAACCCCTGTAAGGGGTCGGTGGGGCCGGTGGCGTGAGCCAGGTGACAGGCTACCATCCATCTCTGTGTGTCTCTCTCTCTCTTCTTCCCTCCTCCTGCTCCCTCCTCCTCCTCTAGCCAAGCAAGGGATAATAATAATAATACCTTTGGGGTTCCCTTCCAACTGGTTGAGTCTTATAACAACAATAATGTCCTTCAACATATTTAGTGGAACATGGATTCAGTGCGGTAACCAATTTATTAACAAAAAAAGAAACGGATTGCAAAATAGTCAATCGCAATGATTTGAGATTACTGCTGATGAAAATAGAGCCGAGGATTACTAGATTGGTAGCAGCACACCAGGTTCATCCTTCTCATTCAGATGATTTTGAATGTTTTAACTTTTTCTGTATTATATTTCTATTCTAAATTCAATAGTTTCATCATTTCAAACTTCAATGTTTCTTATTTATTTATTTATTTATTTATTATTCGGGCTTCTATGCCGCCGACTCCCTGAGGCTCGCGGCGGCTTACAAGAGCCGAAAGGCACAGTAAAATACAGGCAATAAAACAGTTAAAAACAAATTAAAAACAACAGCAGTACAGTAAATAATAACACAATTCAGCAATGAACAGCACATCGTCCTAGGAAGAACAACAGATGGCGGGGCATGGGCAGGACTTACTCGCCAAAGGCCTGCTTAAACAGGTAGGTTTTACAAGTCCGTCTAAATGGGAGCAAGTCCTTCATAGCCCGAGTTCCGGCCGGGAGGGCGTTCCACAGCATAGGCGCTATGAACTCCAGGAGGTTGGAGTCCTCGGACCGAAGTGATCTCGACGGGCAATATGGGGTGAGACGGTCCCTCAGATACGCTGGCCCCAGGCCGTGTAAGGCCTTAAAGGTGAGGACCAACACTTTGAAGGTGATCCGGTGCTCAATTGGCAGCCAGTGCAGATCCTGCAAGACAGGTGTTATGTGGCCGCCTGCTGGCGTGCCAGACAGGAGCCGGGCGGCAGTGTTCTGCACTAGCCTGAGCTTCCGGGTCACCGACAGAGGAAGGCCAACGTAGAGCGCGTTACAGTAATCCAGCCTTGAGATGACCGTGGCTTGGATCACTGTGGCCAGGTCATTCCAGGAGAGATAGGGGGCCAGCCTCCTTGCCTGTCGCAGATGAAAAAAGGCGATCTTGCTGACCGCAGAGACCTGGGCCTCCATGGTCAGCTGGGAGTCCAAGTGGACCCCCAGGCTCTTTACGGAAGACGATGGGCATAACGCCGCGCCGTCCAGGCTCGGAAGGTGGCTATGTACATCACCCGGGCGGCCCAGCCACAAGATCTCCGTCTTCGCCGGATTCACCCTCAACCTACTGGCTCGCAGCCATCCAGTAACGGCTTCGAGGCAGTGTTGGAAATTATCGGGACGGGACCCGGCCTGCCCCCCCTCCTCAGAATGAGCTGGGTGTCGTCAGCGTACTGGTGACACTCCAGCCCATAACTCCGCACCAGCTGTGCAAGCGGCTGCATGTAGATGTTAAATAACAGAGGGGAGAGAATGGCCCCTTGCGGAACTCCACAAACTAATGGGGAGCCCTCGGAGACCACCTCGCCCCTCCTCACACGCTGAGACCGCTGGTGGAGGAAGGAGGTCAGCCATTTAAGGGCAGTCCCCCTCACTCCAGCCATGGCCAGGCGGTGGATCAATAGATTGTGGTCGACCGTGTCAAACGCTGCCGTGAGGTCCAATAACACGAGCAGCGCAGACCCGCCTTGGTCAAGCTGGCAGCGGAGTTGGTCTGTGATGGAGACCAGAACCGTCTCCATCCCATGCCCCGAACGGAAGCCGAACTGGAAGGGGTCTAGCCATGTTGCATCATCTAAGAAGGACTGCAACTGCTCCATTACTGCCCTCTCAACTACCTTCCCCAGGTACAAAAGATTCGACACTGGTCGGTAGTTGGAGGGAACCGCAGGGTCTAGTGACGGTTTCTTCAGTAATGGAGCTACCACTGCCTCTTTTAAGCACTCTGGAAAGAGTGCTTAAGGGAGCTGTTTACGATATTCAACAGAGGCCCACGTAACCCCTCCAGGCAAGATCTAACAAGCCAGGGGGCACGGGTTGAGGGAGCAGGTGGTAGGCCTGGTTGCAGCCACTATCTTATCAACAGCATCTGCGTCCAGTGGCCAAAACCGGTCGAGGGTGGGCCCGGCAGAGGGCCACGGGGTCTCAAGTTCTCTTACTGTGTCAACCGTGGCTGGAAGGTCCCGGCGGAGGCTCAGTATCTTGTCTGTGAAGAAGCTCTGGAAAGCACCGGCAGTAAGGGCCTGATCACTATTTTTTGGGACAGTAGGGACCGTCGTCAAAGACCGAATTACCTTGAACAATTGGGCCGGGCGTGAGCTAGCAGACGCTATCGAGGCGGAAAAGTACACATTTTTGGCCGCCTTGACAGCACGCTCATAAGCCTCTTTGAATAGCTTATAAGCTGATACTGAGGCTCCGTCGCGGAGTTTCCTCCACACGCGCTCTAGCCGTCTCCTCTCCCGCTTCATCGACCTAAGATCTACTGTGTACCAAGGAGATCGACGTTTGCAGGGTCGGAGAGGACGCCTGGGGGCAATCTCGTCGAGAGCTCTGGCAAGTGAAGTGTTCCAGGAGTGAACCTGCTCATCGACTGAGACGCTGATAGACTCCAGATCCCTCAGAGCATTCAGGAACCTTTCGGGTTCCATAAGTCTCTTCGGGTGAACCAAAATCCGTTCGCCGCCCTTGCATGGGGGGAGGGGGGGCGGTTGCTCAACCCGGATCCTTAGAGCACAGTGGTCCGACCATGGAACCTCTATTACGGAGGCTAGGTCCACTTGAACCCCTGCGCTGAAAACCAAGTCGAGGGTGTGCCCGGCCGAATGTGTGGGTCCCGAGCTGCAGAGGGAGAGGCCTAATGTCGCCATGGTCGAGATTAGGTCCGCGGCTGCAGATGGAACAGAGGCTGCGTCAGCGTGGACATTGAAGTCCCCCAGGACAATAAGCCTGGGAAACCTCAATGCCCACTCCGACACAGTCTCCAGCAGCCGCGCCAGGCTTTCTGCCGGTGCGCTAGGCGCACGGTACACCAGCAGGACCGCCAGGCTCTCCTGGGAGCCCCACATCAGGCCGACACTTTCAAGCCCCGAGGTGACCAGCGCAGGGATCGCTCTAAGGTGTAATCCATCACGGGAGAGTATTGCCACACACACACCCCGTCCCCCGTTCCTATTCTGGTGTGTGGCAACGTAGTCAAGGGGGATAATTTCCTGGAGGCAGATGTTGTCACTATCCTGGAGCCGCGTTTCGGTGATGCAGAATAGGTCTGCTTTTTCATCCTCGCAGAACTCCCTGACGGTGGCGGACTTATTCCGGACAGATCTAGCATTTACCAGCACCAGAGAGGAAGGGGAGATAGCTGGAAGTCTATCATCAGCGTGCCTGGGGATAGGTTGCAGGTCAGAGCCAGGCCGAGTCCTGTTGTCTGGCTTTCGCCGTAGGTCTTGCATTCGGCCTGCGCCTACCGTACTCTCCCCGCCCTGAGATCACTGGGATACCTGCTGGATCTGAGGCCTGTGCACCTGTGGGGGATTTAGCTTCCGGCACACCCCGTGAAAAGGGGGGGCTGGTGGCGGTCCCCGACTCCCATCAGGTGACTTCAGGTGGATGGTCACAGGTTTCTCGGGGGCCTGCGGGAATAAACCCCGGGTGGGCGGCCTGTTACCCCTCCGTAGTTCGCTATCCCTCTTAGATCTATTGGAGGTAGCAGTTTCATATCCCGGCCCCCCCAAGGCCTGATTCTCGGCCGCCTCCCGCAGGGCCGGGTTCTGGGTATTGTCTGGGTATTTACAACTTTATTATATTTTACGAAAAAGGTAGAAATATTAACACATATATCTTTCTGTTTAATTGCTATTAAACATTTTAAAAATTAATTTCTAGGGGGGCGGTGAGTAATTTTTTTTCTGGAAAGGGGGCGGTAGGCCAAAAAAGTTTGAAAACCACTGATCTTGACTATCTTGCTTTTATAGAAATACATTTTAATATGTGTATTTGTAGTATTTTTATAATGTATATGTTTACATTATTCTGTAACCCCCCCCCTCTTGAGCTACAAGGAGAGGCAGATAAGAAATAAAATTATTATTATTATTATTATCATCATCAGCCAAAAGCAGGCTCACACTTCCCATTGAAAAAGGCTAGTCCCAGTTATAAATGTCCATTCCCTAGGTTACCTGATAATATTTGCACTTTATCCAATACCCGGCCCCATTGTAGCAGCAAATTGGGAGTTATGGAACTCCAAGTGGCAAGTTACCTCTTACCAAAACGGCGGCATGGACGTGCGGGCGCAGGGATGAGGAAATCACGCAACAACTTCACTGCTCAACGTGAAATCAAAGAGATTTATTGATTAACACCAGCTGGTGGGGTTGCCCACAGAACAAGCTGCTATCAGGGCAAACGGCCCCGGTCATCCTTAACACAAAGCATATATACCCCTCATGGCGGCATCCACAAAAGCCCGCCCTCCTTCATGATCATTTCACAAACATCATTGGCTGGTGTTACAGAACATTTCATTAATCCAATTAAACATAACATTTCCATTTGCATCATATCTTAATCCCCTCCTATGTGTTAGAACAATGAACATTTCTATGTTAGTCTTTCTCACAGTGCAACTATCAGTGGCTGGGACTCCTGTGTTCCCAGTTTGCAACATTTGGCTTTTACAGACTCCTTGCCAGCAACGGAGGGGGCCAAACTCTCTGCTCATGCACAGTTCTTACCCATTTAGCATTAAGGTAAACAAACCCCATGCTTTGCACTGCTAGACCAATCTAAGCCTACGTTATCTTACGCTAGGCACGGGATGTACTTTGGCAAATCACAACATTGATTTGAAGCACCAATCACAGTGTTACATTCACGGAGCTTGTGCCTGCCTGATTCTTGGCACAGAAACCCACTTTTCTAAGCTCTACACGTGTGCAGCATCACTCTCTGACTGTACGCCTGTTGGAAAGTACCAAAACCGCTTTACCATGGTACGCAGTACTGCACTATCCCATGCATGCCCTTTTGATAGCCTCGTCTTGCCCATTGTATTCCTGGTTATTGGTTCTGTAGAGTTTTGTTTTGAATTTCAATGCTGCGGTTTTATATCCTTATGTTTTATGTAATTGTGTTTTGATATGGTTGTTATATCTTACTCTGTTTTTGCTGTAATTGATTGTTTTACCTACAACTTTTTTTCCACACGATTCCCCCTTCCACTCCAACAGTCTGAGGGACTGTGAATCGGCCCTTGGCTTAAAAAGCTTGAGGAGCTCTGCTGTAGTGCGATGAGGAAGCCACGAGAGAAGCCTTCCAAGGCGCGCTCTCTCTCTCTCTCTTTCTAAAGGAGGGGCTGCCTGCCTGCCTGCCTGCCTGCCTGGGCGGAGGAGGGAGGGGCTCTCTTATGACAACGAGGCAGCCACGAACCAGGAGTGACTCACGGGTCAAGTGGCGAGGAGTTTTAAAAAGGAAGGAAGGAAGGAAGGAAGGAAGGAAGGAAGGAAGGAAGGAAGGAAGGAAGGAAGGAAGGAAGGAAGGAAGGAAGGAAGGAGCGAGGGGGGCAGGGAAGAAAGAGAGAGGGGGAGAGAGTAAGAAAGAAAGAAGGGAGGAAGGGAAGGGAGGGGGAGAGAGGGAAAGAAAGGAAGTCAGAAAGAAAGAGAGAAAGAAAGTAGAGGAGGGAGAGAGAAAGAAGGGAGGGTGGGAAGGAAGGAAGAAAAACAAAGGGAGAGAAGAAAGGGAGAGAGAGAGAAAGAAAGGAGAGAAGAAAGGAAGGGAGAGAGAAAGAAAGTAGGAAAGGAGAGAGAGATAGAAGGGAGGGTGGGAAGGAAGAAAAAAGAGAGAAAGGAAGAAGGGAGAGAAGAAAGGGAGAGAAAAGGGAAGGAAGGAAGAGAGAAGGGAAGGAAGGAAGGGAGAGAAAGAAGGGAGGGAAGAAAGGAAGGGGGAGAGCGAAAAAGAAAAGGAAGAGAGAGAGAAAGTGGGGAGGGAAGAAAGGAAGGGAGAGAGAAATAAAAGGAAGAGAAAGAAAGGGAAGGAAAGGAGGGGGAGAGAAAAGGGAGGGTGAGAAGGAAGGAAGAAAAAAGAGAGAAAGAAAGAAGGGAGGGAAGAAAGGAAGGGAGAAAGCGACAGAGGGAGGGAGAGGGAGGGCTGTGGCCTAAAAGGGAAGGTGCGACTGAGAAGTTTTGCAAGTTGCCGTCCTCTTCGGAAGTGTTGGGTTACAGCAAAAGCGGGGGAAGGTGGAGAGAGAGAGAGAGAGCGCCCTGTGTAGCTGATCCTGAAAGAAGTGGCAGGAAAAAGAAAAGTCAGGGGCAAGTCTCCTCGGAGGAGGCGCGGGTGCCGGCCTGCAAAGCTGCCACGCAAGCAAAGGCAGCAGCGGCAACAGGCTCTTCTTCCTCCCCCTCCTGCTGCTGCTGCTCCCCAAGCTCAATGCCGCGGCCAAGGCAGGGGGAGGCTGCCAATCAAGCGCCCGGCAGGACCCCGGCCGCGCGATGAACAAACTCCGGAGGCTTTTCCGCGGGAGCGGGCGCGCCTTCGCCTTCATCCTGGCCGCCTCCATCCTCTGGGTGCTGCTGGACATGGCAGCCCTGCGCATCTCCTTCAGCGAGATCAACACCCGGGTCCTGCGGGAAGAGAGGATCCGGCTGGAGAGGGAGAGGCCCCGAGGGGGAGGGCCCCGCCTGGAGAGGGGGGCCAGGGGGGACCCCCAAAGGATGGGGCGGTGGAAGGGCGGCAGGCGGGGTGCAGAGGAAGGGCCCGGCCAAGAGGCGGCAGAGCAGGGCTGGCACAGAGCGCCCCCAGGAGCCCCGGCTGAGGAGGAGCCGCACAGGGCCACCCCCATCCAAATGGAGCACACCCAACCCCTTGGAAGGCAGGAGGTGGTGGTGGCCTCCAAGCAAGCCGTGCCACCACCACTTCCCAGTCAAGCTCTGGAGCCTCGCTTTGCAATGCCAAACGGGCAACCTCATGTCAAAGTGGACCACAGCACCACCACCACCAAGGCCGACATCTCTTTGAACGTGCACCAACCCTTCGCCGAGGGAAGACAAGAAGTTGGATTGAAGTCTCCCACCCAGAGCAGGCCCGATCATCTAAACAATGGTCTTCCACCTGTCACAAGTGTGGCCAAGCTTGTATTAAATGGGACTATTCCAAGCCCTGGCCATGTGCATGGTGTGAACCAGAGTTTGAAGCTGCCAGTCCGCAAACAGTCCGAAGGAGGCGCTGTGAAGTTGGCAAGTCCAGGAAAGGTGGCCAAAGTGGATGGCCCAGAGAAGGCCCAAGACAAGGAAGTGCTGGCTAGGGATCCAGTGGTCATTATAACCAAGGAGGAGGCCCGGGTGGTCTTCCCCACGGATCAAGGCCACCCTGGCGCCGCCAAAGGGATGGGGATGGATGTCAGGCCGACTAGGGACAAGAGCAAAAATCTCCAGAAGGACATTACTAATGGAACCAAGGCCGCCAGACTTATCAAGGCCGCAACTACGAAGGCAGTGACTCCCAAAACAATTCTGGCAGAAGGAAAAGAACTAAAGGATGTCATCCCGGTCAGTTTAGTCGACCAAGACCAATTAAGGAAAATCAATCAGAGTGACAGTGTGGTCCATTTCAAAGAAAACACTAAAGTGCACAAGGTGTTCAGCATTGATAAAACGCTCGGCCCAAGGGACCCCAATGCGGCAGGTCAGTTTGGGCGGCCCGCTGTGGTCCCAAATGAGAAGCAAGACGAGGCCAAAAGAAGGTGGAATGAGGGAAATTTCAATGTCTACCTGAGTGACGTCATCCCCATAGACCGAGCCATTGAGGACACTAGGCCTGTTGGGTAAGATCTGCTTCCTTGCGTCGTACAGCGCAGATTTGGGCAGGTGTGAGTTCTTGGTTGGTCAAATGTGGATCCTTCCACCTAGCCCTATATCCCAGACAGGGGGCGGATCTTAGTTTAAGCGAAGTAAGTGGCCGCTTCCGGGTGCCACATGGTGCCACGTGGCCAAGGGCACATCCGGTTCGGCACATCATGCCGCGCCATTGTTGCGGGCGTACGTGCGGGCATGAGGCGGGAGGCTCCGCCCCAGCTGCAAAATGTTTCCCCGTCCTTTTCGACCTCTTGGGAGTGCGTTTAGCAACTCCGTCCCCCAGAAGCGCTCTGTCCAAATGGCGCATGCGTGAAAGTTTTGGCTGCTTCCTGCCTGGAGGAATCCTGTGTTGAGAGGTGTTAGCTGGCCCTGATTGTTTTCTTTCTGGAATTCCCCTGTTTTCTGAGTGTTGTTCTTTACTTACTGTCCTGATTTTAAAGTTATTTTTAATACTGGTAGCCAAATTTTGTTCATTTTCATGGTTTCCTCCTTTCAGTTGAAATTGTCCACATGTTTGTGGATTTCAATGGTTTTATGATTATCCTATCACTGCAGCTGCTCGTGATCTGGAGTATTAGTTTAAGGAATTGCAGTTATTACTGGCGCAATGAAACTTCTCTGTGTTGTAGTCCAAACTTTACCAAGAGTTTCAGCTGAACTTGTTTTGAAGAACCAAACCAGCAACTTAAAGTTCAGACTGCCCCTCCCCCCGACCTGTAAGGTGCTTGGCGTTTATAGAATAGAGCACAGCTTTCCAAACCTTTCATTATGGTGTCACACTTTTTAGACGTTTAATTAATATAATACCATATTTTTACTATGTAAAAATGCATGTTTGTTGTTACATTCGTGTGACACACCTACACACTTCAGCCAACACTCTAATGTGTTGCAACACAGAGTTTGGAAAGCTCTAGCGTAGAACGTGATACCTACTTTCTAAATACATGGCCGATTGTTGTGTGTTATAAGGAATCACTTGTGGAGAGACAACTTACGCAGTGGTTCTCAACCTGTGTCCACAGGTGTTTTGGCCTACAACTATCAGAAATCCCAGCCAGTTTACCAGCTGTTAGGATTTCTGTGGGCGGACCCATAGGTTGAGAATCTGAGTGAACTACAAGGTGGTAGTGCTATTGAAGATCTATTTGGAACATGCCTGGTCTGTTGGGGCCAGGTGCCTTCCATAACCGGAAATAGAGAAGGTTCAGGTTTTCTTTTAGGAAGGCTTAGTATGAAGTTGATGGACTGGATGGCCCATGAGGTCTCTTCCAACTCTATGATTCTGTGAAGTGATTGAGTCAGGAAAAAGAATTTGGTTTCATGAAAGACAGCAAATTGTTAAATATTTAATTTATGTTTGATCTATTTTTAGGTGCTAGGAAGTGTTGGGTGTGTGATTTATTATTTTTTGGCCGCACAAACCAAAATAACTTGGCAGGCATGCAGAATTGTGCACCTTAAACTTGTTATATTTTGTAATCTGCCTTGCATTTAATATTAACAAGAGGAAGCCGGTAACTAATTTTAAAAACAAATACACATGCTCCTGGTGGCGCAGTGGGTTAAACCGCTGAGCTGCTGAACTTGCTGACCCAAAGGTTGGTGGTTCGAATTCGGGGAGTGGGGTGAGCTCCTGCTGTTAGGCTCAGTTTCTGTCAACCTAGCAGTTAGAAAACATGCAAATGTGAGTAGATCAATAGGTGCCGCTTCTGCAGGAAGGTAACGGCATGCCATACTGGCCACATGACCATGGAGGCGTCTACAGACAACGGCGGCTTTTTGGCTTAGAAATGAGCACCCCACCTCAGAGTCGGACACAACTAGACGTAATGTCAGGGGAAACTTTTACCTTTTTTAAAGAATTAGCTTCTTCAGTACACATAGCACTCTCTCGGCATTACTTCGCGAACGAAGATTCTTTTGGAAGGACTCACCCCACGCTTTTTACAAGCGCGTAGATGACTAAAAAGGCCAATCTGAGATAGGCAAGTTTGGTTGCAGAAAGCACAGCAGAAAGTCTCCTTGGGTGATGCTGTTTCCAAGTTGCGGTTCTTTCTGCGTTGTCGTTTCTCTTCGAGACCCGTTCGGCGTGTCTTCTCGAAAGAGGCCGTAGCATTGTGGATAGTGCATCTCCATGCCTCCCGATGTGAGGCCAGGGTGGATCATTTTTGGTGATCAATCTGGCCGAGCCTGAGATGTTGTTTCAGGGAGTCCTTATATCTCTTTTTGGGGGCGACTCTTGTGCTGACCTGTGGCAAGTTCACCGTAGAGTAGTATCTTTGGGAGGCGGTGGTCCTCCAACCTAGAGACATGTCCTGCCCAGCGCAGTTGTGTTTTCAATAGCTTCCAGCATTGACATAGTACTAGTGCCTTAATTACTAGAAATATTTAACAGTGGAATCATATTCAATTCATGTTCATAATCCATTCCTAAATTAAATAATGACAACACAAATACATAAAAGAGTATACAGAACATGGTAATGTAACATCATCCATAAATTAAATAAAACAAGGTACGTAATACTTACGCAATACTAAGTACTTACTCAATGATAAAGGAAATATCAAAAGTGCTGACTATATTTGAAGGATAGGATCCAACACTTTGAAGGACAGGATCCATCATGTCCAAATAATCTACTTGTATTTTAATTTTTTAATGTTTGTATGATGTTTTAAACGGTATTTTGGCATTGAATCTTTGCTGTTAGCCGGTCAGAGTCCCTCTACGGAGGTTGAGAAGACCGGGATATAAAAGTTTTAAATAAATAATAATAAATAATTCAGTTTGCCTTACTTCGTAATAACTGGATACAGGATTTACAGTGGCATGTCAGAGAAGCGTAACTGTGGTGAAAATGCCCTCGGTAATTATGAGAACCTTTATTCGGGTATCAGAATACACAAGGAAACAGTGGAAACATGCCCATCAGATTACACCGTGCACATTATGGCAGAAAAGTTAACAGTTGATCCAGAGGAGAGAGAAAAAAAGACTGCTTCAGTAACCTTCAGTGTGGAGCAGGAGGGTTTCCTTCCTGCCTAGCTTAAAAAGTACAGTTAGCCTTTTGAGAGGCAGCATTCCTGCTCACAGGATCTTGCTTTGATAGCAGCTGCCGCTCACATGACACAAGGGCTTGAAACGTGTGCCTGTTCCAGTTGGGATGGGCCAACGGACCACAAGCAAACATGCAGCCATCGACGTGGAGACCTCGCCTTTAATTGTCGTCCACATCAGCAAACCAAATTGTTTGCTCTTGATATGCTGACAACAAGGAAGCATGAAGGCATTCCAGGATCTGAAATTGTTTCCACCTGCAATGAATAGACTGCAAAGTCTGCATAGCTATCTGAGAGCCTTTTTTTAAAAAATTTTTAAAAAAATCTAGGATGTTTTCTTTAGTTTAAAAAAATACATTTGTGATTATATCAGTTTGCATTACTGTGGCATAAGGTTTTAGTCCAGATATTTAGACTGGATCTGCACTGCCATGTAATCCAATTTTTCTGCTTTGAACTGTATTATATGTGTCTATGCTGCCATGTAATCCAGTTCAAAGCAGATAATCTGGATCCAAAAATTGGATTATATATACGGCAGTTTAAACGAGTGATGGATCCTATCCTTCAAATATGGACAGCACCTTTGATATTTCCTTTATCATTGCGTAAACACTTAGTATTGCTTAAGTATTATGTTCCATGTTTTATTTTATTTATGGATGATGTTACATTACCATGTATAATCTTTTATGTATTTTGTGTTGTCATTATTTATTTAATTTAGGAATTGTTTATATTGTCTATTATCATTTATTTAATTAGTTTTGTATTGTGAATGTTGCAATTGGCCACCTTGATTAGCATTTAATGGCCTTGCAACTTCAAAGACTGTTGATTTCAACAGAGATTTCAACAGATTTCAATAGGAAGGAGGAAACCATGAAAATGAACAAAATCTGGCTACCAGTATTTTTTTAAAAAAAATTCTAAAATCAGGACAGCAAATAAAGAGCGACATTAAAAAAAACCAGGAATTCCAGACAAGAATCAGCTAGGGCCAGCTAACACCTCCCAACAAAGGATTCCACCAGGCAGCAACCATCCAAGCTTTGAAGCTGCAAGGCCATTCTAGCATAAACTTGTCCTCTTGAAGCACTTTACCTCATCCCTTCGTGGAAAAAATTAACCCCATAACTTGTCCCATCTATACCTTCCACCAGATAAACTACTCAATTTCCTATCTCGCCCAATGTCCCCGGTTTTTATCCCGGCATTCGGCCCAGCCCATTTTGTTCAATTTTCTGCTTCTAACTTTTCATTTTTCCTTATATTTGGTTTGTTATCCCACTGTGCATTTTTCCTTTAATGTTGTATTTTATTTGAATTATTATCTGCTGTATGTATTTTATTTTGTGTGTTGTATTTGTTGGGCTTGGCCTCATGTTAGCCACCACGAGTCCCTGCGGGGAGATGGTGGCGGGGTATCAATAAAATTTGATAATAATAATAATAATAATAATAATAAATTCAGTGCTAATCAAGGTGACCAATTGCAACATTCATACTTGCCTCCAGCAGACAAGAGTTCTTCCTCCCATAGATTTATAAACCTTTCCTAGTTTCCAACAGACCTCACAACCTCTGAGGTGCCATAGATGTGGGTGAAACGTCAGAAGAGAATGCTTCTGAATATGGCCATACAGTCTGGAAAACTCACAGCAACCCAGTGATTCTGGCCATGAAAGCTTTTGACAACAGGTTGTATTTTCTCCAATAAGATGTATTGCGTGTGCAAGGGTGATACACCTCGCGCCCAATGATAACACTGACACAAAGGTTGGATGAAAATGGCCACAACTCGTTTATTAAACAGAACAAAGGGTTGGCGGCCACGCAAGGGTCCAGGATCAGGGTAGTGCAGGCCCCCGCGAATGTCCAAAGGCACTTGCAAGCCTGGGTGCGAGCGGCCCAATGCCTCTCCACGGAACTCGGCACCCCAGGAGGGCCAGGGCGTTATCCCCCTACCAACCAAGGGGCGATAAGCCATCCTGATCCAGGGCCCTGCCACCTGCCAACACGGAGTTGCGACAAGGAATATGGTAACACATACTTAACCAAGTAACAAACAACTAGAGTAAATGCAATATGAACATGAATAAGCCATGTACCATGTAGGGAGGGAGGGAGGAAAAACCGAATAGGCCCCTGCAGTGCTGGGGGCAGTCCCAGGCAGCCTTTTATATGCTGCCTGGGCGGAGAGAAGGGGCCAGCTAGCCATGTGGAGGGGAGAGGCGTGGCCGACCCCCCTCATTGGCTAGCTGGCCCTGGCGGCGGGAATCTGGGTGCCGCCCCAGGGGTCTCTGGGAAGGAGAAGCCCCCTGACCTCCCCAAGATGGCGACGAGGACAGCCCTACCCCGCAAAAGGGGTTGGCCGGTAAGTCGGCCATGCCCATTGCGTGTGCAAGGGTGATACACCTCGCGCCCAATGATAACACTGACACAAAGGTTGGATGAAAATGGCCACAACTCGTTTATTAAACAGAACAAAGGGTTGGCGGCCACGCAAGGGTCCAGGATCAGGGTAGTGCAGGCCCCCGCGAATGTCCAAAGGCACTTGCAAGCCTGGGTGCGAGCGGCCCAATGCCTCTCCACGGAACTCGGCACCCCAGGGGGGCCAGGGCGTTATCCCCCTACCAACCAAGGGGCGATAAGCCATCCTGATCCAGGGCCCTGCCACCTGCCACAAAAAGGGGGGGAAGTAAGGAGGCAGCCTTACACCCCCCCTTTTCCGCCAACCCAAACTCCTATCCTCCATAACCAGAACTGTTGCTTGGTAGCCGCCCCGGTGCCACATGCAGATCTCTGTGAGATATCCATCGCTACTGAGCCGCTGCTCCATGGCCCCGCCAGTCTCTGTCCCGGGTGCTTACAATGCGTGCCGGCCCTCCCCGTGGGAGGCGTAGCCAAGTCCACAGCTCGAATTGCAGTTGCGCGACACCCGGAAACTTCGCCCCGTCCACAGGGGCCACGGCAGCAGCTTCCGTTGGTGACAGGCAGCCACCAATTCTGGCCCGCCGGGGCCACGGCAACAGCCTGGATGCTCCCTCCAGTAAGCCGTTGTTTCCTGAAGCCAGGCCAGAGTGACAAGCAGCCACTGGTCTCCGTCCACAGGGGCAACTGCAACAGCCTGGATGCTCCCTCAGGTGAGCTACTGCTGCGTGAAGCTGGGCCAAAGTGACAAGCCGCCCCTGGTCCCCGTCCGCAGGGGCAACGGCAACAGCCTGGATGCTCCCTCCGGTGAGCCACTGCTGCATGAAGCTGGGCCGAAGTGACAAGCAGCCACTGGTCCCCGTCCACAGGGGGGCAACGGCAACAGCCTGGCTGCTCCCTCCGGTGAGCCACTGCTACCAGAAGCCGGGCCAAAGATACAAGCAGCCACTGGTCCCCGTACACCGGGGAAACGGCGACAGCCTGGATGCTCCCTCCAGTGAGCCACTGCTGCCTGAAGCTGGGCCAGAGTGACAAGCAGCCACTGGTCCCCGACCACAGGGGCAATGGCAACAGCCTGGATGCTCCCTCCGGTGAGCCACTGCTGCATGAAGCTGGGTCAAAGTGACAAGCAGCCACTGGTCCCCATCCACAGGGGCAACGGCATCAGCCTGGATGCTCCTTCCAGTGAGACCCTGCTACCAGAAGCCGGGCCAAAGAGACAAGCAGCCACTGGTCCCCGTCCACAGGGGCAACGGCAACGGCCTGGATGCTCCCTCCAGTGAGCCGCTGCTGCATGAAGCCGGGCCAATGTGACAGGCATCCACTGGTCCCCGTCCCCAGGGGCAACAGCAACAGCCTGGATGTTCCCCAAGTGAGCCGCTGTTGCATGAAGCCAGGCCGAATCTCGCCCATGAGGCTCCAACCTCCTGGCGCCACTGACTGCTTGTCCTGCCTTCCTCTCAGGTCCTGGCAGCCTGGCTCCTCCTTGCAGCTGAGCCACGCCCACTCCAAGCACGTGGGTCCCGGTACCCCTTTACGTCCTGCCCATGGCCCTGCGAGAGAAAGAAAAAGAACCAACGGCAGCCTGTGCACCTCGAGGAGGAGGCCCGGTCTTGCAGGTAAACACTGATGATACAAATGGCCCGAGGCTAGAAACGCCAAACGGGAACCCCACCAGCATCAGCCAAAGACGCTGCCCCAATCCTGAAGGAGTGCCCTCCATGTTATGCAGTAGGCCCAGCACATGACTGAGGGCTCTGTGGAACAGCCATTAACTGGCCTCTGGGGGGGGGGGGGGAGAGGTTCCATCAAGATGCACAGATGAGCAGCTTGGGGAGGTGTCCCCGGGGCTGAGGGACCCGGCCAGTATCCACTGGGCACCGTTAACTTGCTCAAGGCCTAGAATGGGCAGGGAGGCAACCTACCCCCCATATGCCACCAGGACTTATGGAGCCTGTAAGATCTGGAGTTCCCATGGATAATTGCATAGTTGAGCTGCTGGGCTCTACCCGCGGAATCCGCCTGGATTTTGGCCACAACCTCCCCTGGACGCATGGGCCCCAATGAAATATTAGAGAAGGCCGGAGAGAAAACTCTACCTTGTAATGGGATATGCATATCCCCTTCGCGAGTGGCCTAACGCTGCTGGCGGGGGGGGGGCGGTGCTATCCTGCTGTCTGGGAGACTGTTTCTTCCAACTCCTCACAAACTTTGTGCTCCTATGCAACTGGTGAGGATCCTCACGGGCTGCCGCTTTGCTGTCCGGTAGGCTTTGAAGGTAGCTGCCGCGATGGATTGCATCCGTTCTAACCAGGCCTCCCGTTCCCAGTGGTCCAAGTTCCGACTGGCACTTTTCGGGCAGGATGTCTGCGTCTGGAGCAAGGAACAGAGAACCTGCCTTCCCTGTAGGAAGGGCCATACACCTACCATTTCATTGTTTTCACCTGGAACGTTCACGCCTGCCGGAGACGGAAATGTTAGTCTGCGCACAATACCAAGGCGAGTCGCCTAGTGAACCCTGAGGCCCTGGCAAACTTGAATGCCTGCCTATTTGCTCTGCAGCAAAACTGAGCAGGCAAACATGGGTGGGAGTACAGGGAGTTCCCTGAAATTGACCTACCTCCTGGCCACGGACGGCCCAGGGTGTGCCCGTAGGTCAGCTGACCTGGCTGCCGGTACCGAGGCACTCACCGTAGAGGAACCCATGAGTTCCCCACTGACAATGGAAGTGGGGGTTCCAAGTCTTCTCCTGCACTAGATGGGCGACAAAATACTGGCCATGGCCTGGCGTATAGCATCTGTGTGCACCCAACGCTGCCCTGCCTGCCCCCTAGCCGGCAAAAACCGTTAATGTTGAAGCAAACCATGGCAATGGCTTCACATGGTCCTGCTTGCTTCTGATGATTAGCTGGCCCAGCTGGAGGGGACCATGCACCCCCCCCCCCCCCACAAAAGGGGGTGGTCATACGCATCTATGCATGCCGCAGCCTCTTCCCTATGTCGTTGGCCCGGAACGAGATCTCTGTAGGAAACGTAATACCTCTTATGTAGAAATGGCCTGTGCTGGCCGTGAGGCAGACGCTCTCTGGCTGGCTCTCCTGTTGACTTCCTTGTAAACTGTCCTGGTTGAATGCAGGGGGACTGTATCGGGGGAAGATTTGAGCTGCCCGATGCAGTGCTACAAGGGGGGTCAGTAATGACAATCCTCGGGACATCAGACAGGGTCCCCAGGACACCTAACAGGCAAGGACCCTGAATCCGCCATGGGGGCAGGCACTGCTCAATGGCGACTGCCTCCTGGTCAGTAGCAATCTAATGCAGCTGACACCCCGCCAGCTGCGCCGCAATCCCGGTGAAACCATGTTAGGAGAGCTGCCTGACCATAAATACCATTTGCAGTGGCACTCACTGCCTTGGGGTGTCATGGAAGCTCCCTCCTGCGGGCAGTAGTTGTTTCCTTGGCTTCCTGTCTGGCCGACCTCTGGTTGCGCTTTCGCGTGGAGCCGAGCTCGAAGACACCTGTAACACAGAACTGCAACTGGACCATAACAGTTAGCACCACCGCACAAGCGAAGTGGGCGCCCTGGAGGGAAATCCCACCAGCAGGATATGGGAGGAACAGCCTGACGAAGGGGTGGCCAGGTCTCTCACATCGGAGGTACCACTGGAGGCAAAAGCAGCCTGCACCAGTGGGGGGTGCTCCACCCTAAGAGGGGGGGGGGCTGCACAGGGGAGACATTCCATGCAATGGACACCCATAATGAAAGGGTGGACACACAGGGGCTGACTGATGGCAGCCATGGCGACCTACACCGGCAGGGGGTGCCCCCACTGGGAAGGGATGGCATGAACAGTAGGAACTCAATGCCAAGTGCACACAACATGTGAAACTGACACTCGGAGGCTATGTACTAGCCGCAATGGCAGCCTGTACCAGCAGGGGGTGCCCACCCAAGGGGGGGTGGCAAGAACAGTAGCAACACGCTATGCCACGTACACACAACATGTGTGATAGACTCTCAGGGGCTATGAACTAGCCGCAATGGTAGCCTGCACCCGCAAGGGGGGCCCCACCTAAGGAGGGGTGGCATGAACAGTATAAACACTCAATGAAAGGATGCCGGAAAGAGACAGCGTTGTCCCTAGACACCTCCCTGGACGTGGCTGGCATGACTGCTGGCGCGCCATAACCAACCCACTGGAGCGGTACCTGTTGGTCTGCTCGCATGTGCGGATGACCGAACTGCCAGGTCAGCAGAAACTGGAGCAAACTGTGAAAGTTCGCCTAGCTACCCAGAATATGACCCTGCGACCTCTGGGTCAGCAAGTTCAGCAGCTCGGTACTGTATTTCACTGCACCACCAGGGCCTTAACTGGGGAAGCAGAGAGCAGGGAAGCCCTGGGGGTTGCAGCTGTGAGGAAGGTGAAGGAGGCTGGAGCCTGCCCACCTCCCGGCGTGGAAGGAAGGCAGCCTGGGAAACCCATTGTGCCATCAGGGAAGCAAGCAGAGAGTGAAGGTCCACCCCATGAGGCTGCCTTCAGGTCCCACGGATGCAATGTCCCCCATGGAGATGTGTTCCCCACAGCCACCTGTCCAGGCCTGGCAATGAAGGGGGGGGGGGGCGGAAAGCCAGTGAGAACAACATGGCAGGAGACGGGGGAAGGGGTGTGCCACCCGCATGCGGAGGTGCCTGCCTGGTTCTGGACAAATCGACATCACAGGTGAAGAGCAGGCTGCACGTGAGGTCGAGCACCCGCCTGGCCATGGCAGGCCTCGAACTCATGACCTGCTGGCGAGAGGGAGAAGGAGCGGCTGACTCTTGGCCAACGCACCGCCTCCCAGAGCTAGAGGTGGATGGCAGGCCACACGAAAGGCCTGGCGCTCATCCCCCCGCCGGCCTGGTGCTCCGAGCAAGAGGCGGGAAGCCTGGCAGGGGCGGGAAGGCACGTGGAGGAAGAGGCCCGTGGTGGGGGCGGGAGAGCGGCCCAGTGCAGGCCCAGCCCCCCCTTGCGGGGGCCGCATGAGCGGGAGGGGGCCGAGGAGGCGAGGCGAGGCCCCGGCGGAGGATGCGCGAGCAGGCCCCACCCCGCCGCCGGAAGGTGGCTGTCTGGTGACCAGTGGAGGGGGCGCGGGGGGGCAGCGCGGCGCGGACGCGGCCCTGCCCTCCCTGCGCGCAGCGAGGCCCCGCCCCGCCGGAAGGAAGCGGCCGGCAGGGGAGCCGGAGGGGGGCGCGGGGCGGGCGTGCACGCCGCACGCGCCGCAGGGCCACCCCCCGCGCGGAGGAAGGCCCCGGCGGAGGGGCGCAGGAAGGCCCCGCCCCGCCGGCCGGAAGGAAGCCGGCGGCAGAGGAGCCGGAGGGGGTGCGGGCGCGGCGTGCGCAAGACGCGCCGCAGGGCCACCCCGAGCGGAGGAAGGCCCCGGCGGAGGGAGCGCCGGCAGGTCCCACCCCGCCGCCCGGGAGGAGGCAGCCTGCCCTGGAAACCAGTGGGGGCGCCGGGTGGGGGCGCAGCGTGCGCATGGGCGCGACGCAGCCCCGCCCCCACGCCAGCAAGGCCCGGGGGGGCGCAGAAGGCCGCGCCCGCCGCCAGTAGGAGGCGGCCGGCTAGGGGCGGCGGGCGGGGCCGGGCGCAGCGTGCGCGCACGCACGCCCGCCAGGCCGGCCGGGAGCGGGGGCCCGCAACGGTGCACCCTCCCACGATCGGATCGCGGCGGTGCACCCCCTCCCAAGATGCCTGGGAAGGTAGGAGAAACCCAGTGCAGGCCCATCCTGCCGCCGGCGGGTGGGCCGGCCAGGATCCGGGGGGGAGGGGGACGCGGGGGGGCCCACACGGGCCCCTGGAAGCCCTAACGGTGGCGGCTCGCGCGGCGCGGGGGCAGCTCGCGAGAGAGGGGGGGGCGCAGCGGAGAGGACCCGGCGAACCATGGGGACCCCAGGGGGCCCGAACCCCAACCCCGTGGCCCGGGGGAAAAAAAAAAAACAAACAAAAACAAAACAAAAACTAGCAGAGGGGGAAAGCGAGCAGCAGGCCCCACAGGGCAGCAGGGACCCAATACCGACCGGCTGCAGGATCCTTCGGCTGCTGCTCCTGTAGCTGCTCCATGGCAATCGAAATGGCTCCCCTGGATCTGCTGCTGCTGTTGCCGCTGCTGCTTCCCCAAAACCGAATAGGCCCCTGCAGAGCTGGGGGCAGTCCCGGGCAGCCTTGTATATGCTGCCTGGGCGGCGAGAAGGGGCCAGCTAGCCATGTGGAGGGGAGAGGCGTGGCCGACCCCTCATTGGCTAGCTGGCCCTGGCGGCGGAATCTGGGTGCCGCCCAGGGGTCTCTGGGAAGGAGAAGCCCCCTGACCTCCCCAAGATGGCGACGAGGACAGCCCTACCCCGCAAAAGGGGTTGGCCGGTAAGTCGGCCATGCCCATTGTTTTCATCAAGGAGCTTTAGACTGCAACAGGATGCAATGCTGAATTATTAATTAAATGATAGAAACAAAGGAATTTCCTTTAAACCTGGTTAGATTACTAGACCTTCCAGCTCAGTGCTGTCTGTTCCATTTGACAGTGTGATTCTTTGGGGGTGTTGCACAAAAGTTTTTTCCCCATCTGCTTATAAGTCATCCATTTTAACAAGGACTGAATGTGGGGCTTTCTTTGGACAAAACATGTGCACAACTTGTGAGCTCCTGTCTGTAAGACTTGAATTAGAGCCACTTCCCCAAGCAAAGCAAAACATCACAGAGTCAGAAAGGGTTTTAAGGAAAGTGGGGAAAGGGTCAACAACCACATAAAACAGTTGAGAGACTCGAGTGGCCCTGTGAGGGGTATTTTGGTATAGGATGGTCTGGCCTTCTCAGATCCACTTGAAGATATTAGTCCATAGGGAGTGGAAGTCCCCTTAAGGCATACATCAAATCCATAGTTGAATTGCAAATAGAAGTTGAGAAAAATGCTTTTCCTTCGGCTTTTGTTCACGCAAGGAAGAGCCAGGTTTGACCCAGGCCTTTGCTCTCTTCTCTCTTTTCTTCTTTCTGCTGCGACATCAACATGACAAAATCATTGAAATGGGAAAAAATTGTTATCACCCCCTTAGATCTACAGATTTTGTGCTGTTCCGTCTTGATAGAATTTTCTTGTCGCTTTACAGGCTGTCAATGAGACACTTTCATTTTGATAAAATGACAGACAAATAGTCCTGCTAGTAGTTTCCAACCAAGCTGCCAAAAATTACTATACTTCAAAACAAATGCACTTCTAGCAAGCATGTAAAAACAAAACATGCCCTCTAGCCGCCTAGCAGACTTTTCCAGATTCAAGTCTAGTATTTTTATTCACTGGTGCAGCTTGCCTCTTTTGGTAAGTAAAATAAGGCATGGATTTATTTCCCTGTAGTAAGGAAACCAGAACCTGGGGCCATGCACAAATCGAGCCCTTTTAAAGCCATTCATGAGAATACTGGTTGGGCAACAACACCGCAGCGCAGCAGGGGACCGTGGTTTTGTTCTCTGTGCATTCATTAGAATCCCCTTAGAGTCTCTGAAATGGTCTGTCTTTGTGCCTTCAAGTTGCCTGTTGACTTGTGGCAACTTTACAAATTTAATGGGATTTTCGTAGGCAAGGAATACCCAAAAGTGGTTCTGCCAGTTTCTTCCTTTGAAATAGAGCTTAACAGCACCTGGTATTTATTTGCAGTCTCCCACGCAATTATTAACCACAGCTCACTCTGCTTAGTTTCTAAGATCAGACTGGATCTGGTGCCTTTAGTTCATCTGTGTAGGTGTACAAGTATGGCCTTACACAGTAGTAGTAGTAGTAGTAGTAGTAGTAGTAGTAATGCTGTATTGTTGAAGGCTTTCATGGCCGAAATCACTGGGTTGTAAGTTTTTCGGGCTGTATGGCCATGTTCCAGAAGCATCCTCTTCTGGCGTTTCGCTTGCATCTATAATAATAATAATAATAATAATAATCTTTACTTATACCTCCCAACAAAGGCATGCAAGACATTATTGTTCTAACAGGCGTTTGGCTCCTAAAAAACTGTCAGTCTCTCTGACATTACATTGTCCTCTCTGATGCTATCTGTATTTTATGGTTGCTGTTTTAATCCTAATGATTTTAATGTAGTTGTAAATGTTGTTGTTATTGTTTGTTTATTGTTTGTGAGTCGCCCCGAGCCAAATGGGAGTTGCGATGGATAAATTTGAATAAATAAATAAATACCCTGCCACCATCTCCCCGATGGGGACTCAGGACGGCTCACGTGAGGCCAGGCGTAAACAACAAATGCAATAAATAAAAATTAAAAACATCAGCAGCAACACAATAAAAGTACAGACATATAAATAAAAACAATATACAGATAAATATCTCCAATCACAAATGACAAGGCATCCTCAGAGGTTGTGAGGTCTATAGGAAACTAGGAAAATGGTGTTTATATATTTGTGAAATGTCCAGGGTGGGATAAAGAACTCTTGTCTGCTGGAGGCAAGTGTGAATGTTGCAATAGGCCACCTTGATTAGCATTGAATGGCCTTGCAGCTTGAAAAACTGGCAATTTCAACAGATTTCAACAGAAAGGAGGAAACCATGAAAATGAACAAAATCTGGCTACCAGTATTTAAAAAACCTTCTAAAATCAAGACAGTAAATACAGGGGAATTCCAGACAAGAATCAGTCAGGGCCAGCTAATCACCTCCCAACAAAGGATCCCCGGCAGCAGGCAGCCAGTCTTTGAAAGTGCAAGGCCATTCAATGCTAATCAAGGTGGCCAATTGCAACATTCACACTTGCCTTATAAAATCCAGATTTATCTGCTTTGAACTGGATAATAGCTCAGTGTGTTTATTTATTTACTATATTTATACTCCACTTTTCCCACCCTGAAGGGAAATCAGAGCATCTTATAGATCCAATGCAGATTCATATAATCCAGCTCAAAGTAGACTCATATAATTCAGTGTAGACTCATATAATCCAGTTCAAACAGATAATCTGGATTATCTGATTTGATCATCTGGATTATATGACAGTGTAGACCCAGCCTTAGAATATCCATCTTTCAAACTGTCAGGCAAAGGTTGTCTCAAGACAACCTGGGGCTCAATCTGCAAATAGCATCCCTCCCCACCTGCCTAAATCAAAGCACATGGCATCCAAAGGTCAGCCAGTTTATTTTGAGGCATGAAGGAAGCAGTCCCAGAAGCAATGTTTTCTATAGCAGGGCTTCTTAATCATTTTTCACTCACAACCCCTTTCCTCATGAGAAATTTTTACAGGACCCCCCAGGTATATAAAATACACATACAATCAAACATTTACTGAAAATAAATTAGCATTTGCATGGCTTGCTAAAACAAACTGATTTTCCCTTTTTGTGAGTCCACTGTAGAGTCCACTGTAAACACTGTATATGATGGCACGCCCAAGCCTTTGGGGAAACCATAGTGTCTGGCTTTACTTGGGGGCTATCTGATACCTTCTGTTAGGATTAAGACCCTTAGCAGACAGAGGCAATTTAGGCAAGATGAAAAGATAACCAAATGAGTTTACCGAAACAAGATGAATAAAGGTTTAACTTCACCTGGGACTATCATAAGGTAATTTAAAACAATACTTTACAAAAGGAGCTTTTGCTGGTTGCAGGCATCTTTCTTGGATCTTTGAAAGTCTCTTTTGCCTCTGGTGCAAAGTGATGGATATAAACTGCCTTCATCTTCTTTCCTGTGAAGCTTAGGCTGGCCAAAGGCTTCTGTTATCCTTTGGACTGATGATATAAAACAGTGCTGTCCAACTTCTAACCGGCCAAGGGCCGGACTTGAGGTGACTGATGACCTGGGGGGCGTTCGGCCCCGCCCCCAGGCCCTGCCCCAGGCCCCGCCCCCAGCCCCGCCCTCAGCCCCCTCCTAAACTGTCATTCTCCCTCCTCCTCCTCTTTCTCCGGCATGGGACACCAGCGGCGCCGGGAAGGAGGAGGAGGCCCATCTCCTCGCACCCTCGCGCCCTTCCCGGCGCAGCCGGTGTCCCGTGCGCTGCGGGGATCCTGGGCGCCGGCGCGGGGAAAAGAGGGACGAAGGAGAAGGCAGTCTGCTGATTGCCTTCTTCGTCCCTCTTTTTCCGCGCGCGGGATCACGGCGCAGGGGCGCCAGCGAAAGGGAGGAAAGAGGCGCTGCCCGGCGCGCAGGGCGGGGAAAAAGCTGCGACGCCCGGGAAAGAGGAGGAGGAGGAGGAGGAGAACTGACTCCTCTCCTCCTCCTCTTTCCCCCGCACGCTGATCCGCGATCTTGCCGGGGAAAGGAGCTGACCGGGCGTCGGCGCTCAGATCCCTGCGGAAAGAAAGGGACGAAAAGAAGGCAGTCAGCTGACTGCCTTCTCCTTCATCCCTCTTTCCTCGGACGCCAGGGATCAGATCGAGCGCGGGGAAAGAGGGACAAAGAAGGCAATCAGCTGACTGCCTTCTCCTTCGTCCTCTTTTCCCGCGCCGGCGCCCAGGATCCTCGCGCTGGGAAAGAGGGGACGAAGAAGGCAATCAGCTGACTGCCTTCTCCTTCGTCCCTCTTTCCCGCGCGACAAAGAAGGCAATCAGCTGGCGCCAGGATCCGCGCGCGGAAAAAGAGGGACAAAGAAGGCAATCAGCTGACTGCCTTCTCCTTCGTCCCTCTTTCCCCGCGTGCACGCCGGCGCCCAAGATCCGCGCGCTGGGAAAGAGGGACAAAGAAGGCAATCAGCTGACTGCCCTTCGTCCCTCTTTTCCGCGCCTGGCGCACCGCGCGCAGGGAAAGAGGGACGAAGAAGGTAATCAGCTGACTGCCTTCTCCTTCGTCCCTCTTTCCGGGGCGCCAGAATCCGGCGCAGGGAAAAGGGGGGCTGACTGCCTTCTCCTTCGTCCCTCTTTCCCGGGGGGCAGCGCGGGCGGGGGAAAGAGGAGGAGGAGGAGAACTCTCCCTCCTCCTCCTCCTCCTTTCCCCGCCCACGCCTTTGCCCGGATCCCTGGCGCCGGCGCGCACAGGGGGAAAGAGGGACGAAGGAGAAGGCTGTCAGCTGACGGCCTTCTCCTTCGTCCCTCATCTTTCCCCCCGCCCGCGCCCGTACCTCGATCCCGAGCGCCGGTGCGGGGGGGAAGGAGGAGGGGCGAAGGAGGAAGAAGGCAGCCAGCTGACTTCCTCCTCCTTCGCCTCTCCTCCTCCCCCCGCTCCTATCGCGAGCTGCGGTGCAGGGAGGGGAATGAGGAAGGGCGAAGGAGGAGGAGCCAGCTCACTTCCTCCTCCCTGCCCCGCCTCCCCCCCCCGGCCGCCATTTTTTTAAAAAAATTAGAATTTTTTTTTAAAGGCAGCCGGGGGCATAGCGGGGGCTGTGTCCAACAGGCTGGGGGCCGTGTACGGCCCCCGGGCCGCCAGTTGGACAGCCCTGATATAAAACTACCACAGCAGCAGGATAAGGTACTAAGAATGCCTGTTTGGATTGCTAGGTCTAGGATTCCAGATAATATCCAAGCCTCTATGACTCTACTACAGAAAAACCTTTTCCTGTTGCCATTTTTGTGACCCCAACATCATACTATGGGGACTGCATTTGGAGTCGGGACCTACAGTTTACATAACAGTGCTCTGTAGCTACAATTAAGAATATAATAGTTTGAATCCTGTAGATTAGTCCCAGCTAGAATAAACTCGCTGAAGCCATAGGCTCCATAGGTATATCCCAGGTTCTGAATCCAGATTATCTGTTTTAAACTGGATTATATGAGTCTCCACTGCCAGATCATCTGGGATAAGAAGATAATCTGGGATCAGATCCTGGGATATGGGGCAAGCGTGGAAGGGGGCATAGATTCAATGGGTTTTCTTTAATTGGGACAAACAACATGATTGAAGTCAGAGGCAACTTAAATACCGTATTTTCTGGCGTATAAGACTACTTTTTAGCCCAAGAAAATATTTTCAAAAGCCAGGGGTCGTCTTATACGTGGGAATCATCTTATAGAGCGGGTGCTGAAACTTCCAATTGGAGAATCTGTGGTTGCCGCATATGGTGGGGGAGCTCAAACATGGCAGTGGCCGTGTCCCTGCTGTATGCAGTGACTGTATGAAAGCATTAAGGGCAATGCTGTACAAGTACAGTAGAAGAAAATCCATTCATCAGGATTCATGGACTTAATGCGGTCCCAATGGAGAGCTGAAGGGGCGCCTCACCAGGAAGGTGTAAGTGAAAGGTGGAGCAAGCTGCAGGTGTCCGGGGCGCCCAGGGTATGGAAAAAAGAGCTAGAGTGGCTCTGGGCCAAGAAAAACACACCTTTTTTACCTGTCTGTCTGGCCCACCTTTGTATCCGATTACCGTACCTCCTCCTCTGCCTCTCTGATCTCTCTCCTGAAGACTGCAAGTGAAGCGGTGCAGGTGCGCAGGTACGAGAGAGGAGGTACAGTAATAGGAAAATTGCCATATTGAAATTAAATCTGATGCTTTTAAATTTTTTATTTGGTGTGCGTTGGAAGAGGGGTAGTCTTATACGCCAAGTATATCCCAAACTATGTTTTAACTGGAAAAGTTGGGGGTCATCTTATACGCCCAGTCTTATACGCTGAAAAATACGATAAGTTTGCTATCTTTAGATATCACCCAGAATTGACTCCATAGACTGTAATGGCAGGGCCTGCTAAGTTCAAGAACATGACTCCATAGCTATATTTTATGACATTGTGAAAAGAGGTGCCAGCATAAGAATGTTCGCATAATATAATCTTAGAGGTATACAATGGTATAATCTTGAAGCATTGTTTTCATAGAGCTCAATGCTGTTGTTTTATACTCTTATGTTTTATTTAATTTTTTTAATCTGGATTGTTATATTTCATTATGTTCTTAATTGTGTTTTTGTCTTAATGGATTATTTTGCTTTTGTGTCTTGTGGATATTCTGTCCCATATGTATGTCTCCCCAAGTCCTGTCAGGGAGGTGGTGATGGGGTATAAGAATAATGTTGTTGTTGTTGTTCCACCAATATACTAAACATCTTGAGTCATACTTGGGAGCCAGAGAAGATGAGGTTGAAATCGAAGAATAAATAAAGTGTTCATTGCAACATTACCAAATACAACTCGGGTGGGCAATTTGCGGCCTTTATGAGGATCTTAGCCTGCCAATCTCATCACCCTTAGCCAACATAGTTAATGTTGAGGGAGGGTAGGAAATGAAATCCAACCATATCTGAGGGGTCAATATTTGCCCAGTGGATACTACAATATCCTCAGTATCATTGAAAGGGTGCATCTCTTGTATAGTGCAGTGCACTGCTTTGCGGCTACCCATAAATAGTTACTCACATAGCATATTAATTTGTTCAGGGACTCAGGCCCTTTGCGTTAAAAAAGGATGTGTTCTGGGGAATATCTATACTGTTTTTCAGTATCCATATTCTCCTATTAGCAGGAATAAATGGGCAATATGTGTTGATTTTAAAGAGGTGTTCTAGAAAGTTATCCTCATGAACCAAACTTTTATTTTTAATTTGTCTAACTCACCTTGTTGTCTTGTAGTTTTGCATGACTTGTTCAAATCATAGAGACTACTTTCCTTTATAAGGATTTCTTACTTCTGGCTGCAGCCACTAGAGTGCACTAGAAATCCAGCTTTTCTTCCCATCTGGAATTAAACCAGGGAATTAGATGGGAATTATTAAAGTGGCACTGTATTCTCTTCGAAATACTTTTTTCCTTTTTATTACTTCTTCTGTACATCACAGTTCAAGCCAATTTCATAGTTGCCGTACATTTGTGCTGCAGTTTGGCCTTTTCTCTTCCCCAAGAGAACTTACCTGACAGTGGTTATAGTAGCAATGGAGATATGGCATTTCCATTTGATTCTTAGGGCTGCCTTGGCAGCAAACTAGGCTGAAGGAGCCCATCATTGCAGTAACAGCAATATGATGGTACCAAAAGTCATAACAGAACCATGCCTCCCTTGGTCAATTGAATCAATTTGTTAACAGAGGTCCATTTTGATGTTTCCCAGGTGGTGCTGTCAAGTAATATTTCAAGAAAGGTGGTTATTCAGGCAACCCACAATAATTCATATCATACATTCAGAATCTTGGATAGTTATAAATAAAACAAAACTTTATTTGTATACCGCTCTATTTCCCTAGAGGACTCAGGGAGGTTTCCAACATGGAAAAACATTGCATTTGCATATATATACCAAATGCATATATGTACTGTATATTCATTAAAAGATTAAAATATTCATAAAAATAATTAAAAACAAAACAATATACTATATAATAGATATGCATATGTAAAAAGCCCATTCCGCACTTAGATTATATGAGTTCTCATCAAGTTTGAGTTTAAACCCTAAAGTGGGTTCACTGCATCACTGAAATGAAAGCCGCCAGCTGCCATTTTATATTTATTTATTTATTTAAAACTTTTATACCCTGATCTTCTCACCTCCATTGAGGGACTCAGACTGGCTTACAGCAAAAATTCAATGCTACAAAAAATTTAATACATCTAACAACAATACATAATTAAACTACATAGGAATAAAATACATAAAAGTCAAATCGCCGACTAAACACAAGTTCAACTCTGTCTATAACTATGATCATTCAATTGCCATGACTTATAATTTCACCCAAACAGTTCATTATAGCACATTGCTATTTTTCCTTTCTCCCTCTGGAAAAACAATTTGAGGGCTTTGGTGTTTCAATACTATGTTGGCCACCCTGACTGTTCTGAGGAGGCAGATGCTGTTTTAAACCCAGAAACTGACTAATAGCATTTCAGGCAGTAGGCCTGGATGTTGTGTGTGTGTTTTTTTATTGCTCGCTAGGGATTGCTCTTTGCCAGCAACAAGACTGTATGAGCAGTAAGAGACTGAAATTCCAGCAAAAGGTCTGTTTGTCTTAGAATGATCTTCTCAGTTAAAGAAAAATTAAGAAGCCCCAGCTTCTTGGCAGGGGGTTGGACTGGATGGCCCATGAGGTCTCTTCCAACTCTATGATTCTGTGAGACCAATTTTTCCTGTTTGTTTTGGGGGTTGAAACCAATCCTTCTCTGGGACTGACTATCTTTGAGTAGACTTTGGGAAGGCATCCTTAGATAGGTTTTTCTTTTGTCAATGGACCTTTTTTAGCTTCTCTGCAGTGTTTCCATAGCCCTGGCTGATTGAGACTTTAAATCACTTCTTAATTTCTCTCAATGTTCCTGCACATGGTTTGAAATCAGTATGCATCTAAATCAGTGGTTCCCAGCTTTTGCTCCTTCAGTTGTTTTGGACTTCAACTCCCAAAAATCCCAGCCAATTTACCAGCTGTTAGGAACTGTGGTATCTGAAGTCCAAAACGCCCAAAGGACCAAGGTTGGGAACCACTGTAGTAGATGTTGCTGAATTATGTTACTCATCAGCTCTTGCATACCATAGAATCTGGAGGACCTAGTTGTAGGATCAGGGCTGCTCAGTCTCATGGTTCTAGCTGAAGTCTGGAGGAACCGCTATGCTTCCCATGGTCTAAGCAGAAAGAACAAGTCTTAGGACAAGCTGGAGAAGGACATTTTGAATGTGAGATTACTTTAAGCCGGGCCACCCATAACTACCTGTTCCCATTTGGCACTCAGACTCCTTGGTTCAGCACAAAGGTGTTTGTATGTGTTTTGCTTTTGTGCTGTACTGGTTTAACAAAAAAACCGGGAGCCAGGGAAGGAGATAGAGGAGAAATGTGTGAGACATCTGCCTGGGTTCCTTGTGCCATTTGGAGCAAGGCAGATAGCGGAGTTCCAGTGCTTTAATTCAAGGGGGCTGAGGTAGGAGGAACTCAATAGATAGCAATTGATCTTCTGCATAGGATGTGGAGGAGCTCCCAACTTGTCATGGCTGCTGCTGTTCAATTATGTCAGGTACCGGTATTATATCTGCCATGGACTCATAAGTTTAGATGGAGGTACTGCATTGAGTACTTGGTTGGACTCAAGAGCCCATGATGGCCCCTCCAACTTTGTAATTCTGTGATTCCAAAACAGCTTGTGACATCTTGTGACCATGCTCTTCCAAATGCTTTTTGTATCTGTGTTCCTGAGGTAGAACATTCTTCAAGAGTCCAAATGTAATAGCTTCATGTGAGTTCCAGACTCCTGTCACAGTACTTTTAATTACTGTGATAATATATGTGTGTATTAATGCTTTTTCACAGGAGTCAGAATGAGCCAAGTGGCTGAAACTGTGGATACTATGAGTCAAAGAACCATGTTGAAGAGCTAGAGATCAGAGCTGTATATATCCCGGGACATGTCTGCCACCCCCAGGTGCCGCGTGTGGTTGTGGGTTGCCAATGAGATTCAATTGCTTATCTGATTTAGTGGTGCTTCACTTTAGATGGCTAAATCTCTCAGAGTAGTCCTGCCCTTTGACTTTAAATACTCTCCAAATCCATCAGCAGAAGAATTTTATATTTCACAGGAAGTTACAAAAGAAAGTGCCAAGCCTCCAGCCTTGTAGGCAAATGTCTGTTGTGTTGATCTTCTCTTTATTTCTTCCACTGCAGATGTTCTGATCTCCTGGTCCACAATGACCTCCCCACCACGAGCATTATCATGTGTTTTGTGGATGAAGTCTGGTCCACTCTCTTGCGTTCTGTTCACAGTGTCCTCAACCGTTCTCCTCCTCAACTTATTAAAGAGATAATTTTGGTTGATGACTTCAGCACAAAAGGTAAACTGGTCTTCTTCTTTAAAGTAGGCCCCACAGCAAATATGTCTTCTTTTTCCAATTTTGCTTTTTGAAAATGTGGTAAGATTCACAACCACATTCATATGGAAACCACCAACCATCCCTGGCTTGTCTGAAGTTGTCATGGTGATTGTATTTGAGAGATAGTTGCATCTTAGTGATTACAAGGATTTAAATTTATTTCTTAAGATTATTACGAAGAAACACGGTGGGCAATTGGTTTGCGTAGAGAGCTGTGTTTGTTTAGAATGGGCCTGTTCAACAGGCGGCCCGCGGCCTGCACACGGCCCGCCAGCCCCTTGGATGCGGCCCGCCTACCCAGGCCCAGATTAAGGCGTTTTGCCGCCAGGCCCAGCGGGGCTTAAGGCGTTTGACCGGTCACCCTAGGCCCCGCCCCGGAGCGATGCTGGGCATGCGCAGCAGAGCCCGGGCGGGGCATCCCTTCCTGCTTTCTCCGTGACTGATCACGGAGAGAAGCAGAAAAATACGCCCGCCCCGGAGCTGCTGGGCATGTGAGCCCGGGGCAGGGCGTTCCGTTCTGTCGTGACTGATGTTGCATGTGTCCAGAAAACAAGTGCTATGGCTATCAAGATTGCTTATTCCCAGTGGAGTTTAAGAAAATGCAACCTTAGCTCAGTGAGAGCAGCCCGGGGGTGGGGCGTCCCTATCTGCTTCTCTCCGTGACTGATCACGGAGAGAAGCAGAAAGGGACGCCCCGTCCCCGTAGCGATGCTGGGCATGCGCAGTAGAGCCCGGGGGCGGGGTGTCCCTTTCTGCTTCTCTCCGTGACTGATCACGGAGAGAAGCAGAAAGGGACGCCCCGCCCGCGGAGCGATGCTGGGCATGCTTCCCTTCCTCCTCCTCATCACCGCGACTGCCTTCCTGGTTCGGCGACGAGGAGGAAGAGGAAGGGAAGCTCCCACGGGGCATGCCCAGGAGCGCCCTGTGGGCGGAGCTTCTCATCGCCGAACCAGGAAGGATTGGAGGGGGGCGCGAGGAACTTTTTCACACTGCGGCCCCCCAGGTGATCAGTGATTGGAATTCCGGCCCTTGGGCCGGTAGAAGTTGGACAGCCCTGGTTTCGAAAATATATGTCTGTCTCTTTGTCCTTCTAATTTATCAATGCTTTACTGAGGCCAACTCACCAGCCAGTAGTTGACCAATAGTTGACGCTATGTAATGAGGATAGTGTAGCACTGGCAGTCCTGAAAATAACTTACAGTACCTACCTATAGTCATAACCATCAGAATAAGGCAACCTGTTGCCTTTAAAAAAATAATTTCACAGTGGTCTATAAACAGTCAAACATGTCAGTGACTGAGAGCTGCTAATTTTCTGACGCCCTCATTAATGGGTTTTGAAGTAGGCAATCTAGTCCATTTACTTCCTTCTCAATTCTGATGCAGAATACCTCAAGGACAAATTAGACAAATACATGGCACAGTTCCCCAAAGTTCGTATTCTTCATCTCAAAGAACGGTATGGGTTAATACGAGCAAGACTGGCGGGTGCAGAGATTGCTAAAGGTAAGCAGATTTGTGTCTCATTGTCAAAGAGGTGTTGGTCAGTTATTTGCAGCCCATCCTATTAGTTTTAAAAGACTACATGTCAGTGGAATATTTAGGGGGAAATGGGTCATCTAACTTGTATCAGTAAAAGGGAAATAAAACACAGGCTTTGATGTTGCATGTGTCCAGAAAACAAGTGCTATGGCTATCAAGATTGCTTATTCCCAGTGAAGAAAATGCAACCTTAGCTCAGTGAGAATACTGATTAACAGTTAACAGCATGCTGGAACAGTCCATTGAGCGGGGCAGTTTACTGTAAGACTGTTGTATTCAAAGATAGTATGTTCCTGATGGAACCATGATGGCCTGAAAGCATGGATACAACTCCCACCATTCCTAGCAGCCTCAGGCCCTTTTCCTTTTCCCCCCTCAGCCACTTAAGCAGGAAAGGGCCTCAGGCTGTTAGGAATGGTGGGAGTTGAAGTCCAAAGCACCCAGAGGGCCGAAGTTTTCCCATGCCTGTTTTAGGGACCTTAAAGTGGTGAGCCTCCTTCCAACATTATGATTCTGGATAGAAAACAAACAATAACATAACATTGTTTGAGTCCACAGTGCTCTCTGGGTGTAGGTGAACTACAACTTCCAAACTCAAGGTCAATGCCCACCAAGCCCACCCAGTATTTTCTGTTGGTCATGGGAGCTGTTGAGCAAGAGCTTTGTGTGTGTCTTTCTGCCATTCCTGCCAGGATATCTATGTTGTGTTCATCGAAACAGGCCCAGATTTCACACTGAGTGTATAAATACATTTAAAAACATATTAACTATATGTATTACTGTGTTAGAGTGTCATTTTGTGTCATTTTGGTTGGTGGTGTGCCCCAGGATTTTGTAAATGTAAAAAATGTGCTGCAGCTCAAAAAAGGTTGGGAAACACTGCCCTAGAGACCTGCTCTCTCGGTACACCAGTGTATTGTATTAATAAATACCTAGTTTTTAATGTCAGTTTGCCCATTTTACAAAAGTTGGATGCAATTCAAATTTGTTATTTCTCTTAAAATATCTTGTGAAGCTTAGAGTATCAAGTGCAAAAGAGCATAAAATCTTTTCAGGAACTCTGTTGTTAGTTCTGGGCACCAGTAACTGCTCTCATCCAGTTCAGCTTATCTCTCCTACATTACTCCAATTCATGCTGATGAAAGTTCACTCATCAGTAGATACATTTCCCTTATATTAATGAGAATATCTTATTATTATGGCAGCCTGCTGCAATGTTTGAAAATCTATATTAATCAGATAAAAAACGGTATGACAGTGTTTTCCAACTGAGCTAATGCATACTGTCATGCATATGATTGAAGAAGCTGACACAATTGAGCTACTATTGTGTGTGTTTTTACTGCATTTATGTAGTTCAGAGTTACTATGATTTGGCATTAATGTGAGAAAGATTATATAACTGTTTCTAAATGGCCTTTGGAATATACTTTTTAGAGATATTTCCTTCACTGTTGTGTGTATGAAGTAGATTGAAAAGCATGTATAAATTGATCAGTTGATAATTTTAGCATGACTGTGCTTTGTAGTTCTTTACTGTTTTCTCCATAAAGGCTTAGGCATTCTAGGTATGACTTTCCTCCTAGAACCCTCCTTACAATAGGATACTTTTTAAGGAGGGATCTATACTACAGGAAAGGAGATTCCACCTGAACATTAGGAATAACTTCTTAATTGTGAGAGGTGTTCAGCAGTGGAACTCTCTGCCCCAGAGTGTGGTGGAGGCTCATCCCTTGCAGGCTTTTATCAGAGCCTGGGTGGCCATCTGTCGGGGGTGCTTTGAATGTGATTTTCCTGCTTTTTGGCAGGGGGTTGGACTGGATGGCCCACAAGGTCTCTTCCAATTCTATGATTCTATACTTACATTCTCAGTAAGAGCCCATCAAGTCAGGCTTATGGAGCCATTTCAGCTTGCCAATCTTAATGCAAACAACTGGTTTTTATTTTCTCCTTCAGGGGATGTACTGACATTCTTAGATTCTCATGTGGAATGCAATGTAGGGTGGCTGGAGCCGCTGTTGGAGAGGATCCACTTAAACAGAAAGAAAGTCCCTTGTCCTGTTATTGAAGTGATCAGTGACAAAGACATGAGGTGATTTTGATCTCTTCCAGATTTGCCCATTATTGTAGATAGGAGAGGGGTTCTCCAAGCGCTCATAGGATATGGGGTTCCAGGTGCTGGCTCTACATGTTACCAGCCTTGTCCTATTGACCTTCCCATATGGAAGAGAAATGTTAATATAAAGGAAAGTTTGAAAATTTGATAAAGCCCATGTCCTGACTATACCAAGGCTTTTGCACTAGGTTAAACACACATAGAAACATTCCTCCAAATTTCTTCCTCAGCATGAGGTGGGGTGGCACACATATTTTGGAAAAGTTACATTCTGGCTTGAACATTCTTGCCGAAAGGTGACTTTTCCCATGACACAGATTGGTTTAGGAATAATGTCCAGAAGGACTCACTTGGAACAGTTTTCTGTATCAAATCCTTTCTCTAGTTAAACTCCTTCTGAATTTCACTTGAAAAGGCAATTGCCATTTAAACATTTCATTGTTACACAATTTTGCAGGGAGATTTTTTTATTTAATTTTATAAATTATTACAATGTAATTATTTTTTACTGATTTATGTCTTAATGTATTAATTTGTTTTAAATATAGTATGTATTGTGTGTTATCTGTTCAACTGGTTTATGATGTGTTTGTCGAATTTTTCACATTATGTTTATTTTGCTGTTTTAGCCTAGTATTCCTCTTTGAATCCCACCCATGGGAGAAAAGCGGGAAAAAAATAAATTAATAATATACCTGTATTCTGAAAATATATCATCCACTTTATAGTCTCCTTTTGAAGCTAATGGCTGCTATGAATTCATTCCTTCAGCTACATGACTGTGGACAATTTTCAGCGTGGCATTTTTAATTGGCCAATGAATTTTGGGTGGAAGCCAATTCCTCCAGATGTCATTGAGAAAAATAAGATCAAAGAAACTGATGTGATTAGGTAAGTATGCACAGTAATGTTTTTGTTGAAAGAATCAGCTTCTTATAGATTGATTTTATTTATTTGCCGTATTTATATTCCTCCCTTCTCACCCCAAAGGGGACTCAGGGTGGATCACAAAACACATATACTGCAAACCTTCAATGCCAAATATACAATTACAAGACAGACAACAGATAGAGGTATTATATAGGTTTTTCCCATCTTTCTGGCATCTTTGGAGGCTGTGCTCGGTTCCGGACACAGGGGTGTGCTGTCGATCCATCCTCTTGCCAAATAATTTTTTCTTTGTTTGTAAACTTTTCCCCCTTATTCTGATTGAAACACAGTGCCTAAAATAACTCCCCGCTTTAATGCGGTGCCCATTTGTCTACTCACTTTGCTGTTTTCAATCCGCTAGATGGGCTGAAGGTCAGGAGCTCACATTGACCTGGCTTCAAACTATCAACCTTTTGGTTGGCAAGATTTACTGCAGCTACAGCTATGCTAAAGCCAGCCCCTATATCTGAGGTTCTGAGAAGGACCTATATATTGTTTAGGATTGTAAAATATATATTATATTTACATAATATACATATGATGTAGAAACCTGTTCTTTCTTAGGTCCAAACAAGTATCACATAATAGACAGCTGTGAGAATCTTAATGGAAGATGTTCTTTTCTAGTATGCATCACTATGAACAGGGGGCTACCATATGGGCAAAGACTCTGATCCTAGGTGTAGTTGTAACTTAAGCTCTCTATTTCTCATGGTTTTTGGACAGGTAAAGCAACTTATGGACCTCTTCAGTGTAACAAAATTTATTTCAGGATGTATAACAGTTAGAGACTCTGATGTAAGCATGTGGAGTATTGAGACATCCATATGTACCCATTTCTCTTAAGAGTTCTGTAATAGCAACATCTCTGTTTATTAGGTGTCCTGTGATGGCAGGTGGCTTATTTTCTATTGATAAGAAATATTTTTTTGAACTTGGGACATATGATCCTGGACTTGATGTTTGGGGAGGTGAAAACATGGAGATTTCATTCAAGGTATGTTTGCATCTTATAATAGAATTGTTTTTTGTTTATGATCTTGAATGACCATCAGATTAATGGCCAGGCATCAAAATCCAGTTGAAATGAAATAAGTTCATAACGAATCCAGAAAATGTCATGGCTTTCCATTCTTTTTAGTAGAGATAAATGGTCAAAAATAATTATTTCAGAACATAAACAATTTAATATCTATACTAGAATGATTTTAACGCTTTGCCTGATTGTTTAAATTTTATTTATGTCTTATGTTTAATGGTTTTAATTGAGTTTAAGTCATAGCTATATGTAGTAATTCGTTATTATGATCTCTTTGTTTTACTGTATGTTGGCACTGAATCTTTGCCATTAATATGTTGTAAGCAGCCTTGAGTCCTCCCTATGGGTGAGAAAGATGGTATATAAATACAGTAAATCTGTACAGCATATTGTATTTTAATCTGATGTTTATTGTGTGTTCTATTTTAATGTGTTTTTATTGTACACTGTATTTGTTGTGAGCTACCCCAAGCCTCCCGGGAGTGGCGGCCTAGAAGCCCAAGAAATAAATCAATAAATAAACAATTCATTTTATCAAAATACAGCAGAGTCATAGAGTTAGGGGCACAGGACCCACCAATAAAATAAATTACACAGCTGTGGATCTTTTATAAAATGTATAAATAACAACAGTATTGGTTCATTTTAAAGTCAAGACATAAGTGTCATTAACAGCTATCCACTTTGTGTTCTTTTGCCTTATCTTACCTCATCTCCTTCCACAGGGAATAATAAGATGTACAGTATATATGTTTTTCATTCAAAACTTTCACTGAATGGAGGGTGAGCTCTGATTGGACACAGATTGTGTACTGATTCACATTAAATTTGAATGTCAAAGCAAATCATGGTTAAGAATGTTCCCTATTATTTTGATTTTTGCTTAAAATTGACAGATTGTGATCATGTGGCAGGTTAAAATCAAAGAGGATGAACTGAAATTAGTTTAGGAACCATGACCTAATTTCAGTGCGATCCTTGGAGCAGTAGTGTTGGGAATTTTAATGTGAGTGTGTTTCCCAACCCACCAGGTGATTTTGAGGGCATTGCTCTGTCTCTGGAGGATTCTGCCACTAAGACTAACAAGTTGAGCAAATGTAAAATGAAAATGGAGAAGCATCTCTAATCCATGAGTTTCTTGTACATCATAGTTTGAACTGTAAACAATGCTCATTGCAAACCATGCTCTGACAGGCTTTCTGGATGGATATGGCATTGGGTCTGTTTACATAATTACCATTAGGAAATTAAACTGAATTTCCTAATAGTAATATCTGACCTTCTCCCTCTTTTTTCCAGGTTTGGATGTGTGGAGGTGAAATTGAAATCATCCCATGTTCCAGGGTGGGCCACATTTTCAGGAGTGACAACCCCTACTCTTTCCCTAAAGACCGCCTCACTACAGTGGAGCGGAATTTGGCCCGCGTTGCAGAGGTTTGGCTTGATGATTACAAGGATCTTTTCTATGGGCATGGTTACCATCTCGTCCAGAAGAACCTGGATGTTGGGGACTTGACCCAACAGAAAGAACTGAGGAAGCGGCTTCAGTGCAAAAGCTTCAAGTGGTATCTGGAGAATGTCTACCCTGATCTAGAAGCCCCACTTGTTAAAGCTAGTGGTCTGGTATGTTCATTTTACCAACTTTAACATATTTATGATTTTGACACCCAAACATCTCCTTCCTTTGTGATGTGGAATAATTGAGCATCAGATTTTACCTTTGCCTATTATTTAGCAAAAGCTGGACCTGCTCGCTTGTCTTCAGCTGCCCCAGTGCTGTAATTCCAACAATAGCTTCCCATTTGCCTCTGGAAGTCTTGCAAGCAAAGAGTGTTACAAAGGGAGGAACCCTTACATTATTCACTAGTTGTTTTGGAAGGCATACGGCATCCAAACACAGAGATTTGTTAGGTAGAAGAGTTTGCATGGTGTAGCTGAAGTTATTATTTATTTATTTATTTACTATTTTTATTTGCCACCCTTCTCAACCCCGAAGGGGACTCAGAGTGGCTTACAGCAAACAACAATACTGCCAGAGTGGCTTACAGTGTACATATAACAATATTGCCGGAGCGGCTTACAACAAACTGAAAAAACAACAATTAACATTACAACATATCGCAATATTGTTAGCAATATTGCATGTAATACAAATATATAAATTATAATATCCCCTCCCCCGGCACCAACTGCTGCACTGGGACAGAGTCAAGGCTGAAGGGGAAGAAAGGCAGCTCCATCTTGCTTCCTTGACTTTCTATCAGCTCAGAGCCACTTCAGTTAAACCACTTCAGAGGAGCTTTGGATAGGTGAAACCAAGGGCTCTTCCACTCAGCTGAATAAAATCCCACATTATCAGCTTTGAACTGGAATGTATGACAGTGTGGACTCAGATAGCCCAGTTCAAAGCAGATATTGTGGGATTTTCTGCCTTGCTGTTCTGGCTGTGTGGAAGTACCCCAAGGAAAAAACTGTGATTTGTGGCATCTCCACTTTTTGAAAACATTAGTCCACCTCTAATGGGTCCACACAGGTAGCATTTACTATTGCAGGCTTGCTTTCTGTGCAAGCTGGACACTATGGAAACAGACAGTGATAAATACATTTCATTCTTCTTTAGATATATCGTCCTTGGTTCCCCCCCCTTCTTTCCAGCATTCTCAAAATTTCTCTTGCTTACCACCAAATATTTATTTGTCATACTAGTAACTGAATGCTTGACACTTTCTGCATTTCAAAGGAATTAACTATAAACAGTATGTTTGCAACAGTGACAAGTATACCAGCTTCTGAAGAGTTTAATCTGAAGAGATTACTGTTAGATATGACAGCTGAATAGAAATGTTGTGTTCAGGGATAATGTATCTGTAAGATCCAGATGTTGGTGGATGGTTTTTTTTTTCCTGCTCGGTGCTTGGGAAAATGTACTTTTTGAACCAATTCTGAGAGTAAGCTTCCACAAAATGTATACAGTCATGTATATGCATGATACTTAAGTATGAGTTAGCCTCATATGTAAGTCAAGGGCAGGTTTTAGAGCCAAAATTATGGATTCTGATTAGGTCCATGGATAAATTGAAGATCATTGTGCAGAGAAGGGGAGCATCAATGTGGACTCAGGGCCAACTGTCGCAAACCATTACTGCCATTTCTCCTGGACAGACATTAAAAAGGCCAGTAGCTACACCATGGTAGAGAGAGGATAGGGGCTTGGTGCTTCGTATGGGTTTTTCCAGAATCAACTAAACTCTTGTCTTTTGCTACCATCTTGACTACTGTTTGTGAATAGAGATCATTTACAGATCTATAGCTTGAAGTTATGTACCCATAACTACAGTACTGAATTCCAGCCCAATTTGTTTAGTTTTTCTCCTTAAATCCCAAACACTTTTCTAGTTTACTCAAAGCAGTAAGGCTGACTTCCTTTAGGGATCCATGCTTCTAAGTGTAACCACTAGAGGGTACTAGAAATCCATTTTCCCTTTTTTTGGGAATATAACTAGAATTTGTCTCTTACTCTAAAAATGATGAAATGCATCTTAGTGAGCTTTCTGCATCAATTTTATTTTAATAGTGTAGATAATAGTGTGGAAAGAAAATGCCTATCAATCTTGAACTGCAATAGTTTGCCTTCCTCAATTCTTCTAATATTCAATAGCTTTAGTATGCTCAGGAATTGACGTTTTGTCTCTTTTGTAGGAAGTCTATACTTTTTTTGGGCATTCTCTTATTTCAGAGGTCGAAATCGCACCTCTGAAATTGACCAGCAGTGACAGAAATGTTAGTTCTGGGTCTGGAAAATGGCAACAGTCAGAGATAATGCCAGTTAGAGATTGGCCATCCATCTGCGCTCACTCCTGATGAGAAGAAAAAATCATGCATGTCCTTTTTGCACATTCACATGCTCGTCTTCTCCTGCTATGTGTCGATCTCTACATTCATTGATACAGTGAAAAAATGCAACCCTGTTCTATCAGAAACAGTCACAGTAACTCCTATCTTATTTCCACAAGGCAAATGTTCATTGAATAAATATATTCAAGTAGAATGTAGTTTCCGAGTCTCTTCAAAGGCAGCCCCACATAGAGTGCATTACGATAGTCCATTCTGGATGTCACTAAGACATTTAAAAAATCTCCTAGTTGCTTAATATACAAGGGCAATGTCCACTCTTGCATCTGGCCATCCTACGAACAAAGTATTGGCCTACTCAAGTTCTGTGCCACCAGCCAGGAGATGAACATCACTGGGAATGTAGTTTTCAAGGCTCAAAACCTAGAAAGATCTCCTTGACAGTCCATTTGGCATATGACTGAGAAAATGCAATAGGCAATCACTCAGTCATCTCCCAAATCCATTAACAAACAGAGATCTGATGACAGCAGGAGGGCTTAGCCACGCATTTCTATTTATTTTTTTGACCTTTGCTTTAACAAATTACAGCTCACATCATTAACCCAGAAGAGTTTGTTTAAAATGGGGAATTCGTCTTGGTTAGGCAAGCTAATTTTAAGATGGAAGATTGCTGTTATGATGGGTTGGGCAACCAAATTGACTGCAGAAGGTCATCTGTGGAGAATTGCAATCTTACCTGTTCCCTGCTTAGGTGGGAGTACAAATGTAGATAACTTCCACCCTTATTCCAGGTGTAAAAGTAATCACAATATTTAAAGTAAAAGGAAAGTTTGCATAATCCCATTTTAGGGGTTTTGATAAACTCGGGATGTTGATTAATGTTAGCCTCATACCTGCATGTCACCTAAGTTTTCTTATGAGTGTCTATTTTTAGATAACAAGGTAAAGATAAAGGTTTCCCCTGACCTTAAGTCTATTCGTGTTCAACTTTGGGGAGTGATGCTCATCTCCATGTCTAAGCCGAAGAGCCGGCATTGTCCGTAAACACCTCTAAGCTCATGTGGCTGGCATGACTGCATGGAGCACCGTTACCTTCCCGCAGAAGTGGTACCTATTGATCTACTCACATTTGCATGTTTTTAAATTGTTAGGTTGGCAGAAGCTGGGCCAAACAGCGGGAGCTCACACCGCTCCCCGGATTCCAGCCGCCAACCTTTCAGTCAGCAAGTTCAGCAGCTCAGCAGTTTAACCCACTCCGCCACCAGGGGCCCCCTTATAACAACGACAGTATAAAGCAGGGGTGGACAATTTTTTTTCCAAGGGGCCACACAAGAGCCAAAAAATATTATAGAGGGCTGCACCTAAAGGCGGAACTACATTCTAATCTACATTATTTATTTATTTATTTACTATATTTACTATATATTGCACATCATTAATATTAACATATTAATATATCAAGAAATATTCATATATTATTAGTATTAATATCATAATTTTATATAGTATATATATATATACGTAGACGTTATTTTATAATAAAACTAGCTGTACCCGGCACGCGTGGCTGTGCCCTATTTAGGAGATGCGAGAAAGTCTGAGTATGTAAGGGTTGGAATTGTTGTTAGTGAATTGGGTGTTTTATGTTTGTGACTCAGCTCTTTGCCTGCAGTCCTTTGGGTTTGACTTGTACCATGGCCAGGACGGATCAGCTTGGGGAGGGCTTGTCCTGTCAGGGGATCTCTATCTTCACAGGTGCGTCCAGTGTCTGTTGGGGGACTGTTAAAAATCCTTTCCGTATCCTTTTTAGCCACCTTTCTCAAGATCTTCATGTCTAGCTTACTTTCTGCTCCTCTCTTTTTCAAGATATCCTGCTCTGTGTCTTTTGCACCCATTGGTCGATGTCCGATGAGGCTTTGCTCATGGACAGGCCATCTGAGGGAGCTCTTCCAGCGCTGGGCATCGGAAGGTAGTTGGTAATGACCTCCATCCCTTGGAGCCAGCATATAGAGGGGCTGGAGCACCCTCCTTGGCAAACCCCATTGTTGCTGGATGGTCCTCTTATTAATGTGGAATTCCAAGCCACTGGAGATCTTTTGGGAAAGGAAGAAGAGCTCCCCTTGAATGGTGTTGATCTCCATCATGGTCTTCTGATTTGAAAGTGTTGGAGGAGGCTCTGGCAGTTTGTTATGGGTCGGAATGTTCATGTTGGCTGGCCAGTACAGCAGTTATGCAAATCCGCCCTTATTGGCAGCCAATCATGTTGCCAGAATGTAGAGGCTGGGGGAGTCTTTGGCAGCCCCGGAGGATGCTGGGAAATGTAGTTTTTTAAAACTCGTTTTGGGGGCCTTTTAGGTTTGGGGGGGGGAGTTTCTTTGCTACAAACGTACCTTGCTTGAGGCCTATTTCTGTTGGCAAGTTTTGTGTTTCTGCGTTGTAAGGTTTCTCTGTTTGAGGTAGTCTTCACATGACGACTGTTCCTTTATATATATAGATTAATAAAAACCACTAAAATAAAATTAAATTCAAGAGGACAAGGTGCAAACCAAGATGGAATGGCCCAATGGACCCAGCCCAGAGGATGGCAAAGCGGACCCAGCTGCCACCGCAGCAGAGGAGAGCAGAGCAGGCAGGCAATCGGAGGCTGCAGGCCTCTGCCCACTCTCTTCCCCAGCTGATCGCCCTGCTATGGAGTGCCTGCAGGGGGAGCAGTCAGCGATCTGAGGCGGCTGATCGCCCTAGCAACCCGGAAGACGATCAAGTCTTCTGGGTCGCCAGGGAGATCAGCCCCCGCAGGTGTCACAATGCAGGGTCTCGGCCCAGCCCCTTAATCACACACAGAAGGCCCAGCTACCTCATCATCCCCTTCCTCCATGTCCACCTCAGCTGCAATGGGCCCTAATGCAATCGGGACCCCCGGGGCCGCCCCCTGCCCCCCAGGCACGAAAGAGAACGGGGTTGCTACAGCAGGTCGCCGAGTACTCCCGCTGCAGGCCCGGATCGCCTCCAGGGATGGCAAGCACTCCAAAGCCGCCGCTCCTCCAGCCTGTCTGCCGACACAGGCCCCACAGAGCCCGCGATGGGATGGCGGCAGCGGCACCCTTCCTCTTGGCCCCGCCCCCGACGCCCTTCTCCCCGGGCCAGACAGAATCAGCTGCCGGGCCGCATCCGACGTTCGGGCCGTAGGTTGCCCACCCCTGATATAAAGTAAACAACAATTTAGACTATGAGCCTATGCATATACACTACTAACGCACTGGGTTAGGACAACTAAATAAACCAATATATCTTGAATTATTACATTTACTATAATGTATAATTGTGTTATGAGTAATATACATTAACCCATGAGAACAGATAGTAAATGTAATAATTCAAGATATATTGGTTTATTTAGTTGTCCTAACCCAGTGCGTTAGTAGTTATCTTCTCTGCTACTATTGGTTGTGTAGTTACCTATGCATATACAGCCAACCTTTTGCATTTGCTGGGAGTAAAAGAACAGGATCACTCCAAAAGTGGAAAAAATGATGCCATTAACCAGTAACCTTTTTTAAAAAAATAATGAAATGTTTGTTGCTACATCACATCAGTGATGTTTTAAGCCATTGTATGCCTTAGCAATGGGTTTTTGTGCCCATTTAGAAACTACTTTTATAAGCTTTTGTTTATTTGTTTTAGATTATCAATATAGCCTTGGCTAAATGCATAACCGTGAATCAGTCTAGCCTGGTTTTTGAAACGTGCGATGTTAACAGCAAGGTAAGATTTTGCTAGCATTTCTTTTGTACTTTACTTGCTAGGATTGTTCAAACAGATATCTTAAAATATCTGTTTGCAGAGCCAATTCTTGGGAGGGAGTGGGTATGTATTACATGTTGCCTTTCCTCCCATCTCTTTTAGGATCCTGGGGTGGTTCATACCACAGAGCACAGGCAAGGGCAGCAATGGCCCACTGCCATAGACTAGGGATGGGTGAGTGAATGGTATTGGACCATCCCAACACGCTACCGTCCGCCTCTGAATTTATTACCACAGTATAGTAGTGGAAAAATCACCTTTTTAACATGCAAATAAGTATGTGGTGGCACATGTCTTATTTAAAGGAGATGATTGCTTCCAGGGGACTTTAGGAAACATGGTCATTTAAAAATGAAATGTAAGTGTCCACATACACAATTGATGTGTGTTTCCAAAAAGTAGAGCCACTACAAGGAGGGATTTGTGATCCAGCTTACAATGACATGCTAACTATTGGAGTTGGATCATGTCTGATCTTGGAGACAAAGCAGGGTTAGAACATATTGTATATATTTGAGTATAAGCCAAGGCACCTAAATTTACCACAAAAAACTGGGAAAATGTATTGACTTGAGTATAAGCCAAGGGTGGAAAATGCAGCAGCTACTGGTAAATTTCAAAATAAAAATAGATACTAAGAAAATTACATTAATTAAGGAATCAGTAGGTTAAATGTTTTTTTAAAATATTTACATAGAACTGTAAGGTAAGACTGTCCAACTCTGATTAAACTATTATTCTAACCTTCTTCGATGTAAATGTGCTTTTGTATCCTTCCAATAATAATAGAATAAAATAATAAATTGAATAAAAAATAATAATTGAATAAAATAATGGAAAGGTAATAATAATAAAAAGAGTAAAATAATAAATGTAGTCAAATAATAATAAAGTAATGTAAATAAAATGATAATACATAGAGTAAAATAAAAAATGTAACAATAATAACAACCCAGTAAAATAATTTAAAAAGGGCTGAAAAACTCCATTTATACTGTGGTCTATGTGGTAAATGGGAGACTGCCAATGAATGACCAGAGGTGGTTATGTCAGTTCCTTCATGAGATAACCATAATCAATAGGTGCCTTGGAAAGCACAGACATGTACACTCTGCAGCCTGGAGCACCCAACCCTTCTGCCACCTGCAGCTTTCAGAACCCATAAAATGACTCACATTCCAATAGTGGCCACTTGACTCTAGTTACCAGAGCCCAACACTGAATGTAGTTCTTCAGAGCCCCTTGCCACTCACTTTGTATTTGCATTTTCCAGTGTCATATTTTAATACCCCAAACAATACAGAATGTTAGTTATTAGACAGAAGCTGGCATTCTTCTCAGATTGTTATGCTCGTGAGCAGGAAAAGACTGGTTACTGTCCATTCAAGATGTGACAGTAGCATTTCAAAGTAGATATTGTTACATTGCTTGCATGCCTAGAATCCCTGATCTCTGTCACTCTATACAATGATAGTACTTTGATAAAACTAAAGGCAGTGGCTGCATCTCATGACAGAGTGGGATCTGTAGTTTGTTGTAATCCTTAGGATTCTCTACTGCAAGGCAGCTCTTACTAAAATCGATATCTCAAGATACTGTGAAATGCAGTAGTAGCGGTTCAACTGGATTATTCATAATGCTAAAACTGTGTAGTAGTGGGAATAATGATCCTGGGTATAATGCACGCTAGATATCTTGCTTTGCTGGTTTCAGTAAATGTTTGATTCATATCTATAATTTGTTTTTGATTCATCATTGTTGGAGTTTTCCAATTTCTGCATGGCTACTGCTGTGAGCAAAGGAAAAAAATGCTGTTGACAAAAAAATGCTGTTGACAATATTGTGAGATACGTGGGAGGGGGGGACACACCATAAGTCCTGGCTCTAACTCCTGCCCTCCTGATATACCAGTCATGCGCTCTGGGCTTCCCCAGGTGGCCTATGACAACGTCACTTGGTGGTTTCCCTTCTTTGGGGCAGGTATTTTCCCCATTTTAAAAAATTGTCATGCCACTCCTGAAAGCTAAGTTACTGACTGTAAGAGCTTTAAGCAAAAACAGGAGGGTTTTTTTGGTTCCAACTATTTGTGTTTGGCCCCTTCCACCAGTAAAATACAATCTCCAATATCTTTGAAATCCAACCTTGTTCCTGAACAAACACCAAATAATCAATTTCTTAATCATAAGTTAAAATCCCAATATAATCTCATTGTTAAAATTATCAGGGTGACCCAAAGATAGGGTTAAGATGCCACCCTTTCTATAAGAGAAGTACAGATAGGATTTGCTAGAATGTTATAATCTTGTAAACATATAAACCTTACTGCACAACTGCAAGTATTTCTTTTTCTCTGTTTCAAGTTTCAACAACTTTCCACTTCTTCCTAAAGCCTCATATAGTCTTTCTCCTTTTCTTACACCTGAAATTCATCTTCTAAATGCCATTTTCCAAAGCAGGCACTGAAAATTGTAGCATTGTTAAAATTTTGATGGATCCCTCCAAGGATTTTGGACTGTCTTCAGTCAGTTGTAACCATGCACCTTATCTGTGTCACTTCACACTGATTTAGATTAAAAACGGGGCAACATTGTTTATGATAGCAATCAGTTAGAACAATGATTCTAATAAGTGAGCAAAGCAGAAAACTGGAAATAATCACTTTTCTTTAGACTGTAGCTCCAAAATCACATATCTACCATTGTGTCTGACCTAGCTGGCTAAAAGATTCTGAGTTGTAATCCAAAACAAACAAACAAACCCAAAGGTAATATTTCCGTCCTCTGGAAGTCATTATCCCAGAATGGTCCAGTTTGTACCCCTAAGATCCCAGAAAAGAATCCCTGCCACTCCATTTAGGAAATTGGTGGGAAGTCTCATGCCTGGAGTGTATCTTATAAAATAACAGAAAGGAAAATGATGAGCACTGTGAATATCTTAGCGTTGATACAAACCAGAATTCATTACACTGGCAAAGGGCTACTTTAAAAAATCACCAAGTCAGACTTTTTAGAGTTCATGCGCTAAACTGTCAGTAACTGTGATTCCCATTGGTTGCACATGGATTCAAGGTTTGGGGTTTTTTTCATGTCAGGAACAACTTTAGAAACTATGAGTTGCTTCTGGTGTGAGCGAATTGGCCGTCTGCAAGGACGTTGCCAGGGGACGCCCGAATGTTTTACCATCCTGTGGGAGGCTTCTCTCATGTCCACAGGAGAAGCTGGAGCTGACAGATGGGAACTCACCCCGCTGCCTGGATTCGAACCGGCAATCTTTTGGTCAGCAGTCCTACCAGCACAAGGGTTTTAACCCATTGTGCCACCAGGGGCTCCATGGATTCAGTGCTTACTCATAAGAAACTAAAAGTCCCCCTAGGTTGTAATCTAACATGGATTACACCTTGTATTATGGAATATTTGTAAATACAATTTCTCAGAGAATGACTAAATAATACATATCAGATCCAAGGAATACAAATGCAAATAGAAATACTATGATAATATATTTATTGTAAATATGAAACAATAGATCAAATTCTTAAAGGTTTTTTAAAGAAAGAAAGAAAGTATATAAGAGGAAACCAAAAATCTATTTTACACCAAAAGAAGTAACTACTAATATGTCCAAAAAATTGTATACCACACATATAATATAGGTAATCTTGAAAGACAGGGAAAGGGCAGAAGGAGAAAAGAAATGAGAAATTATTTCAAAGCTTATCATGCTTCTCTCTGTTCAGAAATAGTCACTCATACTGGCAAAGGCTTGAAATGTCACCTATAAAAATATTTTAGGACCATAATGGTATCTGATACCATTAACCTGTTTGTCTAGCACATCCCCAGTTCACAAACACTGAGCATTTGCTAAATTTGCTCAGTGCTAAATCCCACAAGGAACAAATGGACAAAGATCTCATACTCCTTTGGTCTTAGTATTTGAGCCAGAGAAGTGTATTTTTGTGTGTATTTCTTTAGTCTCCTTTGTGGCTCATTTCCTGTTCTCAAAGGGGATTGCGATGTGTGAAATAGTTATATTCTTCTGGCCTTTGTCCATGAAGGCTCCATCTGACCTCAGCTGTATATCTGTTTCAGGTGTAGTTTGGTTTAAGGAAATGATCCCTATTGAGGCTGGGATTACTTTGTCTTGGTCTTAATAAAAAAGCCAAGAAGTGATATCATCCAGCATGATGCAAATAGAGGTACAGAAGACTGTCAGTTGTTCCCCTACCAACAGCTAGAAAACTTCAGCCAGACACTCCCAAGGCACGCCCAATCGTTCCACTCTTCTTTGACTCCTAAATTTGTTGTTATGGTGTAGGGGAAATACAAACCTGCCTTTCCAGAGAAGCGAAAGAGGAGGTACTGGATACCTTCTTCTGCCATGAACATTAAAGCACATATGCTCGTGTAACCTCAGAATATCACAGACTACCCAAAAGACAAAAAAAAATGGGTCTTAAAGCAAGTCAAGCCTGTACTGTCCCCAAATGCCACAACGACTAAAATGAGGCTGTTCTCTCTTGTACATATCATAAGAAAACACAACTCCCCAGAAAATACATGCATGTACATCACCAGTGAAATAGCAGTCTTAGACTGTAATTCTATTCCATATAATATCGGCATAAATTCCATTGAATTCAGTTGGGCTTCTACATAGATGTGTCTTGTCGTGTTCTTTGGGGTGGGGAATTAAATGTGATGGCAGCAACCATAGTGGAGTGTAACGAGTTCTTTTCTACCCGCAGGAGCAAAAATTCAACTACACTTGGATGCGACTGATCCAGCATGGTGACTCCTGTGTGGCACCAACGGATGCCAAAGGGACACTGGGCCTGCACCCTTGTGATAAAAGAAACAAAAGCCTGAAATGGTTGCATAAATCACTTGCGGCTTTTCAGCCAGAACTCGTAAGTGCAGCATTTTCAAACGCTTTCTTTTGCCCCTTACTGAGGCTTTGCTGGAAATGGTACAAAACAAAAGGAGCCTTCTACTTCATTTCCATTTTATCGCAATACCAGGCACTCCGTATTGATGGAAAGAAAAGGTCTCTGCATGCAATACTTTTTACAACATTTTATGGGTTGAGTGTAACTGTGAACACCTCTTTTATTTTTTTAATTTATTTTGCTTCTCCTCCAAGGAGTTGAGGATGGGGTATTTGATCATCATCCCACTCATTTTATCCTAACAACAACCCTGTTAGGAATCCTTGGATCTCATCTTGGGAGAAAAGTGGGATACAAATTCAATAAACAAACAAACAAACATTAGATTGCTGTGAGTTTTCCAGGCTGAATGGCCATGTTCCAGAAGCATTCTCTCCTGACGTTTTGCCCACATCTATGGCAGCCATCCTCAGAGGTTGTGAGGTATATTGGAAACTAGACAAGGGAGGTTTATATATCTGTTGATGCCTGCCATAGATGTGGGTGAAACGTCAGGAGAGAATGCTTCTGGAACATGGCCATACAGCCCGGAAAGCTCATAGCAACCTGGTGATTATGGCCATGAAAGCTTTCAACGCCACATTAAACAAACACTAGACAGGGAGATAAAATTTGTTCCAAGGTCACTTTGTGACCTTTAAGGCTCCACAGAGATTGGAGTTTAAGTCTTAGTTTGAGACTCTGATCACTCTATTACACTTGTCCTCTAGTAACAAGTTCTTAGCAAAAGTAGCTCTGGAGTATTGTCCTGAAAGAAGATCATTGGGGGGGATTTTAGAGATGCTTTTAGCAAATATGTTTCCAGTAAGATTCTTGAGATAAATAATTGATTTATAGAATTCTCCTATATTCTTTGTGAATGAAAGAGACCAAACTTCTTACCTTTCTCCACAATTGTTGTGGTGTAGCCTTCAAGTCATTCCCTACTGATGGCAATCTTAAGGTAAACCTATCACAGCTTTTCTTGGCAAGATTGGTTCAAAGGGGGTTTGCCTTCCTTAGAGGCTGAGAGAGTGTGACTTGCCTAAGGTCACCAAATGGCTGGTCTCCCAGGTCTCCAGAGTTATCGTCTATTGCTCAAGTCACTACACCACACTGTCTCTCACATGATGTACACGCTGAGACTAAAGTCTGAAAATGAGCACCAATACAAGCAACATCAGAAGCAGTAAATCTTTAGTGGTATCAAGCATTTTTATCACCATCATAGGAGCCGTGGTGGCGTAATGGGTTAAACCCTTGTGCTGGCTGAAGCTCAGCAGTTTGAATCCAGGTAGCAGGGGGAGCTCCTATCTGTCAGCTCTAGCTTCCCATGCAGGGACATGAGAGAAGCCTCTCACAGGATGGTAAAACATCTGGATGGCCCCTAGGCAACCAGTCAATTCTCTCACACCAGAAGTGACTTGCAATTTCTCAGTCGCTCCTGAAGCAAAAAAAAAAAATCATCATGCCCTTCCTGGTTTATATCATTTCAGTGAGTTATTGAAGTTGTGGTGACTGTTCTGGTTGTTAAAGTTTTATACCTTATTCCTGGATCCTTATCTTAAAGTGTCACAGGGCACTTAAAAACAAATCTGTCATAAAGAAAAAACTAATCCAAACAAGTGAAAACCAGTTAAAAAGCAGCAATAAAGAATAGGGCCATATCAAATGTAGACAGGGCTTGGGTTTTTAAAAAAGAGAAAGTTCAATTCAAAAGCAAACAGAAGAGGCCAGTAGGGATTTAGAGGAACAAGTTAATTACTGGAAACCAAAGAAAATGAGAAGAAAAATTGAAGGGGAACCCCCAAAATGATTGCCTATCTGTGTATGTGAAAGCTAGTCAGTGAAGGAAGCTAATAACTGGGGAATCAACTCAGTTGATAGCTTCTATGGATTCCATTGACTGCCAAAAAGACAAATAAATGGGTCTTGTAGCATGTCAAGCCTGAACTGTCTTTAGAAGCCAAGGTGACTAAAATGTTACTGCTGTATTTTGTGCATATCACGAGAAGACGTGATTCAGTAGTAAAGATAATAATGGTTTTTGGTAACATGGAATGCAGTAGGAAAGGAGGTAGACTACATTACAGATGGATTGGCTCTATCAAGGAAGCTACGACTCTGAGTCTACAAGGCTTCAGCTGCAGTGGTGCAATGGGTTAAACCCTCATGCCAACTGAACTGCTGACCTGAAGATTGGCGGTTCGAATCTGCAAGATGGGGCGAGCTCCCATCTGTCAGCTCCAGCTCCCCATGAGGGGACATGAGAAAAGCCTCCCACAGGATGGTAAGACATCAGGGCATCCCCTGGGCAACGTCCCTGCAGACGGCCAATTCTCCCACACCAGAAGTGACTTGCAGTTTTTCAAGTCACTTCTGACATGATATTTTAAAAAGCAGGATTGCAGAGAATATTGTAACTTGGAGGTCTCTCATTCATAGGATCACATTACGTTGAAGTCAACTACACAGCAGTTAACAACACAAAATATTCAACATTTTGGTCAACACTATCGCCCAATAGAACCAATCTTTCTGGATTATAAATACATAGTCTTGAGTTCTTTGAATGGCTATGGCTCAATAATGGAGGTGGTAAAAATGGAGCACATCAAGTGGAGTTTTGAAAAGATATAACAAATACTTCATAATCATGAGGCCATAGTGTCTAGTTTCTCTGGGGTGGATTTGAATCCTTCAGTGTGAAGCAACTCCTTTTATTTATTTATTTATTTATTTCGACTTTTACCCTCCACTTCCCAGAGGCTCAGGGCGGTTCACAGTAACCAAACATATATAATACTGCATCATACAGTACATTGATATGCTTAAGTCCATTGGTCCCTCTGAGACCTAAGCACCAACTTCGTGTTCGATTGTGGGTTTGACACTGAAGAGTCTCTTGTTCAAATGACCAGGTTTTTCTACTGGTTTTTATTATTTTTTCATATAAGGCTGAAGTTTTGCCTTAATGAGTATTGTAGCTTCAGTTCTTTATCTTTCTGGAAGGCTGTCCATCAAATATTTGTAAGACTACAGTAATGAAAACTAATTTTTTTAAACTGCTTAACTCGAGAAAGTCAATATAATGACTCTATACTGGTATTAAAAAACAGTCATTTCCAGTCTTCAGATTTTTTTTAAAACTACCACCAGAGTGCCAGAGGCAAATTTTAGAAAACCCTTTCTCTCCCTGAAAGATTGTGTGTGTGTGTGTGTTTCAGTGTAAGATGAGAGCAGTTGCAGTGGAAGTAATTGCACTGGTCGATAATCTTGTACAAAATCCTGATACTGCGACTCCTTTCATTTGTTCTTTCTTTTTACGAATCTTGGCACAAAACCACCTAAAAATGAAAATGCTCCTTTTTGAGGCTAGGAGGTTTTGTGAAAGCATATGAAAAACGATTGGCCATTTAAGTTACCAGATAGCATGTCAGGTTCTATTGATGTCCTTTGATGGACTGCTGAACTTTGGGTCTTAAAACAGATTGGTCCCTGCCACAATAAAGAAAGTTGTGTTTCCATTTTTTTTCTTCACAAAACCATAATACCCAGTTCAGCAAAATTGGACATAGATGATTGCACCTGTATGAGATTGAGCTAGTGGCAAGCTTGAGCTATACAATTTGGTCCACTGAGGTAAGAGATCAGATTAGTTTTTATGAAAGCTTCAAATGCTGCAGGAAAAGAGCACTGGCCCTGTGGGAGAAATGTAGCCTAAAGTTATCACTGTTATGTGAAACCAAATGATGGATTTATTTTCGACAAAGGTAATGTCTGTCCTTTGCCGGCCTACCTTCTATTCATATTATTGGAGATGAAGAAAAATAAACCACGCTGCTGACTGTTCTTTGGGGAAACCAGGAAGCAAAATTTACATTAGACCCATTTTGTGTTTGATTTAAATTAATTATTTTATTTTATTCCTTTCAAGAGATCATAAAACAGACAATGAAAGTGTAAAACTCAAACTGAAATAAAGTATAACTATTAAATTTATACTATAGCAGAAATAGTGTACATATCAAAAAGTATTATAGAATGGAAACAGAACAACCTGATTTCACTTAGGTTGCTTCCAGACAGCCCTAAAACATGGGACAGGAATCTCAGTTTTAAAAATGTGGTACCTGAGAGGCAGTCCAGTCAGGGATATCTGAATTTAGTACATCCTCCCCCCAATGTCCTCATAGCTGTCCTTTGATCCAGATTAAGATGGGGGGCAAAAATCCGGCAGAAGGGTTTTTTAAAAAAAAAATTCACTCCAGAGATGCGCAAATGCAATTCAAAACATTAACGGAGCAATTTTTTTTAATAAAAAAAAAACTTCCCTCGCATCTCTTTCTTCCCCCAATTCTTCAGTCAAACTCTCTTTAAGATTACAAAGTGTAAAAGACAAAATTTGTATTTCTTTTCCCTTCTGCTTCCCGAACCATATGTTTCAGCTGTTTTGGGCTTGATGGACATGCACATCCTCAGGAAAATTCCAGACAGGGGAGAGAGAAGGAAAGCTTGTGTTTTCCATGCCTGCAGGGATGTGCAGGCATAGAAAGATGTGCTTTGTTAGGAGGAATTGGGTTTAAAGGGACATGTTTTCCAGCCCTTAATCCGATCCAAGAAACTTGACATTTTCAATACCCATTTAATTACTATATGCCATTAATGCAGATATATAGAGTTCAGCGCTCCCTGCATATGAACAAAGCAAATAACATATTTTTTATAATAGAGATAACTATTATTTAATTTTATTTACAGCATTTATATTCCACCCTTCTCACCCCAAAGGAGACTCAGGGTGGATCACAGAACATATACTCAACAAACATTCAGTGCCATTAGACATACAAGACAGACAACAGATAGAGCTATTTTTCCCCCAACTTCAGTGTCCTGGAGGTTGTGCTCGATTGTGGTCACAGGGGGGTGCTGTCGTTCCATCCTCTATGACAAAGAGTCCTTGATCACAGATCACAAATTTCCTTCATTATTTTGATCGCCAGCATTTTCTGGTACTTCCTTTTTATGGTGCCATAAAATACCTCCCTGATTAAGCGGTGCCTAATTTCTGTACTCTCAACTCACAGATGTTTTCGAACTGGGCAGTGAGCTGGGTTGAAGGTCGGGTGCTCACCCCAACCCGGGCTTCAAATTGCCAACTTTTTGATTGGTGTGATCTTATTGCTGCTGGAGATTAACCAGCTGTGCTAAAGCCCAGCAAATGGTATTCTATTGCCATTGTTTCCACTTCCAGCAATCTAGAAATTCAGAAAAACCAGCTTACAACAACTGTTAGTAGCAAGGAATTGAGCTTGGCTTTCTGTTATTTGGCAATGTTTAGACCTAATGGGCTACAGAGTTTATTTTACAAATTCAGTTTTGGCAGTACACATGGGTGTGTGTGTGTGTGTTTGGGGGCAAGACTTGAACTTTAGGTGATATAGATGCCTTTCAAGCCACAACTGTTCTGTAGTTGAGCAGGTGAAACTATTGCTCACAATGAGGACTTCTGGGTATGCAGTCACATAGAGCAAAACTTCTTAAACTTGGGGTCACAACCCCAAATGGAGCTGCATAAGTGAATACTTGGTGTCATGAAAAATTTGGCCAGAAAATTGGAGGAATCACAGCATTAGCTACAGCTGTCTATAACCTGCACACACATGGGTCTCTTTCTGTGGTCTTTCCTTTTGGGGAAGAGACTGACTGGCCCACCTGTTCACACTCCCCACAGCCATCTAGGAGAGAGAAATATTTACACACCTGTGTATCTAGGTATAAAAATTTCTCAGGCAAAATGAGATCACGACTGAAAAAAGTTCAAAAAGTCCTGGCATAGAGACCTTTATGTATCCAGTCTTGTCCAAATCAGGGCTTTTTTCCAGATGTTCCACGTGAATGTAGATCTCACAAGTGGAACCATGAATGTTGGAATACAGCCACAACACAATCCCACATGATGGCTGACGTGCATGCGAAAATACAGGCAAGGGACATTCATTCTTGCCTGTACAATATACCAAGCACAAACCTCAGTGAAATGAATGAAGATTGTACAAGGTCACCAACATATAAGTATTTCATGCTGCCTGAAGTAATTGAATGTGGGCTTGAATATGACAGCTTCTCATTCTGTTGTACTTCATTGCTTCAGAAAAGACTTCCTCCACTCATCAGGCAGAGCTCTATTTAGGTTTTGTGTGGCAAGAAAGATTCACTACAGCTTTGATGCGCATGTTTATTGTGAACCGTGCAACTCTCCAGCTTGAACAATGAGTCTTTGGTGGCCAATATTTGACCTGTGAAACAGAGAGGAAATTTAATTTATCCCTTTGGAAATCAGCTTAAATCAAAATATTTCCTCTTCACTAGTTTGTGTATCACTCCCTGATTGTCCAGGTTTCTTTCCAAAAAAGATAAATAGTGACTTTGGGGTAAAACCAAAAAAGATTGACAAAATATGTCTAGAAAAGCAGGTCCATAGTTGCACAGATAATTATATGGGTGCAGAATCTGCGCATGCCTTTGTGGTGCACCAGGTATGTGATACTATTTACATACTCTACATACATGATTACTTAATAACATTTCCATGGATTACATGCCAACAACACCCATTAGCACCTTCTGTCATGGCCAATGGTCGAGGATAATGAAAATTATAATCTAGGCATATCCGAAGGTTCATAGTTGCCTCATCTCTGCCAGTACACATTTATCTAGAATGTAAGGACACAGCTACATTGCAAAATTAATGCAGCATTATACCACTTTAAAGGCCATGGCTCAATGCTATTAAATCCCAGGAGCTGTAGTTTAGTGAGGCACCAGCATTCTTTGGCAGAAAAAGCTAAAGACCTTATAGATTGCAGTAATTCTACTGTGTAGATAAAGCTAAGTCTATCTGAATTCAGTAAGGCATTACATTGGTTTTGCATCACAACAATGTCATAATTAAGTTTGCCCATGAGGGAACTTAATCAGGACCATCCAGTGAGATTTGAACTTTATTTCTCACATCCGTGAGCCCCAGGTCAACATAGCAGCTTCTAAATACAGTATGTCGAGTATATTGTCATCATATTGAATTTCTTAAGGACCAACATGTCAATGAAGCTGTTCATGTGAAATACTCCCTCCACATCTGCCAAGGTAAGAAGCACAGAGTGCCAGCAAATGTGCAGAAACACAAATATAAATAAAAATCATAAATGCTATTTTTCAACCCCTAGAGAACACTCCTCTGGGCATTTCTAGGCCCTCTAGCATGATTGGTCAACTTCTGGTGAACCTAGAAATGCCTCGAGTGAATGCCTAGAGCAGTGGTGCCCGACCTTTGGGTCTCCAGGTGTTTTGGACTTCAACTTCCAGAAATCCCAGCCAGCTTATCAGCTGTTAGGAACTGTAGGAGCTGAAGTCCAAAACACCTGGAGGCCCAAAGGTTGGGAACCACTGGCCTAGAGAGAACATATCTTTCTAGTCCTATATAGGGCAATAGCATAGGTGGTGGCAAATACAGGAATACATGAATAACCAAGTCACAAATGCTTAACTAAAAATGTAGAGGGACAATTAATTTTGTTATCGCCTAGCTCCTTAATCACTGTGAATTTGTTAGTATCAACTGTTTCTAAATGAAAATTAGTCATGTTCTTCCTTAAGTAAAAACCTTTTATTTGATTGAGCCTTATTGAAATTAAAAATAGAAAATATAAACTTGTAGCAATGTAGGGGACATTCTCCAGAAAATAGAAATGATTTCAGGGGTACAAGCAAGTCCAGAGATTGTAAGAGTGTTTACCATGTTTCCGGTGAATGTCAACTAATCAAAATTAGTCTGTCATAACTAAATATAGCTGTAGATTGAAGATGGCATATTGACACAAGCTAATATTTCTCTAAATTGACTATGTGCACCACTGAGTTTCAGTTAAAAATCATATTAGGTGATACAGCCATGGGACTATATGTTCTTTTTCTGAAATTGTGTATGTCACTAATTACTGAGGTCGCCTCCTCGTGATGAGTTACTGGCTCTTTTCAGAGATTTGCTTTAATGAGGGAGGATTCGAAGTAGGGCAGAAAGGCTATGTCATGCTTTCTTTCCCCACCATGCTGGTCATTGCCAGGAATACACAGCTGTTGTTTACTTGTGTTTCGTCTTTTGTTTCCCTCATACTGCTAAGATTGACAGATAAATGGCCTGGAATCATATTGACAATGGAAACCAAGGTTATTGTAGGTTTTTCAGGCTGTATATCCATGTTCTAGAAGCATTCTCTCCTGACGTTTTGCCTGCATCTGTGGCAGGCATCCTCAGAGGTTGTGAGGATCAATATGGCAAATGATGGAATGGCAGCATGCGCTCTCTCTGTCTCACCCTCGCCCCTCCTTTCTACCTTGCAGTCTATCTTTCTCCATTCCATTATGCCATGTCTCTCGCCCCTTCCTTTCTGCCTTGTGCTCTTGCTTCCTCTCTTTTCTTCTTCCTCATGCTTTCTCCCCCTCCCTGTACCAACTGCACCCTGGACTCCCCCGGCAACCCTCAATCCCCCCCCCCAAGGCCTGGCCCACATGGCCTGGCATGCGCCCCCCTCTTAAAATTTGTGCATGCATGTGCTAGATCATCAAGATATGCTAGGTTGGATATTGGAAACACTTCAGTAGCACAGGAAAAACAGTACATTATGTGAATGTCTGAAATCTGATGACATTAGGAAATAGTGATGGCTGTTCAACTAGGCTTGTCAAGCTTTCTCTTCTTTATAGCTGAAAGGGGAAGAAAATATATGTGTGTTTTCAGAAATTTAGAATATGCAGCTTGGATTTCCATCACTGTGGATATCACCAATTTTGAACATTCCCTGTCACATAGATCTCAAGGAGCAATTATTCTGAGCTTCCTCAATCACCACGTATCTTTATTAAAAAAAATATTTTGGTTAATGATAATTTTTGTCATTATTAATTCACCCTTTTTTTACATAAACCCATGCCATCCCTTGAAAGCAATGCACATCTAATTAAATAAAATATAGTTGTATCTAACTGTAAAATATTCAGAATACAATCCCTGCTTATTTAAAAACTTTCATAGCTAGCCTTTTTTTTGTATCCTGGTGCTCGGACTTCATTAGCAAAGCCCAGCTCACTTTTCATCATGATAAGTGTGCTACTTCATCCTCTGAGAAATAATGCAATGTGAAAGCCAAGATTTCCTGCTATAAATTATCCTATATTACAAATGCCATCTGGGATTATTTCCTTTGCATAGTAATTACTATTCAGAAAGCAAGGGTCCTCTGCACTTTCAAAAAATTAGCAAGTTATGCAGCACAGAAGGTATAACAAAGTTGTGGTCTGAGAACAGGTGGGTGTCTTGGCTACCTTCCAGGATCCCTCTTATAAATGAAATATACATATTAATCAGAGGTGGCTATAGAGGACATCATTTGCGGTGCTGTTCTCTAGTGCCAAGTTAGCAGCACTTTTATCAGTCCTATATATCAAACTGTTGCTTTTTTCTCTCCTTAGATGGATCACATTGTCTTAGAAAATATTCCACGGGCCACATGTTTGGAAGCTGATCAGTCTCAGAAAGTCCTGCGGGCAAACATTTGTTCCTCCTCCAGCCCGTATCAGAAGTGGCAGTTTGGAAATTACTATGCCAACTGAAGAAAAAGATGAGCAAACCAGACACGAGAGCCGCTTTGCAATCCAATGAATCCCAGAATGACAGCTGTGAAACTCCTAATAGCAGCAAGTGCAAAACTGGCAGCTCACTTCCAAACCACCATTGAAACCCGTCAATTTAAACGAAGCATATGGACAGATCAGAAGATGGAGCGAGACCGCAGCTGATTTAATGTGTCTTGATGCTAGCCAGGTGTGTCACCTCAAGGGGCACTTGGCAGGAATCAGAGGGAGGGAGGAGGGTAAAATTGACAGAAAAGAGAACTTAATTCCAATTTTTGCTAGGACTGAGGTAGCTCAGCTGCCGAAGAGTGAATCAAACAACAGGGCTCATTGCAACTATTTGTGAATCTTAGTTGTTGTTTTTTATTGATTTGTTTTTAAAGAGGACTGTCAAAATTCTTTTTTCACTTTCTCTATTTCTCTTTTTCTCTGCCTCAAAATATCCACTGTGTCAATGGGATATGTTCCCAGATTTTGCATGGATACGCAAAACTATGGATAATAGTGAACCATGTTGAAATGAAGGACCTTTGGAGCAAGACTTGAGCTAGAAGACCTAGAAAAGAGAATTATTTTGTTAGATGTTGCCAAATGAAACGACAGATAACCATCCTGTGGATATTGGGGTTTATATACGTATCTCAAATCTTCTTCCTAAATGGACGACCTGAGCATAAGAGCTGGCAGCTGTTCATAGCAAAAGTCTGTGTTGGAAAACAAATATTTCAAACTGTATTAAGAAGGGTTTGTGGCGTTCCACCCAGGGCCTGTGAAATGGCTTTAAGGGGATGGGCGAGCTTCTACTTGGCCCTGGGGGAGCGTTCTAGCCTTCCCATGTGCAAGAGACCTGAAGGTTCTCTAAGCAATGAGTTCAGGACTCAAAAAGGGTGAACTCAAACAAGTTTATTTAGTTACAATCAGTGAAACTGATGGCCCAAAAAGCTTGTAGTTGGTTACTAGGAAAAGTCCTTTAAGAAAAGGGATTGCATCCACTTGCCTTTTGCAGAGTGAAGGTGCCTTTCTTTAGTTCCAGGGTTCCTTTGTTGCTCCCAAATGGTCTTCTGGCACATGAAGTCCTTGATCCCCCCAAAAATACAGTCTATGTTGAAGGGCTGGCCCTTCCTATTACTGCATTTCTTGGTTGAGAGCGTTGGGTTGGCTATACGTGGACAAAGATGCGTTGTCTAAGCTAGAGCTTTAGATTTCCGAATTGCTTCGTCCATGTGCTGGGTTGGAATGGAGACAGAAAGGAAGTCCTACCTCCCAGGAAAACTCAGGAAGGGGAGGAGTTCAGGGTGGTGATGTCAGATTTGGAGCCAAAACACAGCTCCTCCCATTAATATCCACATGGTTGAACAATAGAACCAAGGCCTTGCAGGTAAAGGCAAACAAATACACAATGGCGGTACAAACAAGCCCCGTGGGGGCGCAATAGGGTTGCTGTGAGTTTTCAAGGTTGTATGGCGATGTTCCAGAAGCATTCTCTCCTGACGTTTCACCCACATCTATGACAGGCATCCTTAGAGGTTGTGTGTCTTTAGAAGTATGCAAGTAAAAGCTTTCATGCTGACACCTTTGAGAAACCAGGGACAAGTCCAGGCCAAAATACAGAGACCATAGTTTTGTATCAGCCCTCCCCATCCTGGTTTTCACATCCTGGGATATGCATATATCTCTGATATTTCAAAAATAGTAATGAGTACCCCTCATAAAACACATTTTTTTCAGGACAAATTAATTATAAGTACACAAAGAGCAAGTCGTTCAACATTATATCCAGACTCCTTCTGATACACCAGAAATTTGTTTCTCTTTCTCCTAAAACAATTAAATATGGTGTCATGTTTTTTAGAACATGGCAAAAATTGCATGTGTTCTTGGATATCAGGGAATGTTCATGAAGTGTGGCTCCATTGCTCCTAGGCAGCATAGGAGTTGCAGCTCAGCAATATTTGGAGAACTGCCTGATTCCCCGTCTGATAAGAGGTTAAAAGGATGGGCTATTTTGATTGTATATTCTGCACTGTAGGGATTTTGCCATTTCATGGAATCAAAGAGTTGGAAGAGATCTCGTGGGCCATCCAGTCCAACTCCCTGCCAAGAAGCAGGAAAACCATGCTCAAAGCACCCCCATCCAGCCTTTGTTTAAAGGCCTCCAAAGAAGGAGCCTCCACCACACTCTGAGGCAGAGAGTTCCACTGCTGAACAACTCTCCCTCACAATTAGGAAGTTCTTCCTAATGTTCAGGTGGAATCTCCTTTCTTGTAGTTTGAAGCCATTGTTCTGCATCCTAGTCTCCAGAGCAGCAAAAAGCAAGCCTACTTCCTCTCCCTATGGCGACTCCAGCTGCAAATGTTAGTCTTACTTAAGCCACATGGATTGGGGAGAGTGGACTGCAGTGCCCACAAACTCAGTGGAATATTGTCCAGCTCCACCCCCAACATCCCTGCATTCAATGGGATGTATCAAACAGAAGTTCCTGCATACATACAGCTGTACAGGAACAGATGGTCCACACAGTGGGGAACCTGTTTGATTAAGTAGATAGCCAGAAGACGTGTGAACAACCTATATGCAAGTATAATTGTATATGCATTGCTGTCCCTCTTTTTGGCATTCTACAAGATAGGTGAATATCTAGTGGGAGGTCATTACAACCTCATCAGATGGTGTGTGAAAGGGGTTGAAGCTTCCCCCCACCCCACCCCCGGTGGGATGGGGCAACAAGTGAGTCCGGTGATATGTGGTGATGGGTTCCCCCACCGGGCACCACTGAATTTGCCATGATGTATGGCAATTCCGGCAGCACGTGTGAAGAGGTCCTAAGTCTCTATTTCATTCGTCCAAATGTAGACAAAACTCATGGAGGGAATTGTTTGAAATCCTATTAGGTTCTTTGTTGTGTGAGAACAATAGCCACTTTTCAGTAGCTTTTGGCAGAACCGTTGAAGCCTTTTCCTAGCATTTTCCTTTCTGAGCAGGTACTTGAAAACTACATAGGTAATTTGCTGAACTGTGTCTGCTTCTCACAGTGACTGAGTGAAATCCAGTGTTCATTCTCCTTAAAGTGTATTTATTGAAATCAGTGGGACTTAAAAGAGTTGTAACTAACAAGTCTCGTTCATTTTAATGAGGTTGTCTTCTCAATCCACAAAGGCAGGCTGATAGATCTGAAGCAAAAGGTTTGTCAGTTGCAATCCTCCTACCTCATGGCTTTTTACTGAATGCATCCCTCACAGCGCACGCTTAAATGACAGCCAGGCTTTCATCCTCCATAATGTTTACAGCTTGTTACAAGTCTGCTTTATGTCCAAGAGGGCTCCCATATAATGTTATCCTCACATCACCTATCAACACTGACAATGTTTGACAAGCCAAACCTGCCAAAATATTGATTTGCCTAATAGATTTCACAGTCAGCTTCACTCCCGACTGTCTTGCTAATGTCTCTCTCCCTTCCCGTTGCTACCCTGGAGTCACCATCAGAAAAATTACACAGATGTTGTCTATGGCTTGATGTTTTATCAGAAGATTGAATTTCATTATATCCTGTGTGCTGCCATTCCATCATTTGTCATTGAGCAGGCATGGAGTGGCCATATGTCACAGTCACATTGCATTTCACATCATAGCAGCTGCACTCTCGTTCTACATTTATGCAGTCTGTTTGCTTCAATGCGGGTTTTGTAGAAATCATCTTCTGTGTCTCATGTGGATGCCTGGCATGGAAAACTCTATGGGGAAGCGCACCGAGATTGTACCCGTGGGCCTTTTTTTTTTTTGAAGAAATGAAACTTGCTTTGGTGACTACATTGAAAAGTTCACAATTGCATTTTGATCAAGATGACATTTTCCTGAAGCCCAGGACATTCCTTCATTCTGATCTTGCCAGAAAGAATACCTGACGGCAAGTTCAGTCACAGTCTTCTCTAGTTCAGAGATACATTTTGAATTGACTTCAGATAAAATGTGCCCATCAAACTCATTCCCTGACTCAAATATCCTTAACTGATAGGCAGGTTAGAGCACAATAGCATTTTTTTTGTAATTTTTGGAATATATGAAAGTTTTGGCAACACGGGCCTGAGTAACCATTGACAAACGCAGAAGTGAAAGGGAGGGAAACACAGACACGCCACTCCACTTTCGTTGTTACTGTGTACGAAAGAGGAAGTAAAAAAATGATAACTAGATGCCTGTTCTTGGGTTCCATTTGCTCCATATAACTTGAAAATCAAGACTTAGAAAATCTGATAGACTTCTATATTTTTTAGAATCAGAATAACGTCAAGATAGGAATTGCCTTAGTTCATTAAAGACCAAAGTTAGTTAGACACAAGCTTCAGTTTTTGCATTTTTCTGAACTGCAAAATAATTATTTTCTCAAAAGAAAACTATGAAAACATACACTTTAGGATTAACTTGATTATATAAGTATATTTTGAGGTAAAAATCACATAAAAGTGAAAAGTAGTCTCAAAAGTCTGTGAAATGTTGGAAGATGTTATATTCATGTTCCAGTTGCCTGAAAATTCATAAATCACCTACATGGCCACCATGCCCTATCTCTTAAGACGTAGTGAATCAGTTCATTGGTGTTTTGAATGACATATTCAAATTCCCAATGCAAACCGACTTAGGGGGCTGGGCATATTTAGCCTGTAGAAGAGGTGGTTAAGATGGGACATGATAGCCCTGCTTAGATATTTGAGAGGGTGACACAGTGAAGCTGGAACTGGCTTGTTTCCTGCTTCTCCAGAGGCAAACTCCCCTTCCACACAGCTGAATAAATCCCACATTATCTGCTTTAAACTGGAATATATGGCAGTGTAGGCTCAGATATTCCAGTTCAAAGCAGATATTGTGGGTTATTCAATCTTGATATTCTAGGGGCCTTCCACACAGTTCTATATTCCAGAATATCAGGGCAGAAAATCCCACAACATCTGCTTTGAACTGGGTTTTCTGAGTCCACACTCGGATAAAGTGGGATTTCCTGCCTTGATGTTCTGGGATATAGGACTGTGTGGAAGGGCCCTGAGTTATACAGTATATGGCTGTGTGGAAGAGCCCAAAGATGCAGACTGGAGCAATGGACCCAAACCAGGATAAGAGATTCTACCCAAACATTAGGAAGAGCTTCCTGGTGATGCGACAGTAGAATATGCTGCTTCTGTTTGTGATGGAGTCTGGAGACTTAAGCAGAGGCTGAATGACCATCTGTCAGGGATGCTTTGACTGTATTGTATGGCGGAATGTGGTTGGACTGGATGGCCCTTGTGGTCTCTTCAACTGGAGGATTCTTTGATATTAATCTCTTCTGTCTATACATTAATATGGTAAATATATGACTTTAAAAATCATATCAGATCTTCGTGGAAACACAATATATGCCTGCTCATGCCGTTCTAAGCTTCCCACTCATTACATGACTAGTTCTGCCCAAACTTGGAGAACAAATATTTTCCCCTAAAACTCTTTCAATGCTTGTGCCAACAAAGCCAATTTGTGCCAACAGGGCCAGTGGCCGCAGATTCTGGAAGTTGTAGTCCCAAAAATGATCCCCACAACTTCTGTAAGTCATAGGAAATTTGATTCCAAAGCATAACCTCCAACATTTCATGGATGAAATATAGAACATGTAGCCAAGCAACATCACATTATGATCAAGATGACAAAAAAACCCAGACAAAACACTATTAAGAATGAATACACACAAGCCATGAAAGACTAGCAGCTCACTTTTTCCTGAGCCTACAGGTAATTTTAGTCCAAAAAAGTAAATTTTCCAGGTCCTGCTATTTCCTGACAACTTGTTGGTACTATTATTACATCTGGCAGTGAAGAACATCTGGCTTTGCCATATATACAGCTGTAATCTTATTTTATGATCCATTGATCCTTGCGACTCACTGAAATCAATTAGCATCCTCGCTTCATTCTTTGGTCCCATCAAGCTTATTATTTACCTGGATTCCAGTTATGGTGAAATTGGGCTTTCTCATCTTATCTGGCCATTGGAACAATAAGGGAATCACTACCTAACCACTTAAGGAAACTCGAATGTTGTTTGCTCCATGTCATTGAAGCAGCGCAAAGCTAGTGCCTTTGTAACCAAAATGTGACTTTTCAGAAGAGCTTTAGGATGAGTGGATTTAAAGGGAGCATGTCTGAGATTTAAATATGTGAAAAATCACAATGGAAGACAAGGAATAAGTAGCCAATTAATGTAGGGAGAAGGTAAGGCTAAAGTTCTAAAGGAGTTCAAGAATTATCTAAAATAATCAAAGATGTTTGGGCATGTTTGGATCAAGAACAAGAAAGTGATGGGTCCACTGCATGAAGCAGATGAATGTGTCAGTGCCTGATAGTGAGAAAGCAGAACTGCTCAAGAAATAGTTGAGAGATAGGGCTGCAGCGCAAAACAGGTAAAGAGAGGGTGCAGGAACAACTAGCTATTTAAAATTAATTATAATCTCCAAGAATTATAAAGGAAATGGCAGATGTCATCTTAGAACCCCTGTCTACAGTGACTTGCATTGGTGTTTCCAGATTTGGTTTGTGTATGTTACAAACTGGAACTGAAATGGATTTTGCTAGGATTGTTATTACTTGATGCATATGAAATACCCAGTACTGTGAATATGGAAAATATTTTTATCGTGGTGAAAAGGTTAAGTAAATAAAAGTAAAAGTATCAGTTGTTTATTGCATAGCGCTCATCCCCTTGAGCTAGGTTAGGAACACCTTTGGTCACAATTACAGTTTTGGGCTTGCATGGGTAAGTATCACCTTTGCACATCTAGATCCAGCAATTTTAGCTGATTTTTGGCAAAAATGATGCCAAAACTTGGATGAGGGTCATTGGGGGCATCAACTTTTAAGTCTTGCTACAAGTTCTCCATCAGATTGAGGTTAGTGGCATGTGCTGATGTAAGTTTACATTTGCATGTGTCTGGTTTTGACCATTGCAGAGGTTGATATTTCCACCTGCAGCAACCAAAGTCTCTCCTTCCCTGGACCTAATGTAGAGCCACTGAAAGAGAAGCAGGATCACAAAAGCATCTGGATAGCAGATGTGAAGTTGCTACCTAAGCTATCGAGAGCTCCAAAATCAAAGCTTAGGTCATGAACGGTCCATCATCTTGAAGGCTGGTGACAAGAAGATTGTTGCTACTTTTTGCCCTCTGCCCAGCTTCTTTCAACATCATCAATTACATGCTAGAACAGGGCTGTCCAACAGGCAGCCCTCCTCTCCTCCGTAAAAAAAAAAAATCCAAAAAAGTGTGCATGCGTGCAGTTTTGCCTGCTTCTGACGCTGGTGTGACGCTTTGGGAGGGAGGGCGGAGCCATGGGGAGCCCCCAGTGGCTCCTCCCTCTCTCCCAAAGCGTTACGCCAGCCGCGGAAGCCGGCGAAATCACCAGCTTCCGTGGCTGCCGTGATGCCTTGGAAGGGAGAGGGGGTCCCCCGCAGCGCCTCCCTCTCTCCCTAAGCGTCACGGCAGCCGCGGAAGCCGGCGAAACTGCCGGCTTCCGCGGCTGCCGTGATACCTTGGAAGGGAGGGGGGTCCCTCGCGGCGCCTCCCGTTCTCCCAAAGCGTCACGGCAGCCACTGAAGCCGGCGAAACCGCCGGCTTCCGTGGCTGCCGTGATGCCTTGGAAGGGAGGGGGTCCCCCGCGGCGCCTCCCTTTCTCCCTAAGCGTCAGAACAGCTGTTCTGATGCTTTGGGAGAGGGGGCGTGGCCGGGGGCGTGGCTGTGGCCCCCCAGGTGATCACTCACCAGAAGTCCCTAAGCGTCAGAACAGCTGTTCTGATGCTTTGGGAGAGGGGGCGGAGCCGCGGAAGGCTCCCCGCGGCGTCTCCCTCTCTCCCAAAGCGTCAGAACAGCTGTTCTGATGCTTTAGGAGAGGGGGCGTGGCCGGGGGCGTGGCTGAGTGGCCCCCCAGGTGATCACTCACCAGAAGTCCGGCTCTTGAGCTGGCAGAAGTTGGACTGCCCTGTGCTAGAATAAAGAATATGCTCATAGCATTTGGAGACAATAGCTAATACTATTGTATTATAGATTCTCTTTCGTAGTCACTGTGGATCTCACACATCTGATATTTCCTGCTGCCATTCTGAACCTTCTAGTAAAGTAAAAAAAACCCTAGCCCCACCCCTCCCCGCCCCCGAGTATATAATAGCCCGAGGGTGGGGCTAGCCTCCAATTCTCTTGATCCGCCGCCTTAGCAGCAGTCAGAGAACCTTCTTCAGCGAGCTTCTGAATTGACTTAATGACTTTTGGAGTCCTTGACCTTCGTGATTCTCTGGTGTATTTTGATCTCAGCTTGGAAAAGGTACTTTTGTGCTGTTCCCCCTTCAGTGGCCCTACTCTGGTCCCCATGGCTGCAGCATCCTTCAAAAAGTGTGTCCAGTGTCTGGCCACTATACCTGACTCTGATGGCCATTCCCTCTGCCTGGGATGCCTGGGGGAGGGTCACCGTACTCAAAGCTGCTCTGTCTGTCGGGGCTTCACCCCCCCAGACTAAGAAGAATAGGGACGCCAGACTGAAGGCTGCCCTATATGATAGGGCCATTTCCCCCCCTGACCAGACCGGTGACCCCTCGGCAGCCCTCCGCCCCTTGGTGGTGCAAGGCCAGCTTCCTCCCAAGTTGTTAAAGAAGAAGCCCAAGAAATTGGGCGGGAAAGCCGCAGGGTCCTCAGCCCCGGCACAAGATGGCGGCCGGAGCCTGTCTTCTAGCCTTACCATCAAAGATGGCTCCGTGGATAACGGAGCGAACGCTTCTTCTCCAAGCTCTGTTTCGGCGGGAACTCTGAGCGCTGCTGCTGTGACGCAAGCAGCTTCTGTGTCTCCCTCCCTGCCTTCTGGCATACTAGAGGAGACACAGCGCCACCTGCCGGCCGCTACCCAGCAAGTGCAGCTGGCTGAACCTCATTTGGAAACGGCAGGCGCGGCGCAGCCCATCTCCACCGGGGGGGGCGTTCTCGCCTCTCCCCCGATGCCGGAGCAACTTACTCCCGCCCCAGGACTCGATGCGGGGCTCAATGGGACCAAGGCCGCAACTTCCCCGGGTGCCGTCCGCCCCCTGGGGACCAACACCGAGAGCCGGGACCGGAGCAACCACGCGTCGCCGCCTCGATATCGCCGGGAGCGATCCAGGAGACGCGATCGCTCCCCATCGAGGAGGAGTTTGCGGCGCCGGCGTTACAGGTCCTCCTCCTCCTCCTCCTCCCACTCTGCCTCCTCTTCCTCACCGCGGTACCGTCGGTCCCGGCGAAGCAGGAGTAGACGATCCAGGAGGCCACGATCCTCCTCCTCCCTGCATACCTCAGAGGCGCTGGCATCTCTCCAGAGGCGTCTGGCGCTTCGCAGCGGATGGGAAGCTAATCTACCTGGGTGAACCCGGCATGGGTGCGGGGCCGTCACAGCCGCAGGGCACGCCTGGTGCCGCCGCCGCCGCCACTCCGCCGGCGCTGGGACCAACTCCATTGCCCGCACCTGCACCTTTGCCGCCCGTGCTTGCCCAGGGGGCTGTCGCCCCAGCACAGATAGTGCCACCACCGCAGGCCGCCTCACCCATACAACTTGTGCCCAGGTCGCTGCCTCAGCCTGCAACCCTGCCTGAGATCCACAGTGACTACGAAAGAGAATTATGGGTTGCCACACATCCCCACCCTTCCTTCCCCTCGAGTGTCATGCCCCGCCTTCTGGCTGTTTTTAGCGGCGGAAGAGAATTGGAGGCTAGCCCCACCCTCGGGCTATTATATACTCGGGGGCGGGGAGGGGTGGGGCTAGGGTTTTTATACTTTACTAGAAGGTTCCGAGCTGTTCTACTTGGCAGCAGGAAATATCAGATGTGTGAATCCACAGGTGACTACTCAGAGAACTACGGTTACAGGTAAGCAACCCATAATATTATAGACTCACATAATAGCTACGGTAATACCTTAGAAGACAGAAGCAAGGTTCAAAATAACTTTTGTTTGTTAGAAAGCAGGGCCAAAAAGATTTAACAGGGCTAAAGGTACTTTGGGGAAATAAAAATAAAATTCACAAATATAATATGGGTGTTACCTGACTTGATAGCAGTCCATATATAAAGGATCTATTAGTTTTGGTAGACCACAAGCTTAATATGTGACAATAGTCACCCCCAAAGACAATGAGATCTTACACTATGTATTGTCAATGGCTTTCATGGCTGGAATCCCTGGGTTGTTGTAGCTTTTGGGGGCTATATGGCCATGTTCTAGAAGCATTCTCTCCTGACGTTTCACCTGCATCTATAGCAGCCCAAATCTTAGACTGTGTTAATAAAATACTGTCCTAATCAAGAGTCTGCTCAGCTGTAGATGGCTTTAGCATCTTATGATATTAATCTTAAAAACTACTTTTTCAAGTACAGTTTGAAGGAAGAGGCTCCCAGCCTTTAATAGTTGCATGACATACATTCAACAGGTTCAGCTATTTCATGCATGCAGATGGTAGAAGTTGCACCTGCAGAATTTCTGTAATGTTGGGGTAAAAAGAGCTATTTGTTCACCATTGGACTTCAAGGGGCAAAATAAATAGTGAAGTCATTACTAATCAGAATCATAATTTCCTCTCAAATACGTAACCCCCAAAGGGATTAGAGACAGAGAGAGAACCAGCACTTTTCTATTTCTGGTTAATCAGAATGGCACATAATAGGAGGCATGTTCTCAGAAGGAAATAGCTTTAACTATGTGATCTCCCTGAGAATGGCAGACTTGCCTGTAGGACAGTGTTAATAATTACTATAATGCAGGGAGTGCTGTTCTTCGTGGCTCTGAAACCTAGAGGGGCAAATAAACAACTTGCATTATTACAATGAAGTTAGTGTTTGGCTTGCACAATGCTGAACTGTCCCTTTCTTTTCTATTTAGACAATAAAGAATTGGCTTGTATAGTGAACAACAACAAAAATCCCAAACAATATTTGACCTTGCCATAAATAGGAAATTTACTATCAAGTAAACCTGTAGCAAACTATGTTCAATTGATGGATTAGTAGTACCTGGGTTTCTTTTTTTAAAAAAAACATCTAGTTTTCAGTTTCCTGCCCAACATTGGTGTGTTTTAGCACACTTATTTGTAGTGAAGCTTGTTATCCGTAGAAGACACTACCTGTGTGTTTAAGCAACCACTGCGCAGCTAGCAATGAAATTCTGTCTCTTTGTAGCACAGAATATGTGTGTCTGTAGACCTTATCCCACCCCCAACCTTGTTTTTACAGTTTTAATCCATTTAGGGAATGGAAAGTGATGAAGCCCATTCCATGATGGAGGGCGACTTCCTATTTGCACCTGTCAAGCTCCATAATGTACATATTTAAAACAGTCTTTAAAGGAGGAGGGTAGAGGGAGAAGATGATCAGAAATCATCTCAGGAGCCTAGAATGCATGATACTCCATTTCTAAAGTGCCAAAAACACATGAGATGGGATCTGACACACTAGTCTGTGTTGACTTCTTTCAGTGACATGGAGGAATGGGTGTCGCTCACCACTTTGCTTCCACTGCATTTTCTTAATAGCAATCTAGTCAAAGTGCTTTATAATTGCACTAGTATAATGAAGGGAAGCAAAGCCTTGCAAGAGGGGATCATGACAAAGGGGTTTATAATTACACCAGAGGCACAGTCGCTTTAAGCACTGAGCTGCTGAGCTGGTTGACCGAAAGGTCGCAGGTTCAATTCTGGGGAGTGGCGTGAGCTTTTGCTGTCAGCCCTAGCTTCTACCAACCTAGCAGTTCAAAAACAGTTTACTATTAATTTTCCCAGGTTTGTTTTGTTCCCATTCACAACAATGCAACTGAGCAGTTTCTCTATTTTCTTCTCCTTTGGAAATAATCTGCAATAGTCTTTTAAAGTTTTTTTATTTGTCTTTATTAGATGAACCGTGGGGATAGAAGGGGGGGGGGCACCCGTTCTCACGCGTAGCAGTTTAAAAACCTTTAAACAAATTGAAGTGAGATACCACTGTGTAGTTCATAATGTTACATTTCTTAATTAATCTGATTTTACAAACTGTGGAATGGTAAAAGCTGGAGTACCTAGAATGCAAATACTGTAATTAAATCAATGTGCTGATTGCACTGTGATGAAACAGTACCTGTATAATTAAATCCAAAACAGTGCAGATAGTTTTGCAAGCAGTAGTGGATGTACAACTTTGTCTGGAAGTTGATCACTTGGGATTACAAATGTTTGAAATGAAAAACAGTCTAGTAGCAATTATGAGGTTAATTGTATTCGTGGTGTATAACTTGCTATTTCAGAGTCGTATCTTCTAGCCAAGCAGTTCTCCACAACTTAAATTGGCCTGCTGCCCTCAGATAAAGTAGCGGATGTCATCTCTTCATCAGTGTTAAAACAACATTAATTCCGAAGTGTAAACAGACTGCCACTTAAATATGTTAACGGGTTAGTATAACAAGACGGACTATGTCTTAGTGAAAATTATGCCGTTGTTATACTTCTTGAGTGACCCTGAAGACAGATACATTTTGTACAAGATACCACATTTCATAGCAAACATAATAATTGCAGAACTATGGTTTATACTGTACCAGCCGTCCCCTGCCACACATTGCTGTGGCCCAGTCTGTGTATATGTGTTTTGTGTGTGTGTGTGTGTGTGTGTGGTTTTGTGCATGTGTTGTAATGTATTTTTTTGCTTTTTAAGTCTCTTCCACTGTGTTTTTCAGTGCTTTTATGAGTGATGGTCACTTGTTGGCCTGATAGGTGTATTGTATCCAATTTTGGTGTCAATCCGTCCAGTGGTTTTTGAGTTATGTTAATCCCACAAGCAAACATTATATTTTTATTTATATAGATTGTAATTGTATTCTCAACTATAGTCTGTGTGTCAGAAAATCACCAGAATGGGCAGTAGTGTTGATTAATCTGGATGCTTTTGAAAGATTACCAGTAGTCTACAACTGTCTCTTTCCTCAACTGCAGTGCCAAAAATGGAAATCAACTGATGCTAAATTTATCATATTGCTGATTTCGAGCTTACATGTACTTGTTATTTCAGAATGAAGCATAAATGTTTACTTTTGTTAAGCATATAGTTGAATTACTTATACCGGTGTCAAGATAGGTAAAATTAATTTTTACTACATCCCACTGACGGATATAGGCTTGAAGGTAGCCATAACAGATTCATTCTATTGGCTTCACACAGAGATACAACCCAAATGTACACAGAAGAAAGTCCCATTGTAATAAGAGGACCTTGTTTCAAATAAGATTGCAGCCCAATCCTATGCATATCTTCATGGAAGTAAATCTTCAAATGGTCAATGGGACTTATTCCCCAGTAGTAAGGATTATATCCTTAGTCATTTTAGCTGGTTCAAAGCCACAAAAAAAATAGAATTGAAAGCTTGATATTACAGGTTTAAGAATATCTGGTGTTGTAGTGAGAGTGGGGGGAGAGGAATTGCAGCATGCTGATCGAATTCTCCATCTCAGTTTTATGAATGCATCATGGACTCAAATTCATCAATTCTCTGTTTAGTGTTTCCTTTCCGGATCTTCCGATAAGATATTGTATTGTACCGAGAATAGCTGTGCCTGGAGATATCATTTTTTCTCAGCGTGCCTGTCAGCTCATCAGATTTCTCAGTCTGAGCATTACAGCTGGGGTGGATGGGAAGAAATTCTTTGCTGTTGTTTTCCTGCCCTTTTTTATGAGAATTCTCATTATTTTCCTTCAATACGCCTCCTCCTCCTGTACCAACTGCATCTTTCACTGCTGCATTCTCACCGGCTTTTGATTGCTCTCCCTCTTTAGTTTTCTCCATGGGCTCACTCAACTGCACTTCCTTTTTTCCTTCCTGTTCTTCCTCAGCCATGTTGTCAACGTTTTCACCGTGGCAGAGCTGAACATCCCATTCTTCCTCCTCAGGTATGTCCTGTTCTTTGAAGCTTGTTGGATGGTTTTCCTGACAAAGTTCTGTAACAAATAACAAAGAGAAGATTGGAGCTATTGCTAATGTAGTGTCTAGGAAAAGTATCCAACCACAGTACAAATATATATGTGGAACCAATATGCACAATTTCACTTATCCATTGGAGCCACGGTGGCACAATGGGTTAAACCCTTGTGACGGCTGAATTGCTGATCTGAAGGTCTGTGGTTCGAAACATGAGACAGGATGAGCTCCCCAGCTTCCCATGCAGGGACATGAGATAAACCTCCCACAGGATGGTAACACATCCGGGCATCCCCTGGGCAACGTCCTTGCAGATGGCCAATTTTCTCACACCAGAAGCGACTTGCATTATATTCTCAATTCACTTCTAACATGATAAAAAAAAAGTATTCATTGTTTCACTTTTTCACTTAGGGCCTCTTGTACAAGTTATACCCTTTATCACACTTCTGTCATTGATCCCATTGGTTTCACATATCCACATGAGGTTTCGGGAATGTACTCTTCGAGAATATGAGACTGTATATCAATGAAAGTACAGGAAGTGTTGACTTACTAAGTTCACACTGATTCAATAGGCCTACTGTAATTGGAACTAATAATGAGATTCAAGTCTGGGAGACTAACAGGTTATGCCTAAATTTATGCCGTTTACTCCCAGATAGGGAAGTTTAGGAAGACATCCTGAGCAATAGACCTCAAAATCTATGGTTTGAATACTGACACAGACATACATTCATCAGCTGGTCTTAGACCATTCACTGTCTCAGCCATATTTTTGTTCAATGGTAAGCTAGAACTAGACCCAAGAGCCAAAATCATTGAGACCATACCATAATCTATGGAAGAGCAATTAACTACATGAAGGTTGGCATCCTTTTAGTGACAACCATGACTGCATATGTCTACTTTGGGCACTCTGGAGGTTGGTATTCCTTCCTCCCTTTGCAGTGACCACAGACGCCCTAGACTTACTATAGAACTTCTGAAGCCTTCTCCCATAGCCATTCATGTCCCTACAGCCAGATGTGAAGTGGTTATATACTCTACTGAGGTCTGTCAAGATTTTTTGAAGGTCTCAATGGCTAATCATTTTGTGTCTGGCTACAGGGATTGAGCCAGATGCTTCTACAATGTCCCATGGGGGGCGGGGAGGATGAAGGATTTCAAAGGCAATATCATAGGTCTGGTGGTGGTAAATGGATCAGTGTGGCATGTGCTGACATGTGGAACTACTGCACTATTCTGAGTCAAACAGGATAGCGCTGCAGATCTCAATGGGGATCTCTCCCTACTCTCAGTACAACACCAAGCCAGCCTAGCATCAGCACCAGGATAGCATAGACATGCTGATGCCCATGGAATTTGGCACTGATCATTACAACATCCTTTCCTCTTATTTTTGAAACACTTTATACCAAAGCCATTTATATATATATATATAGAGAGAGGCTCATTGGACTATTTTTATTTAAAATGTAAGTGTCCCTTTGTATAACAAAACAGAGGTTATAGCCATATAATGTATTTTGCATTAGGGCAGCAGAAGTAAAATCTATTTTATCCTTTAGTCATGATGATGGCAGCATGTTGATTTCAGTGAGTTTAAAAGGTGAAATTCCACATGTGTTCAATTTTTTCTTTTTTAAATCAAGATTAGCCAATTGGATATTGTTGGGTTTATTGTTGCAACATATTGGGAATATGGAGGAAGCTGTAAAGCATGGGATTAAAATAGACTGGGGCTGTTAATCTTGTGCTTTGACACTGAATTAATGCACAAGGCTGTTCACAGGAGATTCCTATAAGGTCAATAGCTCCAAAGTCCAAAACTATTTAGACACTCACACACCTGCTTTTGGGGAATAAGGAGCACTAAGATAATGTGTGTGAAGCTCTTCAAGAACTCTCGCATAGGGGTAGCCAATCATTTGGTTCATTTGTGCCTCTTGCATGTTGACCAAGTACCAGGGTCACTGCCACACAATAGCTAGTTATAAATAGCTGCCATCATGGTGATAATCAGTCACGAAATACCTATGGTACAAATTTTCACAGGAATACTAAAAACAAAACTAAAATATATTAGTTGCCCAATATAATGAACAATATAATTTCTATTCCTATAGGACAGCCATTTCAAAGGCAAAGCCATCCATCTGATTTGTCCAAAGCACTGCTAAATTGAATGTATTCCATCTCATTTATTTTCCAAATTAATAGGAAAACCATCTCAAAATCATATTCCACACTGCAACCAGTATGCACTCACCTGGTGCACATCTACATCCTTCCAATCTTCTAGCTACACATCTCATTTAGCAATGGCAGAAATAGATGCCCAATTCTCCCTTGACCTCCATCCCTACTCCTGCTACTTTCCCCAGTGCTTGCAAGGTTCCTCGTGCCCTTCCCTACTTCCACACAACTACCTCATAACTCTCAGTTGTTCTGCATCGTTATCTACATCTTCCTAAGACACAGAGTCCCCCCCCCCCCCTCTTAATTGCTCTGAACAGGCAGGATTATTTTTAATTACATGTGTTATTGTGATAATTTTATGCTTATGTTGTTTTGTTAATATTATGTTATGCTGTTTACTCTGTATGTTTTGGTGATGTTACTTGGAAACCGCTCTGACTCCCCCTCAAGGAGATAGAGTGGTATATAAATAAAGTTTTGTTATTTCTTTATTTCCAGTATTTCTACCTCATCCTTCTGAACCCCTCCCCCTCGCTAGGGGGGGGGGGGCAGGATGGTCGATGCACATATAGACAAATACAACAATATAACAACAATTCAAAACAATAAATAGTACATTAAATTAACAACAATTGATGCCCCAACCACATCTCTCCTTCCATGTATGAAACAGAGAAGGGATAATGCACAAAATCAAAAAGTCATGTTAGTCGTTGTGAATTGTAACCATTCTCTGTATTGCCAAACTGACAAGGAAAGCTGAAAGGGGAAGCATTGCTTGCATTGCTAGTCATCTGAATGTCTGAATGAATCCTTCAGCCAAAATACAAATGGGACAGGAACATTAGACAAAAACTTCTCTGTTTGGTAGGAATCCTATTTCTGCTATTACCACTATTTAGAGCTGCTGTGTATATTGTTGCCATCGTTAAAGTCTTAGAGTCATGTTGTCTCATTATTGTTGTTGTTGTCATTATTATGCAAGTCTTACAGGACACTCTAGTCAGGTGGCCAGACAATAACATTATTGTCTTTTGGCAGAACAGACATTGGAAATATCTGAATAAACCCAGACACAACAAAGTGCCTGCAGTCCCTTTATCCTATACTTTTACTATCCACACATTTACTATATTGATTTGTATATGGCACTTTAAAGCTCAAGTTTTATGTCTACAGGCTCCAGACTTTGCAGACTCTAACTAGGCAACTGTCCTTTAACCCTCCCTTGCTTATCTACTAAGCCTGGGAAAGATGTCCACACATGTGTGTGAGAGAATAAACCTAGACACAGCAAAGTGCAGTGTATCCCCTGACCACAGTCCCTTTATCTTATACTTTTACTATCCACACATTTACTATATTATGTCCCACCTCACAATTTAAGATTGTCCTGGGGGGTCCTGCTCTCTGGTCCCGCCAGCTTCGCATCAATTGTTCTATTCTGAAAACCTTCCAAAGTCCAAGGATGCGAATCATGCAGCCCTCTGCATCTTTCTGAGCTACAGCTTCCAGCGTTTCTTACTATTGGCTCTATTGGCCTTGCAGTCTAGAAATATCTAGAGGGCCACTTGATCTCCACTTCTGGTCTTGCACATTATGGAAGTCTCTATTCCATCTGTTGTTTGCGGCAATCATTTCCACTGAAGGAACCTGTTCTGCCTTGTTTTTGAAAAGCCAAAGTAGACGAGGAAGTTGCCCCCCTACCTGTCCCGCCGCAACTTAGCCACAGTGATCCAAGCCACGGTCATCTCAAGATTAGACTACTGTAACACTCTACATTGGCCTGCCTTTGTCGGTGATCCGGAAACTGAAACTCATTGGCTATAAGAGGAATCATGTAGCCTTCCAGATATTATTGGACTACAAACACATAGCATTCTTTAGCAATGCCTATGCCAGATAGGGCTGGGGCTTGTAGTTCATTTGGGAGTAATGGAAGCTGTAGACCAACACACCTGGAAGCTATCAAATTGGTGAAAACTGGTCACATTATCACAGTTCCACAAGATCGATAGAGCTCGAAAAGTCCTACCTGTACTTTCCAACCTCAAAAACGATGGCCAGAATTCACTGAGCAAGTTATGAATGCATAATTTAGAATTATGTGTTGTTGATTGTTTCATATTCACGATCCCTAAGCATTCCCTAGTTAGAAACTATATTTTCTCATTATAACCTCTGCAATAAATCTACAAAATAGCTGGAGTATAATACATAGTAGAGATAAAATCCTTCCTAAAGCAACATTTTAAAATAATATTAAGAGCAATGAGTTATCTTTATTTATTTATTTAGAACTTTTATATCGCACTCTACGTGGGCTGCCTTTGAAGTCAGTTTGGAAATTGCAATTGGTCCAGCGGGCGGCAGCCAGATTACTAACGGGAGCTACATACAGGGAGAATATCACCACCCTGTTGTGTCAACTCCACTGGCTGCCTGTCCAATTCCAAGCTCAATTCAAAGTGCTGGTTTTGACCTTTAAAGCTCTATACGGTTCTGGCCCAGTTTACTTGTCCGAACGCATCAGTCGCTACATCCCACCTGTAATCTAAGATCATCCGGGGAGGCCCTGCTCTCACTCCCGCCTGCTTCTCAAATGTGGCTGGTGGGGACGAGGGATAGGGCCTTCTCGGTGGTGGCTCCCCACCTGTGGAATGCGCTCCCTATCGATGTACGATCCACCTCATCCCTCCTGGCATTCAGGAAAAAAGTAAAATCCTGGCTATGGGACCAGGCGTTTGCACACCAGCACAAGGCAGCACTTTAGATGGGATTTTATTGGAAACTGGATGAATAGGGCCAGTGCTTTTATGGACAGAACATTGTTTTAATCTGGAATGAATGCGCATGATGTTTAGGTAATTGTATTTTAATGTATTTTAATGTATTTTAATTGTTGAAGGGTTCTGGGGTCTTATATTGTTAGTGTGTGGGCATCGAATTGCGCCTTACTGTAAGCCGCTCTGAGTCCCCCCTCAGGGGTTGAGAAGAGCGGGGTAAAATCCTGAAATAAATAAATAAATATCCCGTTCTTCTCTACCTCCGTAGAGGGACTCAGAACGGCTAACAGCATAAATTCAACGCTAACAATAAAAACATGTTCACATTGCTTTGCTTTTAAAACTGAAATAACCTTTTTAATGGCTTGAACCATTATTTATGTATGTATTTATTTTTTTATTAATTTTTATTGATTTTTTCTTTCAAACATAAAACTTACTATCTAAGGGAATTGGGGGCAAGGTATGGGCTGGGCAAAATGGGGAGGGGGAAAGGGGAAAGTGGGAACGGTAGGAATGGTCAGGAGAATTTATTTATTTTAAAGTAACATATAAAACTTTTACTTTGTCCATTGCAAACAGGGCACTATTTTGATGCTGGCTAATTCAACAAACTACCAAACAACTTAATTGAAAGCAAACATAATGAATAATCAGTCATAAAAGGCAACACTAGAAATTCATGCTCATGGATACATTTCACTCATTCATTTGCTTGACTCTTTATGATATATATTATCCTTGAGAGGCTATGAAACTGGCCAAGCAGAAAATGGCAGAGAAGCCAGAAAAAGTGCTTTATTCTACTGTCTGTACAGTATAAAATGAATCAGAAAACATTTAAGATCTGGCATCATACAGCAAACAGTATACTGAAGAGAATTGAACACATACACAAGACTTCCTCTTCCACTTAATAGGGATCTGACATATCTGAGAACACAGGAATCTGATTTATTCAGATGATGCCTGAAATTACTCAGGGGGGATCTATGTCCATCTACAGAATTTGAAACTTGGCTAAAATATCACTTTGTGCCCTTCTACAGCACTGGATAATAATGGTTTTTGACATCTGGTTACACTAGAGCTAACTCAATCAATTGCCTTTATTTACAAGGTTAACAAACCTTAGGCAGATACAGGAAAATATAATACAGATAAAAATCACATATAAAACACAATACATGTTACACTACAGCTAACTGTATAGAGTGATCTGCCAGGTCTTGTTATGCAAAATGGAAATAATGCAATCTATATTTTGTGAAATTGCATAGTTAGCAAGCACTATAGGCGAGTCCTTTAATAAACATAACCTTCCATTGAAAGCGTAAGGTAAAGATAGGGCATCAACAGATTTTTTTTCAATCAGTTCAGAGACGGGAGACACACTTTCACCTGCCTAAGACATCTGAAGAAAAAGGTTTATGGATAAAAGGAATTGTTGCTTACTTTGGCAAAGGCAACGCAGTACTATCAGCTGATAATAATGAACTATTCACCATATCTAAACAGGAACACCCAGATCATGTTTAATTAAGAGACTAAAGCAACTAAAGCAGTGGATCTCATCCTGTGGGTCCCCAGGTGTTTTGGCCTACAACTCCCAGAAATCCCGGCCAGTTTACCAGCTGTTATGATTTCTGAGAGTTGAAGTCCAAAACATCTGGGGACCCACAGGTTGAGAACCACTGAACTAAAGCTTCTTTGTGGGAATTCAATAACATTTTATTTGAGATCTGTTTTTTAAGGTGCCTATATCCACAAATGAAATATTGCAGTTGTCTCTGTCCCTAAACTCCATCAGACCTTGGTCATAAAACTTATTTGCCTATCATCCAGCCGCTGCCTTTGCTGTTTCCCTAAGGTCTCTTGCCAAAACTGGAGGTCCTGCTCTTGGTTAAATATTGTCATGTTCTCATTTGGTGTGTTCAATTGCTATCTTTATTTACATTTCTCCTATCAAATAAGACATTGGTTCAAAAGGATAAACATCATAGTTTGGTCCCTCTTGCTTAATTCATTACACAAGCTATCTCTGGGGAATCCAAAGGAAAAGGAAGGTAAATGACAAATGTACCTAGCATACATATGCATAAGCTATCCAAACATTGACTTCCCTGTGTACTGTAAATGTTCTTGACAGCTGGGTGACTATGCTGAAAATACTGGAAAATAAATCCTTGAGCGGATCACCAAGCTTGAGATAACTTTCTACAACTATTTTGTTTTTTGCAAAGTTGAGAACCTTCTGTACGACTTGCCACAAGATTATGCATGATTAGGCATTATATGGGATTATACATTATAATCTTGCTAAAGGATTATATGACTTGCTACAAGATTATACATGAATTAATTGTCAAGTTTTTCTCAACTAGTTCCTTCACATGGATCATTCTGTACTTGCTCAACTAATAAATACGTATCACAAGTCATAGCTCAGTAGTAATCTTTATCACATCAAACCTATCTAACAGTGGAAGGATATGATCTAGTGCAGTTGTTCTCAACCTGTGGGTCCACAGATGTTTTGGCCTTCAACTCCCAGAAATCCTAACAGATGGTAAACTAGCTGGGATTTCTGGAGTTGTACGCCAAAACACCTGGACCCACAGGTTGGGAACCACTGGTCTAGAGGATTATCTTATCACTGTTCAGTTATGGATGGCTTCAGCATGTTATGGTAGTGCGTTCTTCTTTCAATCAAAGTGACGTAAAAACATTTCAGATCAAGCAAGAAATCTCTCAGGGTCTGTGCACTGAAAACCAATCCAGATTATAGATCCATATACAAAGCCCCTCAAACTCAAATAAGCGATTTACACAAAATAATCCAAGGTACAGCATGACACTCTGTGTTCCAATCACCAAAGCTATCTCTATACATAGTTTGCTTTGAAACTCATCTTCCTGAGCTGATGGGAGAAATAGTGCTAGCTCAGTATAGGGTAAATTCATTGGTAGTCAGATCACTCATACAAACAAAACTTTGAATCCCTGCACAAACCCCAAAAAGTAGGCACCAGATGAGTAAAATTAAACAAGACCTGCCATCTCTTCCCCTGAGAATGTACAATCACTTACATTTGTGTGATCCTTAGTGCTTGCCATAGACTTAATAACAAGGAGGGCTGGATGGAGTCGAGCTCCCACAAGACTGGGCTAAGAAACTTATCCTCCACGCAAATTGAATTGACAAAATTGGACAACAATACCACTAAGACTCCCATATAGATTAATTTCCTCATACATGACCAATCACAAGTGTACTCAGTGATGACACACTAAGGAATATAGAGCCAGCTCCTATCATTGGGTCCTCCTGCAATCTGTTGGAAGCAAACTTGCTTCAAACTTTGGAACAAGTTACACTGAACATGCAAAAGAAAGTAAAATGAGCACATTTTGCTGATAAGAAAAGTCATATAGGTATAGGTTTTCCCCTGACATGTCTGACTCGGGGGGGGGGGGTACTCATCTCCATTTCTAAGCCAATGAGCCAGTGTTGTTCGTAGACACCTCCAATGTCATGTGGCCAGCATGACTGACTGGAGCACCGTTATCTTCCCACCAGAGCAGTACCTATTGATCTTCCCATATTTGCATGTTTTCAAACTGCTAGGTTGGCAGAAGCTAGGGCTAACAGCAGGAGCTCATGGCGCTCCCCGGATTCAAACCTGCGACCTTTCTGTTAGCAAGTTTAGCAGTTCAGTGGTTTAACCCACTGTGCTACCAGGGGCTCCAAACAGTCATATGTTTAAGGATATTTACAATAGTCATGATGGATAAAATGTTTTTCCCTTCCCTGGGAGCACAGCCTGCATTTTAATGTTACCACACATACATCTTTAGTCCTTGGTGGCTGCCAATATGCTTCAAGGTGCTTGTGTTGATATATAGAGTCCTACATGGCTTAGGACTGGATATCTGCCAGAGTCCTTTCCCCCTTATATCTGCCCTAACAGTGCTGCTCCTGCCAGAGATTTGAAATGTGGCAACCCAAGATATGCTGCTCTTATGACAGCTATTTCGGCTGTGGTTTCCCCCCCCCCCCCCTTCCTATGACATGGACTCAAGTCTTCTAAATGTTCAGCACCACCCTGGTTTCCATCAGTTTCTGGGTTGCTGAGTTTTCGAAGTAAGTTTTCAACAGATATGTGACCTCCTCTTCTGTGTTTTTACTGTGCATTCCTAGTGTTCTACTCTTACTAAAACATTGAAGGCTTACCAGTTCAGACATAACGAGAATGGTGAATCCACTCTGGATTTTAGTTTGAACTATAAAGGAAGCATCCAAAGTGGTAAATCTATTTGGAGATGGGAAGCTCATTGGATAGCTATTTTGGAATAAAACTCTGTGGGCGGTTCTTTTCCTACATATTAGGGAGATTGGCTGGATGGCTCTTGTGGTCTCTTCCAACTCTGTGGATTCTATTATTCTATTCCAAACAATATTTATTTTTATTTTGCAATAGCTTCCAGTTACTTACTGGATTGATTTCACAAGACTAATGGATGGCAGTTGTGTATTGATTTCCTTTGGAGGATTTTTTAAATAGAAAATGAAAAGGAATAGAGAACGTTTCTGTAATAAAGTTGTATTATTATTGCTGCTATTACTACCACTGTTACTCAAGCATGACAATGCAGACATTATTCTTGCCCTTCCCAAAGATAGTACCCAAAATGTTTCATACAACTTTTTGCCTGTGTCTTTAGACTCAATTAGGTTAAACTGAAAAGGTATTAAAATTGTCTGCGATTTTGAGATAAAGTGACGTAGCCATAGAGCTGGGGTAGAGGCGAAGCTGGGAAGGATGTCAAATATTGCTTAATAAGTTTTATTGTGTAGCTCAACTTAGATGTACATATGCAGTGTTGGGGAGATCCCATTTTTCATTTGCTGATGAAAGGAAGAGAGAAAACTGGGACATTTTAAAAGAAGGAGAAAAAGTGGGACAACAGAAGATTAATAAGGACTGTCCCTTCTGCTGGACTGTCCCTCCCCTGCTAGACTGCAACTCTCACTAGTGACTATGCTGGCTTGGGCTGTTGGGAAGTGCTGTCCAACAACTTCTGGAAGGCTGTTTGATTCCGATCCCTCCTAACACAATGGAGCTTGTATTTAGAATAATAGAATCATAGAATCCTAGAGTTGGAAGAGACTTTGTGGGACATCCAGTCCAACCCCCTGCCAAGAAGCAGGAAAATTGCATTCATAGAATCTTAGAGTTGGAAGAGATTTCGTGGGCCATCCAGTCCAACCCCCTGCCAAGAAGCAGGAAAATTGCATTCAAAGCACCCCCGACAGATGGCCATCCAGCCTCTGTTTAAAAGCCTCCAAAGAAGGAGCCTCCATCACTCTATGATTCTACGATTACTTAGCCATTCAGTGAAAGGACTGGCAGTGAACAGTAGTGAAATAATGGCAGCATAACTTGGATAGTCTTTCTATAAGAACCTCACCACACTAGAGATTGAATCCACTTTAAATCCGGTTTCTGCCTCCTGCAGAATTCTGAGGTTTGTAGTTTAGGGAGGAGCCTTTAACAGCCTCACTAAACTACAAATCCCAGAATTCTGCAGGAGGCAGAAACCAGCAAATATCCATAAAATTGTGTTCCTACTAAGTCATTCTTCCTTTTTTCTGTTTCTTCCTCCTCTCCCCTTTTCCAAATATTGGCATTCAGATAGTTTGACCTTGTTTGGACTCCTGAAAATGCCATCCACACCACTTTTGAATGGCTCATTTGGTTGAAAGGGTTTGCTTGTTCTTTGTGCATCTATCCCGAAGAAAAGTTTTGGAAAACTCAAACGCTTGTTTGCAACATTTGTGCCATTTGACTTGGTCCTAGTAAAAGCATTATTCAGTCTGTACATTCGGATTTTCTGCTTGTTATTTTTAGAAATTAAGGTAAAGGAAGCAAACCAGGAAATAAATAGAGTCATGTAATGTTGGGAAAACAGATAAACAGCCTCTGTTGTGGGAGAAGTCACCATTCCCATTCATTCTCTATGAATCAGTCATGGAAGGTTTCATTATCCCTGTAAAGATGCTCATTATCTCAGGAGAATAATTCCCTGTTTTAGTTCTGTGTACAAGTAACCGTTCTGCCCTTGTACATCAAAATCCACCTGAAGCCAAATCTCTAGTGATAGGCCAAGTATAACTTCAATTGATTTCAACGTGAAAGATTTATGTTTAAACACCCAATTAGAGTAATTTTTACTTCATAGCACTTAACCCAGGCAAGAGTGTACATATACTTTGAAAAATGTATTTTTTTCTACCTAATTACACCCACCCACAATAATCAGCCATAGTTCTCACCTTCTCCAGATTCTTCTTCCCAGTCTCTTCTTTCCTGGGCAAAACTGTCAGTATTTTTCTCCTTGAATCCCTCTGGCTTTCCTTCAGAAGATAAGAGAGTATAAAAATGCCAGCTCCTAAAAAGTGATTAGTGATTACACAGCTGTAGTTACTAATCTTTCCAGCCACATAATGCAAGTTAAATCTCTGTGCCTGGAGTTATCCTTTAAGTTAGATTTTCATCTTGAGCCACTTATGGTAGAAATCCATGTTACAAACAGTCCATAGATGATCCTCCAATTAGACTCATTTCGGAGGCAAGCTAAGTACTTAGAAGAAAATTCAATTAAAATTAATAGAACATCCAAGCCTTGGGCACAATCCAGCCCAAATTAAGCCACTTGAAATCATGTTGATTTCAGGCACTGAATTAAGCATATGCTCCAATCTGTCCCATTTGAAATGAATCAGAATTAAAAGTAAATGTGTAAATTTTGCTAGACTGTATTTAAGGGCAAAGCTGTATTTACTTTAAAAATATCAGTTTTGATAGTTGAAAAGAGTTCTTTTTACATTATCAAATGTTAACCAATCTTATTCACAAATGAATTTATAATATTACAAGTGGAAATTAAAACATAAAAGAACTTTTAAAATGTTATGTTATTTTAATGTTTTGGTATATCAGAAAACATTTTATTAAAATATGATTTTGTTCCCATGGTAAAAATGGGAATAAATAATACATGCATTTTTTACCTTGATGCTCCTTCAGCCCAACGGTATCCTCATATGTGGAGATGTCACATGCTTCGTAGACTGAATTCTCCACTAAGTGCCCGACTCCTCCTTGGTTTTCTTGTGCAAGTAGCAAAGCAGGCTGAGATGCCACAGAGTCATAGGGAAATATCTCAACAGAATTTGCTATCTGGTCAATAATATCAATAACCTGGAGCTGAGGTTTCTCCGGGGACACATTCCCATTATATTCAGACATGCTGGTTGGAACCTGGACATCTTCTGTCATGATGTCTGTCATTCAACTGGAGAGATGTATCCGGTTAGGACTTGATCTCCTATAATCACTGCTTTGTAAAAAAAAAAAAAAAAAAAAAAAAAAAAGATATATACTTTTGTTTAAATCAATCAATATAGCCGCGATCAGTCAATGACCTTCCCGTCTCCTAAGGTTTTGTGTATTCAAAACAGAGAAGAGAGTTAACAATGTCAGGATTTGTCTCTGCTTTGCCAGCGTTCCCATTCTAGGAAGCCGATCCAATCAGCGGCTTTCTTGTGACAAGGAGTCTTACCGTTGCATAATAAAATGCACCATTTCCATTTACATAAACAAACAATCTACAAGCAACAAAGCTTTTTGTGCTGGCATGCACAGCAGGGCTTTCAGCATGTCAGCCCAACGCTAATAAACAGAGATTGTTGTCCTGATCCCATAAAGGCTCTTTGTCTGCTGGCCTTGTAACAGGAGTCGCAATTGTTCTCAATCTTTAAGCCACAGTGAGTGACCACCTTGAGTCCCATTAGCTGCGTGTAACCAGCTTAACATTCCCAAACAGGTTAGATGTTCTGGTTAAACCTCTTGGTAGCCAAACAAAGAGTCCGTTTGAAATGTGTGGAAGACTAAAAGTGGCCATGGTGGCGGATGTGTGTGTTAATCTCACATGTGATGGTGCCACTTTCTTTTCTGCATCCGGGCAATTATTTCTCTTGCCCTTCTCCCCCTAATGTAGTTCCATTTTTAACCGATCCAAAAGGGCTAGAGATGATAAACTTGTTTGTAAACAACAAATTAATGGACAGCAATTAAAAGATAGAGGTCAGATGTTTTACAGTGTACAGAGCCTGTGTTTTCAATGATGGCTCGAATGGAAAGATTTCAAACCACTTCAACAGAAAAAATGTGGCAAATGGCAATTAACCCAGAAAGTTCTTCAGAGGCATTTGTTACTCAGAAATGGATTGTGAGGTGAATTTCTTACACACTTAACTCTATAGTTACCTGACTTCCACATTTCTCAATCCTCATGGAAAATACTTTGGCTTACATTTATTAAGGGTAATTTGTGACGAAATGAAAATCATGCATAGTTTATGTTTGACCAGTCCACACACTGTCTTGCCAGAGAAAGGATATGCTATGCATATGAGCAATAAAGAACAAAATGTAATACGTTGGAATTGTATTATTACACGTCATGTCACGTTGGGACTTTATACTATGTAGTAGGCTTGGTTAGGTTTTTCGTATCGCCATCTTATTCATTTTAAATTTGATTCTAAATAACTTTCAAACCGTTTATGAACCGCTGTAAACAACCCAGAAGTGAATTACCAAATTTGAAGCCACCGCTGCCATTTTTCGGAAAGAAATCGCCATTTTCAGAAAGGCCCACTGGCCCACTGCCAGGCGAGTCCTCTTCGTCGGCCGGAGCTGCGGCCTCGGCGAGCTGCCCGGGGGTGGGTGGGGGCCAGCGTTTTGCGACATGCACGCTCCTCTTGCCAGCAGGCAAGTGCATCCAGGAACATATCGCCAGGTGCGGGGCTGGCGCTCTGGGCCTTGCTGCGGGCCATGTGTTGGGCTGGGCGCAGGCCGGCATTTTTCCAGCATGCGCTCCTCCCACCAGGCGTGGCATGGAGCTTTCAAACTGGCCCCATTCAGAAGCAGAGGGAAGACCTGGGCTTTCAAATCCAAAATTTTGGAATTTTAACAAATTAATTTTGAATTTTTCCCAATTTTTTTTGGAAGTCAATCATATTCAAAGCGCCAGTGCCCCCTACATCCGAAATGAGTTTTGAACCTTTTTTTTTCTCAACCAGCCCTACTATGTAGTAATAACCATCCAGAAAGAGAAGATCAGAGAGCAGAACTGTATAAGCTTAAAAGGTTTCTTTTCCTTACAGAGACTCCATAGTGGCAATGAGGGAAAAAGAGGTTCAATTTGTCTGTCAATGAAACATTTTAATTCATCAAAAAAGAACAAATTTACTATTTGTAAAGTAGAACAACATATGTACAGTCATTTGAACAGTTGCATTGACTCACAAAATGTCCTTTTAGAGAGAGATTCAAACTGTCCTTTCTGTGTCCATGTGAGGAACCTTCCTTCAGCAGCTCAGAAGCAAATCAAACTGTCCCTTTCTGCAAACCCCTGCACAGCTAGCTGCCTGAATATACAATTGTTGCTAAAAGTCCCAGGCTCAGCTAGTTTCTGGGTGTGGCCCATCCAATCAGCTTCCTGCCTTGCATTTTCAGTTAACACACACCAATTGATATGCTCCAACATAATTTACATGGGAAAATGTATAAGCCAAGATTGCCAAGGGAAGCTCTTTCCTGTGTCACTGGGTCATTTGGCAAGGAGTAACACCTGTGGCAACCAAGTGGGTCATAGTGAATACACTCTGAGTTTTAGTCTGACCTTTATAGGAACTCTCCAAGAAGCTGAGTCCATTTGGGTTCGGGTTCAATACCTTGGATAGCTTCTTATTTTTTGAAGTAAAATCCAGAATAGATTCACCAAAATGAAAACCATCAGCTGTCCTGGGAACTTCAAACATTGGTGAAGCTCAAGTAGTCCAGCAACTTAATTCCTTCAAAAAAGTTAAACAACTAGTCTGACATATCAGGGATTGTTTCTCTCTTCTGAGATTATTGTTTCTATGTTTTGACTCTTTCACCAGCATAGCGTCCCGAGATACACAGGGCAGCAAAATGAGGTTTTCAATTACATTGTTGTCCACGTAGGCAGAATATGTGTTATAGGCCCCTGTCATAAGGTTTGCCTTTCGTTTGAGGCTGAGACCCCTTTCACACAGCTGAATAAAATCCCACATTTTCTACTTTGAACTGGATTATATGGCAGTGTGACCTCAGATAACCCAGTTCAAAGCAGATATTGTGGGATTTTCTGCCTTCATATTCGGGAATACAGGTATATGGCTGTGTGGAAGGGCCCTGAGCAATTGTGACATGTCAAGAATACCTAGCGGGATTCCATGGCCTCCAGCCATCATGGTGCTACATACACTACATTGGCTCTATGGGTAGTGAGCTTTCACATTTCTCATTCTTGCACCTTTCTCAAACTTAATAGCTGCCACTGCAGCCATAAAAATGATCTGAGAGAAGGCGATTAATTATTGCTATAGCAGCTCATACAAGTTAGGTGCTAATTCCAGCCCACTTTGCAGTCTGAGGGCCCTTCCACACAGCCATATAACTCAGAATATCAAGATAGAAAATCCTACAATATCTGCTTTGGGTTATTTGAGTCCACACTGCCATATATTCCAGTTCAAAGCAGATACTGTGGGATTTTATTCAGCTATGTGGAAGGGGCCTAAGAGGGCCTCCCTGAACTGCCTCCTGGAGCCCCACTGCCACCTCCCTTCCCTTGAGTTGACCTTTGTCTCTTTTGAGAATGTTGCTTTAAACTTGGTGCACATTTTCCCCTTTTCTCCCCATCTTAAAGGCTGCACACAGGACTGCAGTACATTTCATGAGCTCGGCAGCCCATGATCTCTGTGACCACTAAATACAAGAGACTAATTCTAGAGTTTCCAATTACATTAGCACTGAATTGGAAGTGCACATTCAAAAAGAGAGAGAATTAGTCTGCCCTAGCCTGGCACTTGGCATGCCACGAGACTTATAAAGCCTTGATGAATAGAGGCATCCAATGAAAGTTGTACATGTCTGACTGAAATCACTGAATGCCATAAAAGGGGAAGCTTTAGGAAAGTGTATGTCATGAAGAGAAATAGCATGGTCTGGAGACACAAGGTATAACAAGTTTTCTGAAGCTGAAATGGGTCTGGAATAAGGCCTGGGAGATCCACATTTCCTAATTTCAACTACAACACAATGGTGAGTTAAAATGGTAAAAACAAATTCCTGCCCGCAACTGCTGAGAAAACATATGCATTCTGAAAATAAACCATCAATGAAGGTAACAATTGAAATGGGGGAATGTATCCATTTTGCCAAAAGTTGATAGTGCAAGGTGGGATAGTGGGTAATCCCTTCCTCCTCCATTATCACTGCATTTCCGTCTGAGTCAAACACAATGGATCTGAACAGGAGATCCTTCGGTTACTGTGAAGGGTCAAACAATTTGGAGCCCAATGGTTCCAAAATTCAAATGTGGCAGTGGCTCTTCACACCTGGATAGTTGGCATACCTGCCCACATTTCACAAACGTATACCACACCATCTCACTAGAGAATGAATCCACTTTAAATCTGGTTGCTACCTCCTGCAGAATTCTGGGGTTTGTAGTTTAGGGAGGAGCCTTTAACGGCCTCACTAAACTGCAAACCCCAAATGCGTTTGTTTCTTAAAGCTGTTACTGGCAGGAGCTAAGATTTACAATATGATGAGGAAAGCGGTGACCCCTTCTACATTGCCATCCAGATTATCTGCATTGAACTGGATTGTATGGAGGGCCAGATTTGTTCCCAGACAGGACCTGAGTTTCTTCCTCCCCGCTATAATGGTAACTATAATTTTACAGTTGACTCTTGCAGAAGTTAAATCAAAATAATTTCGCATAAGCAAAGTGTGAAAAGGGATATACATTGGCCAAGCAAATAAAACAATACATCCAGTGTATTTCTTCAGATCTGGTTAGTGTCCAAGGCATTTTTGCTACAGTGTTCCCTCACTTATTGCTGGGGTTAGGTTCCAGGACCTCCCGCAATAAGTGAAAAACCACGATGTAGGGATACTATTTTTATTTTAATATTTATACATTATTTTAGTAGTTATACACAATTTTAAGTCTTTATACACTTAAAATGAAGGGAAGGGAAGGAAGGAAATGCCCTTCAAGGCTGGAGGGAGGGAGTACTGAAGAGGGAAAGTGCCTTGGAGAGCGCTTTCAGCAAAAAAAACCCCATTATATATATTTTTAAATTAATATTTTTTGAAATCCACAAAACAGCGAGTCCGCAATAAGTCAACCGCGAAATAGCGAGGAATACTCTATTGGTAGGTCCACCTATTGGCAGAAAATTATAAAACGGATTGGTGAGCAGCATATCCACATAAATGAGAGGTGTGCACAAAGCCAAAAATCTGCTTTGCTTGTATTTATGAAATTTGTGCATCTCCTGTTTTGATTCTAAAGCATTTTGAGAACTTCACAAGGGGTCTGTGTCATATCTGTTTCAGAGTTCCAAAAATTCTGTGAGTTTTTTGTTATGTTATTTAAAAAACCTACAAGAGCTAAGCTAATGCTTAGGGCTGTGCATAATCTCTACTCTAAGCGAGCACATAAAAGCATACTCCCTACTGTGGTTAAGCCACATTTTTTCAAGTGAACAATTTTTAGCAGTCTCTCTTATAGCTGACACCCACTTCCTGTTTCTCTTGTCAGCTACACCAGAACCACTAAATAACCTTGATGTGCAGCCCATGCCACAATGCAAGCAAAACTCAAGAGTGACACTTGTGCTAAACTAGTTTTTGGTGAATTTTTTGAATCTGTGTAGAGATAGGTAAAGTTTAAGTACATATTTGAGAGAAATCAGTAACAATGGTCAGATCCACCGATTGGCTCCTGTTCACACCTTCATGTTCTCTTTCACTTAAATAAGTGTAATGTATTTCAAAGATGTGCAAGGTTCTGCCCCAAACCTCAAACCTACTTTATAAGGCACCAGGCACACCAAGAAAAGGAGGTGTGGATGAATGATGTTTCCACCTCCCTCCTGCCAGACAAAACAAAACAAGAGTCCTGTTCCTGATTGTCACAGCATTGCTGGCTTTCAGGAGTGGCATGGAAACGTCCTTGTCCTTGCCAGCAGAATGTACCTTCATGTCTTGTTCCAGCTGATGCCCAGCAAAGTAGGTTAGGGGAGTCACATGTTTGGCAATAATGCCATGATGTGACCATGCCGGGATCATGAATATGAATCAGAATATAACTCCAGTAATGCACCCTCAACTGTGATACTGAATTTTGACAACTGTGTTCATTTACTGGCCAGTACACTTGCTAGCTTGCTTTCCAAGCATTAACAGGTGATAGAACCCTGATATCACAATGAGTATGTTGGACTAGGACCAAGGCATCCAGGTTCTAAACTAATGTTTCCCAAATTCTGGACTTCCATATGTTTTGGGCTTCAACTCTGAGAATCTCTTATAGTTGGCCAGAAGTAGTTGAGACTTCTAGAAGTTGAAGTTCAAAACACCTGGAGGACTAGAGTTTGGGAATTACTATTCTAGACCCTATCAGCCATCAAACTTACTCTGTGAACTTCCTGGGCCAATTATGGTCTCTCAGCCAAACCCAGTTCACAAGGTTTGGGAGATCAAATCAGAGAAAAGCTCTGTCTCTCAGTGTGTGTATGTGTGAGAGGAGAGGGAGGGAGTTCACGTATTAACTGAACTTGAGGTCTGCAGCGTTTAGGCAGATAATGCTTGATAAAGTATTATTTTATTTATTTATTTATTTCCGGCATTTCCCCCGCTCTTCTCAACCCCCGAGGGGGGACTCAGAGCGGCTTCCAAAAAGGCACAATTCGATGCCAACACAGTAAAACACATTACACATTAAAATACAATTACATCAACATATCATACACATTCATTTAAGTTTTAAAAAAACAAACAAAAAACAAGAAAACAAGAAAACCAACCAACCAACAAACAAACAAACAAACAAAAACCACAGTGTTCCGTCCATAAGAGTATTGAGCCCTATTCATAAAACTTTCCATTAAAATCCAGTCTAAAATGCTGCCTTGTGCTAGTGTGCAAACGCCTGGTCCCATAGCCAGGCTTTTACTTTTTTCCTGAATGTCAGGAGGGATGGAATTGATCGTATGTCACTAGGAAGCGCATTCCACAGATGGGGAGCCACCACCGAGAAGGCCGTCTCCCTCGTCCCCACCAGCCGCATTTGAGAAGTCGGCGGGAGCGAGAGCAGGGCCTCCCCGGATGATCTTAAATTACGAGGTGGGACGTAGCGGCAGATGCGTTCGGACAAGTAAGCTGGGCCAGAACCGTATAGAGCTTTAAAGGTCAAGACCAGCACTTTGAATTGAGCTCGGAAGTGGATAGGCAGCCAGTGGAGCTGACACAACAGGGGGTGGTATGCTCCCTGTATGTAGCTCCAGTTAGTAATCTGGCTGCCGCCCGTTGGACTAGTTGTAATTTCCGAACTGTCTTCAAAGGCAGCCCCGCGTAGAGTGCGTTGCAGTAATCTATTCGGGATGTGACCAGAGCGTGGACGACCGTAGCCAGATCAGACTTCCCAAGGTACGGGTGCAGCTGGCGCACGAGTCTTAACTGTGCAAAAGCTCCCCTGGCCACCGCCGAGACCTGGGGTTCCAGGCTCAGCGATGAATCCAGGATCACTCCCAAGCTACGAACCTGCGTCTTCAGGGGGAGTGTAACCCCATCCAACACAGGCTGTAACCCTATGCCCTGTTCGGCCTTTCGACTGACCAGGAGGACCTCTGTCTTGTCTGGATTAAGTTTCAATTTGCTAGCCCTCATCCAGTCCGACACAGCAGCCAAGCACCGGTTCAAAGTTTGGACAGCCTCCTTAGTGGCAGGTGGGAAGGAGTGACAGATCTGGACGTCATCTGCGTACAGATAACACCTCACTCCGAAACTCTGAATGATCTCTCCCAGCGGTTTCATGTAGATGTTAAATAACATCGGGGACAGTACTGAACCCTGAGGGACTCCACACGATAACGGTTGTGGGGTCGAACAGGTGTCACCCAGTAACACCTTCTGGGTACGACCTTCCAGGAAGGATTGGAGCCACTGCAGAGCAGTACCCCCAAGCCCCATCTCTGCCAGGCGACCCAGAAGGATATCGTGGTCAACGGTATCGAAAGCCACTGAGAGATCCAGCAGAACCAACAGGGACACATTCCCCTTGTCAAGTTCCCGGCGTAGATCATCTACCAAGGCGACCAAGGCTGTTTCAGTACCATGTCCTGGCCTAAAGCCAGACTGTGCCAGATCAAGATAATCAAGTAGAATTGAGTAGGAAAAGATGAAAACCATACAACATTGGAACAGACTAAGAACCTCATCAGATGGACACGGGGTAAGTGGAAGAAAGCAGAGGGAACTGTCTTACCCTGTCCCCTCCCTTCTGGGATAGCCAGTCATCCCACATGCTTACTACACCTTTCCCCATCTTTCCCAACAGTCTGCTGCTTGGAATTGGGTAACACCTGAAGATGGTCTTTGGACTCTGTTTCCATGCACTTAGGAAAGAGAGCCCCACTGAGTCCCACCAAAAGTGCCCTTACATCATGTGATGTCCTCCGTGGGACCCCCATGCAGCTCCCTTTCCTAAGTTCATGGAAATGGAGCCCGAAGACCATCTGATAAGGTCCTCAATGAAGAAAGTCACAACCCGAATATTTTCAAGATCTGACAAGGTTGATGGTAAGAGTTTCATAGGAGTCTTTCATTCTTAGGGTCACCATTAGGCAAAGTCAATGTGACAGCAAATAACAACACAAACAACAACTAGAAAATGTATTGTCAAAGGCTTTCATGGCCAGAATCACTGGGCTGTTGTAAGTTTTTTGGGCTATATGGCCATGTTCTAGAAGCATTCTCTCCTGACGTTTAGCCTGCATCTATAGCAGCCAACCTCTGAGAATGCCTGCCATAGATGCAGGCAAAACGTCAGGAGAGAATACGTCTAGAACATGGCCATATAGCCCGTAAAAATCTACAACAACTCAACAACTAGAAATATTAAGCTAATGCATTTCTATGATCAATCTATCAATTCAAAATAACAGTTTGGGTAACCGCATCCCTACTTGCTGAGATGTCATTGGATGGGGGAAAGTGTGCATTTGGCATATGCTGCTGTGTACACATATCTGCTGCACATATACATACATGGTTTCTTCTATAGGACAGAGAAACACAGAGTGTTCTTTTCTATACTACTTGCAAGCTGCAACCTATGTGTACTTCCTGAGAGCAAGCACCAGTAGATTAAGTGGGGATTAGTTCCAAGTTGGCAGTGAATTAACTTGTGCTGTTAGCATATCAGATGCTGGTTGTTTATATGGTTCTTTAGCCAGACTCCTGCTGGTGTCTTATGCATGGTTAATTTACTTATGAAACCCACAAGATATTTTTGTTTGGTGCACGATGTCCACTTTCAGTCCAGGGTTACAGAACCAGAGTTGTTCATGCAGTGGTATTACACACACATGAATGTGTACATCATCTATCTCACAAGAAGCACATTATGCCTTACACTTAGATGTGCATGCTCACTTGATTGTGCACTTGGTTACACATTTGATATCTTGGTTACATTGTACTGTTACCATTCAACATATAAATTGTGTTATCACAATTAATGAATATCGTCACATAGATTTACAAAATGGAACCCAATCTGAGATGTTGGGTGTCATTTATTCTCACATTATAATTCTGCTCAGAACAATTCAAATTCAGTGTGCTTGCCTGCACTGCATATAAATAAAAATAAAACATAAGCACTGTCCTTTTATAAATCAAAAGAGGAGGCATACCAAAGGAGGAAAGCAGAGGAAAGGGAACAATGAATTGATGCCAAAACATCATTAACATCAGTTTACATGTGATCAGAAACGTGATCTTGCTTAGCAAGAGGTTTGTAGAGATTGAGGTAATACAACTATCCAGATCTCCTTCTTCCTCTTCCAGAATGATTTTGCTCAAAGGTCCAATGACCAGTAAGGGAAACTGACAGTTGACAGCCCTCATTTCAGCACTGCTCATTATCGTAAGGAGAGTAAGATTGTGGCATCAGCTGACGTTTGTACAGTGACGTGGCAGAAAACCACTTCCTCTCTTTCTCCTGCTATTCTAAGCAAGAAACCAAGAATGCTTCTACAGAAATCATGTTCTCACCGAAATGTAACACTAGGACTGTCTATAGTCAGAGATGGTGAGTCATATCTGTCTTGTGGTGATAGCACAACTACTAGCCATGTGGATTCTTTAGGGAACTGTAGTCTAAAATGCAATGTTTAGAGGTATTATGCCAGATACAGGACTTCTGGGTTCTTGCAAATTGTTTACCCAACAGGGAGCAGTAGCCAGTTTCAGGACTCCAGTGTATGGACCTGTATGTTTAACTTGGGGTATGTATGTACAAATGGTTGGACGTTCATTTTGTACACCTCTCTATCCCAAGCTGCACTGTTAAAATTCTGGAAGACGGCAAGAATATTCCCGTTCTTATTGTTTTATTATTTTTGCTGTAGGGAGCCTGTTTGAAACAAAATTATAGCCCCAATGTGCAATTGCTGGGACAAACCCAGATTTTAGGGTGTTTTATATATATATTTTTTAAAATGAGATTTAGGGGATCTGTGGGCCTGAACCACATAATCTTCCTCCCCCTAATTCTCAACTTTGAATACAGTCAATGCTGTAAAAAGGCAAGGGCAGAAAATGTCCACACACATATAAACACTCTGTCAGATTGATCTGCCTTAGTTCGCAATGATTTGCTCAGTAGAACAATAGACTCAGGTGGTGACCACTCCAATTTCTAGAGCATCCATGACATCATGGATGGAGTTAGTAAAGGAAAGTTAAGCAGTACAGAATATTCTTGTTTTCAACTTTCCATCCTCTAGTTGCTTTGGATTTACATTTCGAGAAGCTCCAAACCATATGACAAATAGGACGAGATTCTGAAAATTGAAATCCTAAAGAACCTGAAGAACAAAATGTTGAGAACCATTGGTGTAAACAATTCTAGAACAAGTTTAGGAAACATTTTAAATCCTTAGATAAGCATGCATATATTTATAAATGAGATCAAACTCCTGTCATGGTGAATTCAGAACATGCCTTGTAGCTAAATATGAAGGCTGTAACTATGCACCGATTTCAGTACTACTACTCATGTTTCCCTGACACATTTTCAGGTGTATTCTTTCACACTTACATGGAAGAATTAATATGTGAATTCTGCTTGTGAGATTGTATTACTTCCTATGCTCACAGTACATTTCCTTGTGTGTTTTCTTTGCCTTCTCTGAAATTAACTAATTCCTGAGAATACATATATACTTTTTAACTATGTGTAACTTTCCCCATGGACAAAGCATTTTGCCACTTAAGGTGAAGAACAAGGTGGCATTCCACCGCCTTCAATTCCACCTCAAGACAATAGATGAATCTTATTTCCACACTGGCAGCAGCTGCACTTGAGAACAGCAGCCAGTTAACAATACTCTGACCTCACCAAGTATCACACATAGCTCTACTTCTAACCGAGGAAAATGGCTCGAGGACTAGGAGGGGAAAGGGTGAAGCAAACATACACAATGTTGTGTATGATATCCAAGATGATTTCTTTACCTTGACTTTTAATAATAATAATATTAATAATAATTTTATTGCTTACCCGCCTCTCCCTGTGGCTCGAGGAATACAATTAGTTCTTTCACATGACAAACGAAGGATATTTAAACCAAGGATAGACAGTCATGAATCCTTAACAATAAGACAAAGGAAATATGCTGCTAATGCCAGTTGAGTGGACTATGGCTGGCTATACCCTGCCATATAATGTAGTTTGAACTGCATTATATTGTCAGTGTAAACTGCATAATGCAGTTCAAACTGCATTAGATGGCAGTATAGGACCAGCCTAAAAATAATACACGAAGACCCCCCATAACAATGGGACCCATATCATTTTACCCGTGCCCAGGAAAATAATTTTTGTAGAGACATGATACCTTTCTAGGAATCTTAGATCCTTCTATGCAACACTGTTACGGTACTAGAAATCAGGTAATGTAATGGTATTCAATATTTGCAGTTTTATGTCATTGTGTTCTGAACACTTCCTTCAAAGATATGCGATGTCTACCAGCATGCCCAATTTTCTTGTTAATACAAAAAACAAACTTGAGGAAACAGTACTGTCAAGGAATATACATTTCTAGTCATTGCTGTATATTACTCCTGCCAAACCCACAGTACTAATTTTATTAGAAAATAGTAAATACCCATCCCCAAACTTGTCTTCAAAATGTGTGTGTGTGTGTGTATGTATACACACACAGAGAGAGAGACACACACACAACAACAACAACAACAACAACAACACTGTTGTCAGTACTGTTTCAGGAAATATGAAAGTCTCTCAGTGTGAACTGTTTGTTGGACGTAAGCTGAGTTCACTGAACAAAGGTATGAAGAACAGTCACTTTATGCTGACAACAAATGTCTGCCTGTGCCTAGAGTTCTAGAGTGGCTTCAGCCATCAGACCCGACTTTCTTCCTCTTCCACAGCTCGGTAAAGGCCAGGGATGAAATTCATTATCCTCTTTCGAACGCTTCCCTTTCTGTTTTTTCGCGGAAGTGTCCCAAAAACACTGGAAGTGCTTCCTCTATCCTGGGGCAAGGGTGAGCCTGGTCCATTGCTAGACACACTAATGCTCCTGGATCTTCTGAGTGAAGTCTTCCCAGGAATGACATCAGTATCCTTTGGCAAAAAGCAGTCATCCTCCATGCTTGACTGCCGGCTACATCTCTCACTGGAAGCATCATCGAAAACACAAGTTTGATAGAAGCTGTCCTCACTGTCCACTGTCATGGAGCTCAAGCGACTCAAACAACTGCTTTCACTGGAATAGCGAGGTTTGTTTGCCCATACTGACTCCAACCCAATATAATCTACAAGTAGGTTTGAGTCCTCTAAACACACTGAATCTACTGGTGAGCATTCTTCACCTATGGAAAGAGAAGAAGGGAGAGGAGAGAACAGAAAATTTAGTTTTACAAACCAAAACAAAGTATCAGTCTTGATCTATCTAGAATATAATTTGGAAAAGAGAAGGCTATTTGAAATTCTGAAGTTCTGCCACTGGTACATGTTACAAAAATATGACAGTGTGGAACAGAGCAACAATTAATTCAAGAAGGCCCTGGTTGACATCTAGTTACATTCTCATAGGTCCCTCAAGCCCTACTTTTTCCATAGTGCATCTTACAAGAAAAAGGCAGGACATGATCCCGCTCATCCTCCAGTTCTCTGACAACATAAAAAGTCCTGTGTGGGGTGGGGACAGGGAGTAATGCACTGCTGAAAAGGTAGGTTTTGGGAGACTTTTGGGTGTTGCATCTGGAGCTACCATAAAAGTGATACTGAAATGGCTTAAGGCAGATTTATGACTCTGAAATTACTGAACAAGTTTCCAGCTCCTGGTTAAAATCTTATCTCTAAAACTCACTAGCAGGACGTGTATGAAACACAATAAACTCACTTGAATTGTATCAAAAGTGTCAAATATGTTATTCAATTATTAACACATTAGGTATGCAATATCAAATACACATTATCAAGTACTCTATAAATTATTCATATTATGGATATCTGGTTATTATCATACAATTATATTGCATTAGGCAAGGTTGGCATGCGACTCACAAGTAGTCCCCAATTACTGCGCTTTCTCTCTTCCACTGCCATAAATATGCGTTAAGTAGCCCATCAGTCTCTCTCCATAGGTGTGCACAGCCAAGTACTGGCACTTTATGTGAAACACTTGCAAGACCTATACCTAGATATTATTTTTGCCAAGCCAACATGACAACTGGTGTCATTGTAATAATAAGAGCAGAGTTGGGTCAGGGGCATAGCAGACCAAAAGTGGAATCAAGTTGCCTCAGATACATTGCCCGTGTTCATGTCATTTCAATGACCTATTCCTTCCTATAACAGGATATTCAGACTTACCATTTGCAAAGTGTTGTTCTTGTAAGCACAGAGACTGGAATTCAATTACTTTTTCTTGCAAAGTTTTCTGTAAAAAGCAAACCATGATCATGATTACTCCTGAATCAATTTGGGATATTATACATTTCTTGTATTCTTAAATCAGTTGGGATTGTGATTAACCGAACCCCTGCATTGGGGCCAACAGTATTAAAAGCTTTGTTAACAAGTGTCTATCACAGACTGCAGCAAATGGCTTGCTCCCTTCAAATAAATACATTGCCAGTGCCTCTGAAAAGCTTTCTTTCAAAGACAGAAAAAGATCATCTGGCAGTTTGTCCAGGTTTGGACAACTGAACGGTCAGGAATCCACACAGCATTCTAAGTAGTTGCCAAACCTCATGATAATCAAATGCTGTGTTCTCATTAATCACAGCAATGAAAGACCTGGCTGTGCAGTTCAACTTGCTTCTAGCACTTTCTAGGCCGGATGGCAGACAAGGGTTCCTTGCCTGCTTTAGCTGCTTTAATCAACGTGTGCTTGCAGTCATTCCAGGCATCGGGATCAGTTAGAGGTCAACATCAGGTGGTACCTCCATGTTACATAAAGAGTTTAGCTGAGCATGTGCCCTCCCCAGACACATCCCTCTTTACCCCTCTTAAAGGGTTTATTTCAGGTTAGGGAAACGCACTGGAGTAAGCAACAGTGGCTGGATGTACCATTCCCTCATACACTCTACTAGGTATTGGCAGTCCTCCTGGGGTGGCACCTTGTGAGCATTTGGTGGTAGCAACTAAAGGCTCCAAACAGGATGAAGGAGAAAATATTAACCCCCTTCTTGCCCAATTGTCATCTACTGAATCAAGTCATTAGACAAGCAAGGGGAAGTAACGCCAGATTAAGGGTCCATACATATTGCACAGGTATAGCACTATGATTCCACCCTGATCATCGTGGTTTCATCCTAGGGAATCCTAGAACTGACATTTAGAGTCCTCAGCTAGAGAGCTTCTCATGCATCTACAAACCCCAGGATTTCATAAGCTATTGCCGTGGCAGTTAAAATAGAGTAATAGTACTATGACTGCATCGTTACAGCTGGGTAAGATGAACATCTCTCCCTGGGCACTGAGCTGAAGTGGGCACTTCTGACCTTGATGACGCCATGTTTGTTCAGTGTACATATGCAGTGAAGTAGCTTGGAAATGTTTGCATGCTAACTTCACAAATTAAAAAACTTTCCTATTAGTCTTTAAAGTAAGTTGATTCCACAGTTACTTCATTATAACGTCTGGGGAAAAGAATTATTAACCTGCTAAGAGATGAGTAACTTGGATTTCCATAGTGGCTGCACAGGAAGAATGGACCTCTGTATGGAAAATTTTAGTAGAATGTTATAAAATGGCTCAAAATCTGTCTTCTAAGGCCTCATCTACACTGAATCAAGATTATCTGTTTTGAACTGGATTATATGACAGTGTAGACATATGATGCTGTCATTGAGCAAGCAGGGATCACCAGCATTGAGGCCATGCTATTGAGAACACAGCTGCGCTGGGCAGGACATGTCTCTAGAATGGAGGACCACCGCCTCCCAAAGATACTACTCTATGGTGAACTCACCACAGGTCAGCGCAAGAGAGGTGCCCCCAAAAAGAGATATAAGGACTCCCTGAAACAACATCTCAGGCTCGGCCAGATTGATCACCAACAATGGTCCACCCTGGCCTCACATCGGGAGGCATGGAGACGCATTATCCACAATGCTGCGGCCTCTTTCGAGAAGACACGCCAAATGAGTCTCGAAGAGAAAAGACAATGCAGAAAGAACCGCAACTTGGAAACAACATCACCCAAGGAGACTTTCTGCTGTGCTTTCTGCAACTGAACTTACCTATCTCAGATTGGCCTTTTTAGTCATCAACGCGCTTGTAAAAAGCATGGGATGAGTTCTTCCTGAATTTTTGTTCGCGAAGTAATGCCGATATATATATATATATATATATATATATGTATATATGTATATATATATATGTATGTATATATATATATATGGTTCAAAGCAGATAACCTGGATTATCTGCTTTGATAATATGGATTATAAAGCAGCATAGATCTAGCCTAGGAGAAATGGAGCTGAGGAACAGCTTTCCCTTTTTCCACAACCAATATAGAAACCAAATAAACTGGGAGAGTGGGAGTAGAAACATCTATCCCTTTCACATAGCTATCCCACCATAGAGCCCCCGGTGGCACGGTGGGTTAAACACTTATGCCAGCAGGACTGAAGACAGGTCGCAGGTTCGAATCCAGGGAGAGCGTGGATGAGCTCCCTCTGTCAACTCCAGCTCCCCATGTGGGGACATGAGAGAAGCCTCCCAAAATTATGGTAAAACATTAAAAACATCCGGGTGTCCCCTGGGCCAATTTTCTCACACCAGAAGCAACTTGCAATTTCTCAAGTCGCTCCTCTCACTCACTCACTCACTCACTCACACACACACACACACACACACACAAGCTAGCCCACCCACACACCTGCATGGAATTCTATGTATCTTTGCTTGGTCTTCTTGGTCACCAGTAGCAATCAAAGAATTGTTTAATGCAAAGCAATAGTGAAATAGAGATTTCTTTCCAATGTTATGCAGAATAGTACCTTCAAAAATTGCAACTTGGTTTCCAGTTCCATTTGTTTTATGATCAAGGCTTCATTCACAACATCCAACCTGTAAACAACAAACATAATATTAATATTATTTATGATTATTGCTGTTATGGTGAGATGAGTGTACTTTTTAAAAATTACTATTCACAAAGACATTTGGAATATGACATAAGAATGTAAAGGGACTGCACTGGTTCAAGTCAAAGATCCATTTAATCCTGGCTTCTGTTGTTTTTGCTGTTGCTACTGTTGTTGGCCAGAATTCCTGCATAACCATAGTATTTTAAAGCTACATAGTGAATCCCAGCCAAACTTCCCCAATCCCTCTGTACGACTATTCCCTTGTTGATCATGAAACAGCTGACTGATGTTCCCATCACCTCAAGTGAACTTTCTCCAGTGCAAAATGCAGAAGCAGGACCCCTGATGCAATTACCCTCATGTCAGGTCAGATTGCTTACAAGAAGGATGGGATGAAATTGAGCCTTTAGCTTCCTGATCAATAGGGAAACAAACTCCAGTCAATTGATGGGTCACTGGAGGGAGGGAGTTACCTCAGATCACCCTTCTCCCACAGTCACTATATATGTATAGAGTATTGCACATAATCTTCTCAGAACTACTAAAAATGAGGTAAAAAAGAAATCCACCCCTTCTTCAAGCCATGTGGACAATTACACTTTTACTAACATGTTTCTGTTCCTGGGTTATACATGTCATTTCCTAATTGGTTCTATCATAAAAAATATGGAAATGATTTATTAAACTGCAAATACATTGGTTTTGTGGGACATCCTGCAGCACATTTTACTATAGTTTTTCAATGAATATCTTGAGTTTCAACAAATTCAACATAGTTTCTGGAGTATAATAGCTACTTTCAAAGTAAGTACTGCACAATTAAACAGGAATAACACTTTAAAACCAGGAACAGAAAATATTTCAAATTTTGCTCCATAGTGTTATCAAAAGCTTAGAGGCAAAATTGCCATCTGCAGAAAACTGCACACTTAAACTACACACACCTTGGAAAAAACCTAAAACCTTTATTTTTACCCTCAACACCCTTTAGTGGCATTACTTTCAACACATTTTGGCCCAAGAGAAGCGATCCAAAAATTACTTTCTGTGCACAACTTAAACAAATGCCCATGAGCAGCTCACAAGAGAAAGTTGAGGGTAGCCATCAGTATATCTCAGGAAATAGACTGGAATGCACAACACCTTGGGCTACCACGGATCTGTTTTTTTTAATGGCTCCACCTTTTTATTTTTATATGGACACCCTCTGGCCAAAACACTACGCTGTGCTTATATAGCCTACTTATATAGCCTACCTTTTGGCTGAATACTGACATTATTCAAGAATACATGGACAATTATTACACTTGTGGAAGTCTGCTTACACAATTGAGAATTGAATACTTACAGCCAAAAAATACAACTAATTCTGTAAGGGAACTGATACACATGCAAAACTCCAACAGAATTTCTGCTTATCTCTTTGAAAATCTGGTTTTAAATACAGAGTGTTTAAATATTGATTATTAGGTGACTCAGGCACACTGGGATGACAAGCTAAAGTAGGAATGTGAAATCTACAGTCCTTCAGATGTTGTTGGCCTGCAGTTCCCATCACTCTTCACCATTTACCAGGCTAGACAGACAGTTAGACTTGAACAACATCTGGAGGCTAGATGTTTTTCATTTTTTAGTAAATGGAACTTCTGTCAGTTCAGGGAAATGAAAAGTATGATGCTTTGCTTCGTTGTCAATTCCTCCCAGCCCAAGACAATCAGTCAGTTGCTTGAAGATAAATTCTTAATAACACAAAGCAGCACAAGCATCATTTGTAGATAATTGCAAAATACATTCCACCATGAAGACATTACTCAGCTCTCTTCTTGGACCCAGCTATTATGCCACCTCTGGGTTCAATCTCATTGACATGCCCCATAGAATCAATAAATTATCCAGGCTGTGTTGTGTTTCCCAGAATCTCCAGCAAATCTGTAAAATTCCTAATCCTTCCAGATGTTTCATGACCAATCTCATTAATCCATAATTGGAAACTGTGTTCTGCCTTTGACATTCTACAACTTTTGTACCATGGTTGCTCTTTTCAGCAGCTGCTGCTTTCCTTAGCATTGAAAAATAATGCAACAAAAGTACTAATAATTAACAACTCACAAAATAGCCTCCTTTTTGCCTTTTAATCATACATGTAAAGCTTCTTGATTACCTTAGAAGATTCCTTGACGATTTGATCATGTCTACCATTTGCTTGCGACTGAGGCCCAACGTGCTCACTCCATTGATAATCATCAAAATGTAGCCTGCAACCATGGCAAAACAGAAGAAGTAAGATATTGTATTTTCAGCATTTTACTGTTGTTATTATTAGTAGAATTGGCGTATTTGTACAAAATGAGCACCATATCTATGGGATCGGTACCCACAGATTCACCTACTCACATCTGACAAAATATACTATCTCTAAGAATTTTCTGAGGGCTCTTCCCCACAGCCCTATATCCCAGAATATCAAGGCAAAAAATCCACATTATCTGAGTGTGGACTCAAGTAACCCAGATGAAAGCAGATATTGTGAGATTTTCATAGGGCTGTGTGGAAGGGCCCTCAGTCCTCCAGGTGATACTATAACATACTTTGACCAGAAGTTATTAGATAGTCCCATTGGAGGGCCTTCTGGGTACAAACACAATCAAAAAGCAGTAACGTTACTGGCTGTTATCTAAACTAAATATGCACACACAGGGATAGGTATGCTAATCAAATCTTTTTATATAACCATAATGGTCAATAAAGTCGAACAATAGGCAATAAGTTTCAATCACTCTCAAAGTCAGATAGTAGAGCAAACAACATAAATAGTTAGTTGTGTATATCACAAGCAGTATTCCCCACCTTCCCCAGTTTGGGTATAGCCCCACAAGCGGAGGATTAACAAAATAAACAATGATACGTCACCTCCCGGTACAATTCGTGAGAGAACATCAACATACAGACTGTAATCGTGAAAGTCACACAATCAATATCATATCCACGAAGAGTCGTGGTGGTATGGTGCAGATGTATCCAAAAATTGCAAAAAAATATTATAATCCACAGCCCGTTGGCCGTAACTCAAACGTTCCTTGGATAGGGATAAGCCACAATGGTCAGGAGAGTCGCGAATAGCTGCTCCAAGCCTCCAATGGCTAAATTTACTCTGTGTTGGTGCAATCACCGGGTAAGCCACCTACGGGTTGTAAAATCCACAGTACTGTCCCGTTTCGAATAATATCTTCCTCAGGGTGGTCCCAAATAGGTAGAAATACAATAGCACTCACTTCTGTAATATAAAATATATAAACACGCTATAATAGCATCCCAAATTGTAACAGCTGTAACTGAGGGTAGGAGAGAATATCCCTACTTACCAATGTATATATCAAATATTCATATATATTTGTCACCTCTAAGGCGAAGCTGCAATGCAGAAAGTAAATAGTATAGCCACAATGGCGACGACCGAAGATCCGGTGTAAAGTAAAACTGAAAAGCTGCATTAAGTACACTGCTGTCAACATTGCAATCAAGCACCTGTAACGAACTGCTGAGGAATCTTGTTATGTTGTTTAAAGGAGAATGTCATGTAAACTAAGCAACTCATTTAAACCAGTTGGTTGTTGGCTATTAGCGCGGATTATCCACTTTCTTTCACATCTGAGTAATGCGATCTGTATGTCAGCATGTGGACGTGCAGTGACTTTTTCCAATCCCACAAATTTAAAGTCTGGTTGTGACTCATGTATCGTTTTAAAATGTCTATATAGGTAAGTGTCTTCATTCCCCGTCTGAATGCGTGATTTGTGTTCACCCAATCTTTTCCTCAGTGATCTTTTGGTCATGCCCACATAAAGGCGTGGGCAAGAGCATAAAGTAAATATACCGACGATTCAGAGGCACACGTAAAGAATTGGTTGAGTTTAATAGTTTTGGTTGTCATGGGTATATTAATTTGTTTCTCAGAAGAGACAAACTTGCACATAGCACAATATAATTTTCAAATATCTCTGAGTAGGGTCAGAGTCCAATCTAGCATAGTATTTGTCATCATCAAGCTGCCTATGTGCTTCCAATTGATAATCCCTCAAATTTTGCAATACTCCTCCTCCTCCTTTGTCTTCTTTCCTAAAAATTTCCTCAGATTCCTTATCCAGCAATTTCAAAAGTCTGACGTTCTCCACATTCATGTTAGACATCGTGTTTCTGTAATTAAGTTTAAGAGCTTCTTTAGTAACAACTTTCTCGAAAGCCTTGACATTAGGCGATGGAGTATATTTGAAAATTATATCGGATATTGTGCACTATGGAGAAACAATGGGATATATAGATGCTAAATTAGCACAGTACTTAGTGAATCGTCACCCTAAAACCCCTGTATTCTACCATATCCCTAAAACTCATAAAAACCAATTCCCATATAGAGGCAGACCAATCATAGCAGCCAACAACAGTATCTTGGAACCATTGGCCAAGTACTTGGACAACATACTACAACCTTTTGTTCAACAAGCTCCTTCATATTTAAAAGACACCACAGACCTCATCAAAAAAGTTGAAAACTTGGTGATTCCTGAGGGCACTATCATAGCGACCTCGGATATCACGTCATTGTACACTAATGTACCTACACAAGATGCAAGGACAGCGATAGAAGAGATCTTGAATCGTAGAAGCAGACCCCTCCATCCTCCGACGGGATTCCTTATGGAGATACTGGACTGTATAACAGATTACAACTATTTTAAATTTGAAGATGCCTTTTACACCCAAAAAGTGGGCGTGGCCATGGAGTCCCCAGCTGCACCTACGATCGCCAACATATATATGAAGTCACTAGAAGATAGATTTGTGATATTAGAACCATCCAGACAGTCCTTCTCCCGGCATGTCACGCATTGGTGGCGATTCATAGATGACGTCCTCTTCCTCGTTAAGCCGCACACTAATACCGTGGAATGTGATAAGTGGCTTGCCTCCTGGCACCCCAACATAAAGTTTACAACCTCATATGACCTGAATCAGGTCAATTTCCTGGATGTGACCATATACAAAGATGACAACAAATTGGCTGTCAAGCCATTTACTAAACCTACCGCCAAGAATGCTCTTTTGCATTATAAGAGCCATCATCCACCAGCATTGAAGAATAATTTACCTTTCTCTTTATTGATCAGAGCTAGAAGAAACTCCACTAACGACATTCATTATGAGATTGAAGCAGGCCGCATCTTAGAAAACTTCAGAAAGAAAGGATACCCGGACAGTATACTTCAGAAAGCCAAACTCAAAGCGGATGGTGCTAAGAGAATAGATTTGCTTACCACCAGAACTAAACAGCCCACTAACAGAGTGATCTGGCCGTTAACGTACACTACTAAAAGCCGAGAATTAATACGTATTGTCAAAAGACACTGGCCACTCATCTCAGACATTGCGGGCCTGGAGAATTGTCCCATGCCGGCCTTTAAACGCATGGAGAACATCAGAGATTGGCTGTTGAGTTCCGACCACAGTAAACATAAAACCCCTACCAGCAATTTCAGGGCGGGCACTTTCATGTGTGGCCATTGTGCTATGTGCAAGTTTGTCTCTTCAGAGAAACAAATTAATATACCCATGACAACCAAAACTATTAAACTCAACCAATTCTTTACGTGTGCCTCTGAATCGTCGGTATATTTACTTTATGCTCTTGCCCACGCCTTTATGTGGGCATGACCAAAAGATCACTGAGGAAAAGATTGGGTGAACACAAATCACGCATTCAGACGGGGAATGAAGACACTTACCTATATAGACATTTTAAAACGATACATGAGTCACAACCAGACTTTAAATTTGTGGGATTGGAAAAAGTCACTGCACGTCCACATGCTGACATACAGATCGCATTACTCAGATGTGAAAGAAAGTGGATAATCCGCGCTAATAGCCAACAACCAACTGGTTTAAATGAGTTGCTTAGTTTACATGACATTCTCCTTTAAACATCATAACAAGATTCCTCAGCAGTTCGTTACAGGTGCTTGATTGCAATGTTGACAGCAGTGTACTTAATGCAGCTTTTCAGTTTTACTTTACACCGGATCTTCGGTCGTCGCCATTGTGGCTATACTATTTACTTTCTGCATTGCAGCTTCGCCTTAGAGGCGACAAATATATATGAATATTTGATATATACATTGGTAAGTAGGGATATTCTCTCCTACCCTCAGTTACAGCTGTTACAATTTGGGATGCTATTATAGCGTGTTTATATATTTTATATTACAGAAGTGAGTGCTATTGTATTTCTACCTATTTGGGAACACCCTGAGGAAGATATTATTCGAACGGGACAGTACTGTGGATTTTACAACCCGTAGGTGGCTTACCCGGTGATTGCACCAACACAGAGTAAATTTAGCCATTGGAGGCTTGGAGCAGCTATTCGCGACTCTCCTGACCATTGTGGCTTATCCCTATCCAGGGAACGTTTGAGTTACGGCCAACGGGCTGTGGATTATAAATTTTTTTGCAAGTTTTGGATACATCTGCACCATACCACCACGGCTCTTCGTGGATATGATATTGATTGTGTGACTTTCACTATTACAGTCTGTATGTTGATGTTCTCTCACGAATTGTACCGGGAGGTGACGTAACATTGTTTATTTTGTTAATCCGCCGCTTGTGGGGCTATACCCAAACTGGGGAAGGTGGGGAATACTGCTTGTGATATACACAACTAACTATTTATGTTGTTTGCTCTACTATCTGACTTTGAGAGTGATTGAAACTTATTGCATATTGTTCGACTTTATTGACCATTGGAGGGCCTAGCAAATTCCTACAGAAATAGCTTTTTAGGAACTTTAGATCTTCTAATGCAACTTTATGGGAACTTTTGGCAGAAGTAATGCATTTCAACAGGGTTCACCATATCTGTGGAAAGATAGGGTATAGGTCGCCAGTGTAAACTCCCTGAGGAGTGAGTTTCAGAATTTGGAGGCAGCCCAAATTTTGGTGATAGATCCATTTCTATCTCCAAAAGGTAGGTTGGGCTCTAGCTGGGTGGGAGAGGGAAGGCTAGAATAGGGAAATAGTAATTACCATTTTGAAGTCCAGAAAGTGAGGCACGGCTTCCTTCCTTCACTTTGCAAACATAAGCACACGTTTCCATTAAGTTATTACTGTGGCACTGGAAAGGCAATATCTGTAAATAGCCAGAAACACTGTATTAGTTGGAGAACCTGACCCTGCAGAGTCTTACCTCTGCGTTATGGTGAGCATGTATGCTATGATGCACATGGCAGCATCTTCTTTGATGAGAACTCCACTCTAAGTCTAGTTTAAGGACCAAGAACAATGGCATTGCTCATCAAGAATTCGCACATAGGAAGAAACCAAACAGGCACATGGGTTATCTGTTCATATTATTCCCATCATTCTACACCCCTACAGTGAGAAATATTACATACATTTCCATTTAAGGATACAATATTGGTTCTAAATTTCCACATATATCTCTAGCATCAAGATGGGCAAATGCAGAGGGAGTGGGAGCCAATTTTCAGCCCTATGCCTGGTAAGTCTAAAAGCGACATTGACCTCACTTCCAGTTTTGATTTTAGCTATTTTTCAGTTGCTATTTATCTATTTACTTTTGGGGACATGGTAGGCAAAGTGGTTGGGGTCAAAATGGTAATTATTTGCTGGGGGGGTGCAAGGGAGGATTTTTTAATGGGAGGTCTATGAGCATTAGACAGCTTAATGAGGACTTCAGTGGGAGCCTCAAGGTTTGCACACAGCTGTGAGCCATACTTCCCCCACCCCAGTAGCTGCAGTGTTTATGTGAATCTGAGAGAAATATTATTTTGCCAACATATTTCCTCTTTTTGTCAATGGGTAAGTGCACACTTTCCTTTTCTCATTTACCAGCAGAGCTTGTGGGCTTGTTTTACAAAGCCACACATTGCACCCACCCTTGTCATGCGAAAAGAAGCACTTCCTCTCTGTCCTTTTATTTTGCTTCCCACACAACAAGGCAGTTCTCTAAATTTACCAAACTGTGAAAGTGATTTGGAGGAAGCTATTATCTTTTCCCCAATTCAACTCATTATAGGAGGAAAGGGAGGAAACAAAACGGGAAAGGGGCCCAGACTCATAGGCTATGTTCACCCTCTTCTCAGAAAGAATGGCTTTCCTTCTTATTCATCACAACACAGAAAAAGTGATGGACAAAACATCATTACTGTGTGTGTACATGCCTTTAAGTCGCCTGTTGATTTATGGTGACCAGTGGGTTTTAATGGGGTTCCTTAGGAAATAAATATTCAGGGGTGGTTTACCAGTTCCTCCCTCTGAAATATAATCTATTACAGCGGCTACTTCTGAGTCCTAACAAGAGCTGACCTTGCATGGCTTCCAAGATCAGACAGGATCTGGCACCTTTAGGCTCTTTATGCACTAATTACTAGAATGTAGAAAATCTATAGCGTGAAATTTTGGCTCTGCCTTCTCCTCTCCTTTGCTTTAGTCCCCCTGTTTATAGGCCTTCCCAATAGTGTTGAGACCTTCCTTTGTATTAGTTTTTGTATTAGTTTTTTGGGTGAAGCTTAAAATCCGCCCACAGGCCAGTCTTAGTTGGTCTATTCCATTTCCCTGTATAGTGCTCTCTTGCTAGACTCCCCCCTTTTCTACAGTCACTTGAGGCTTGGGGCATTGCCTGGTGATCCTAGGCCAAGCAATCCAAAAACAAGCATTCTTAGCACCTGCTGCATTTAGCAGTATTATTAAACCAACAGTCCAAAGGACAACAGAAGCTTTTGGCCAGCCTAAGCTTCACAAGAGAGAAGATTAAGACACTTTGCAAGCAACAACTTATAAAACATCACTTTGCAACAGAGGAAAAATACTTTCAAAGATTCCAGAAAGATGACTACAACCAGTAAATTTTCCCTTGGTAATGCATTGTTTTAAGTTACCTTATGATAGTCCCAGGTGTAATTAACCCTGTATTCATCTTGTTTCAGTAAACTAATTTGATTATCTTTTCACCTTGCCTCAAAGTGCCTCTGTCTGTTAAGGGTCTTAATCTTAACTGAAGGTATACAAGCAAATCTACACAATACAAAAGAGCAAAACTTTTTAAAAAGTCACTGGCGTGAAAAAATAACTAGTAATTGCAATGCAATAAATCTCTTACAGGCATAAATAGCACCAACTCAGTCCTGCTAGTGAGTCCTGTGATAATTAAACAGAATCACTCACAGAGATCCACTAAGTCGTGTCGGAATCCTGACGATTGAACAAAAGGAAAGTTCCACAACCTTGTAGTTCACAAAATATCCAAATTAAATCCAATCAATTGACCACGTAAAATTGATGGCATGTAAACACTCAGTTCCAAAAATATGGGATTCCAAACCCAAAAAAGCAGGACTCACTTCGCCAATTCGGATCTTATGGTTGTTTAATCGGGGTTATATTCCATTCACTCAAGTGAATTGGCGAAGTGAGTCCTGCTTTTTGGGTTTGGAATTCCCCTTTGTTTGTATATAGCCCCCAAGTAAAGCTCCCAAGTAAAGCCAGATACTATAGTTTTCCCAAAGGCTGAGGTGTGCCATCACACATAGTGTCATTTGTCAGGTGGGAGAAAGATGTGGATGGCCTGATCAGGACCATGACACTGGGGGAGGCTGAACATTTATTCCAATTTTCTTATTTATTTATTTATTTGGAGCATTTGTATCCCGTCCTTCTCAACCCCGAAGGACCTGCTAATTTCTGTTTCATAGGCTATTCAGGCTAATAGGTCAGAACCACAGTTCTCTCTCCCCCCCCTCCCTTCGCAGTGCTAATGCCTTACCTGAATTTCAAATCCAAATGTTTCATTATCTTCTTTAAAGATTTTAAATGACTTTCTGCAGAGAATCAAACAAGCACCAACATTAACAACAGTAGAGTCAAACGTTTTTGAAGACATTATTTAAAATAAATATGCTCTTCACATGTACCTGGGAAAATTTCTTTTTATAGTTATATGGCAACACAACAACCGCTGTGGTATTATGGAAAGACTATGAATCTCATAACTCACTACCCCATGCCGCACTTCTCCAAAGATCACTTGGACTAGGTTTTTACAAGCCATATATACATAACTAACATACTATAGTGATAATGCTAACTGAATGAAATTTGAGCTCAATTCCATTCAATGTAAGATCTTCTGTAGCATACATTTTACTTCCATAACATCATTTCAAATAGCTTTGCTGTAAAGACAGGCTGAGTTGTGGGTTCCTTGTGACATAAACAATTGCTTGATTCACAAATCCATTCAGTTCATACATATTTTTTCTAAGGGCCCTTCCACACAGCTATATAACCCAGAATATCAAGGGATATCATCCACAATATCTCCTTTGAACTGGATTATCTAAATCCACACTGCCATTTAATCCAGTTCCATGTGAATTTTATACAGCTGTGTGGAAGGGGCTAAACTATTTTCCCAATGGAGGGGTTAGTATTGTGACTGTCATTTTCACAGGGCTTTGTTTTGGGCAAAGGTTCACACATCTAGTTTCCATATTTAACTATGTGAACTAGACCACTAGACAGGAGGAGTGAGGAACTTTTTCCTATGTACCCTGGCATTGTGTGGACAAGAGAGGGAAAAAAAATCAGATCTCTTATTGATAATGCTCAATTCCACAACACTGCTGTCTAATATGATATGATAATGTTTGTTGAGTTGTTTCAGTCTCCCCATCTCAAAGATTTCACTGTAGTTGCTGCTTAACATTACGTCTTTGCCATTTAATATAGATGTTTTGGTATGGATGTATAGTAACTATGACTATACATTATGATCCTTGGATCCACTGGACCAGTATCCACAGTTTCACCTATCCCACAAAATGTGCTTTCTGGAAATTTGCAAAGTTCTCCAAGCAATTATATGATATGCTTCTGCCAGATGTTGCCATAAAGCCACACTGGCAAATTCTTGAAGAGGCTACCTCTCTAAAAATTTCTTTCAACATAAATCTGTAATAACTTCTGGCAAAAGTTGTTCATTTCAGTAGGGTTCACTATTATCACTTGTCCATGCACCTGTCTGGGCAAATGAATGAAGAGTGTGACTTTCCCACATACCTGCGCCCTTTGCAACTACAGGGCATCACTCAGCAGTCAGCCATGTGGAGCCTTGTAGCTGGAAAGTTTTTCACCACGTAATAGTCACCATCACATAATAGTCACCACCACATAATAGTCACATTCTCATTTTTTTTGCCAAAAGGGGGGGGTGGTGCAACTATTACAGAGTGAAATCAGTTAGTATTAATGAACAAAAGTGAAAACCTCCTTACCTTTGTGGGCCAGAAAAGTCACCCAAAGAAGTTGTTCTGTTTAGAGCAAGCTAGAGAAAGACATAAAGAGAACCCAGTCAGTTTCATTAGTAATTTACTGTTTTCTATGAAACATTCCCATGAAGGATCAGAGCTGGTGAATTTGTGGCCTCCAGTCAAAGCCGGTTTTGCCAATTGTGAGAGAAGAGGGGAGTAATAGTTCATCTGGAGGAACCTTGGCTGCTAGCAAGGCATGCTTTGCTCAGTTATGCATAAAAAGTATAAGCTAATCATCCTTTTGACAATTCCCACATGTAGGACACTAGAGTCGTAGCTTTCTCCCACTGTTGTTCATCAGTTGGCATTGGAATAATTGCCAATTTACAGCATAAGACAATAAAACTGGAAACTGAAACAACAATTCCAAACATAAAAACAATTTAAATATCTACTGTGAGAATGTTAGTTAAATTAACAGGAACAAGGTAACAGTTAAGCAAATGGAACAATGATAAATATCTCAAGTTAGAAGAAAATAAAGAACACAACTCATATGAATTACTGCGAATTAAGCAGTATTAGCCTGTTCATCTTCCCGTTTGCAATGGAGCCCGCCATGACACATTGCAACATCAGGTAGGGCTCCATTGTAAAAGGGAAGTTCAGCCGGCACATGCTGCCATGGTAGCAACACGAGAGGACTCCGTGTAACATTGACTTCAACAGGGGGAAGCTGGGCAGCCAACATTTCCTGTCGTGGGATAGAGCTACCAGGAGTCAGGCGATGCGGGGCATGAGGCAAGGCATTCCTGACACCTCACCACCACCATTGGGTACCACTAAAATTGCCACGCTGTTATGCTTCCAATTGCACGTTTTATGAAGTTGTTACACTATACTATGATGATTCCATGACTTGAAGTATGTTTTTGGTTGTTGCTTATGATGTTTGTTTTATTATTGTTATAATGTTGTTTTATGCTGTTTTTATATTATTGTTATATTTTATATGCTATGTTTTTAACTCTGTGTGATTGGGCTTTGTTTGCCCCATGTAAGCCACCCCGAGTCCCTTTGGGGAGATGGAAGTGGGGTATAAAAACAAAGTTATTAACTGCTAAGGCTAAATTTGATTGAATTGCTAGTTTGGCCAAAGTCACCAAAATAGGTCTCTGGCTGAAAATGTTAAATGGCCTTTCCTCATCCGTGGGGTGTTGTCATGGCAGATAATGTATAATCATAGTACCATAGTACCATAACTATGAAGGATGAAAATACCCTAAGATAGCTGAAATCAGTATGATAGAGATGCCACTACTGAAAGCAAATACCGTTGGCCCTCCATGCCCACAGATTCTGCATCCACTGATTCACTACTACTACTACTACTACTACTACTAACTTTATTATTTATGAGTCGCCCTCCACGAGTGTGCTCTGGGCCAGTGTTTCCCAACCTTTTTTGAGCCGCGGCACACTTTTTACATTTGCAAAATCCTGGGGCACACCACCAACCAAAATGACACAAAATGACACTCGAACACAGTAATACATATGGTTAATATGTTTTTTAATGTATTTAATGTATGTTTCACTCAGTGTGAAACCTGGGCCTGTTTCGATGAACACAACATAGATATCCTGGCAAGAATGGCAGAAAGACACAAACTTCCCACACAGAACTCCCATAACCAAGAGAAAATGCTATAAGAGTTTGGTGGGCATTGACCTTGAGTTTTTGAGTTGTAGTTCACCTATATCCAGAGAACACTGTGGACTCAAATAATGTTGGATCAGGACCAAACTTGGTATGAATACTCAATATGCCCAAATATGAATGCAGATGGAGTTCAGGGGAAATAGACCTTGACATTTGAGAGTTGTAGTTGCTGGGGTTTATAGTTCCCCTACAATCAAAGAGCATTCTGAACCCCACCAATGATAGAACTGGGCCAAACTTCCCACACAGAACCCCAGGAGGCAAGAGGAGGTCCCTACGTGGGGAAAGGGAGGCGGGCCTGCCCAATGAATGGAGCGGGAGAGACCCAGTAGACAATGGGTGGGGAGGGGGGGTGTTAGTAATGTTGTGCCTTTATCGAGGTAGGTTTCTTAGGGTTTTTGTACTTCAACACACTAGACTCCCTCGGAGGTTCCAATTTCCCACGGCACACCTGATGATCGCTCACGGCACGCTACACAGCTTAGCAATAACAGTACTAAAATATTAAAAACATTAAAATTGCTAAAATATTGGAATGGGCAGGTCGCTGGTTGTTGCATTATGCGTAAGCTTTCCTAAATAGCCATGGATTCACTCATCCATGGCTTAATTTTGTAATTCCAAAAAGCAAAGCTTGATTCTGCAATTTATATAAGGGACACAATTTCACTACGGCACTGTGTATAATGGGACTTGAGCATCCCAGCAGATACCACATGCCTTGTGTGTGTGTGTGTGTGTGTGTGTGTGTGTGTGTGTAGAGGGGGGGATGTTTCAACTGAATTGTCACTAAGCAAGGTTTTACATGTTTTGGAAACATTTCAAAAAGGACTAAACACCCACAGACAGGACCAACTAATGTCCCATCTAGTTTTGTCACATTTACGCTGGCCAAAAGAGTACTGTTTGGTATTGTGTTGTGCACTGGATAATGTCGGGTTTTTTAAATGGAACAAACATTTAGCTTTGCAGTTCAACATGTAGAAAACTTATAATAGGCAGCTATATTCAGTTTTCTCTTTTCATCATGCAGATTTGTCAACATTGTTCTGAAGGCTCAAGGCAAGGTCATCATTGAAAAAGAAAAACCCAGTGCACACAGACAATAGTCATGGGTTTGGCAAAGGTTTAGCTGAATAACCAATACATCGCTTCTTGGTCAAAGGCAATGGTTGTCAATATCCACAAAATCTTCTACTGAAAAGCCTAGGAAAATCAAACAACTTCTCCAGCTCCCTACTAAAGTGTAGTAACACATTAGCTTGTAAGGAGAAAAGGGGTATACAAATTAAATAAGTATGGGCTTGCTGTGCGTTTTGTGGGCTGTATGCCCATGTTCCAGAAGCATTCTCTCCTGATGTTTCACCCACATCTATGGCAGGTATCCTCAGAGATTGTGAGTCTAAGCATGACTGAATCTGGCTCCAGTTTATGAATAAATAGTACAAAATACTGTTATTCATTAATTTTTTTAAAAATCCAAAGTAAACAGACTGCTTATAACTCCATCTAGTGGAGTAAGCAGGTGAGGTGGCAGATATGCTATGGGCTGCCTGATTCTTGGTTCTTTGCCTCTCATACAATACTCTATTTTTATATTTTTATTTATTTTGCATGAAAAATGTTTTAGCAGACATTTCCCATTTCTACCACAGGGAGATTTCTTATCACTCCCTGCAGTGAAATTACCTGTCAATATTAGACTGTGGTCAACTAATATAAGTAGAGATGTGTCACAATTACAGTACTAAAGTGAGTGGGGGGTTATGTGATTCATATTAGACTGTAGTCAGATACAACTAATATAAGCAGAGCTGTATCACAATTGAAGTACTAAAGTGAGTGGGGGGTTGATTCATGCCATTTATTTATGACAGAAATAAAAATATGTTCCTAAAAATGAAGAAAGAAATATTGGGATTAGATATTAGACAACCATTTAATCATATCACTACAATGCCCCACTACTGTATAAAAACTTGGTTAATGTTAATCAACTTTTGCTACAATTGCAAAACGGACTCTCAGGCTATCATTCTCTCCACTGCCTGAAGTTAAAGGGGGAAAACAACCTTAACAACCATAGGTAGTAAACAAGAACCTCATTTCTAATTCATTTGCTTATTGATTTTTAACCCTAACATAACAACTGAATTTAAAATCACAGTAATATACAGTAGTAGAATTACAACGGCTTTCCTACAAAGTTGATTCGGTTTGGTGTATGTATTATCAGAGACTTTTTCCTAAAATAACCTTAGCCATCTCAGCTCAGAAGCCTTTTTCTATCATCATCATCAATTTCTCACTTGTTAATCACCCTCCATTAAAATGCTCCAGGCGATTTACATAAAACAATTGCATAAAAACATTACACAATACCGAATAGACTGCATTAAACATTAAAAGCTCTGCTAAAAAGCCAGGTCTTGAGTGCCTGAGCAAAAGGGTCGCAGGTCACGCATGGCCCTCAAGTGGGGAGGCAAGGAGTTCCACAAAACAGGGTAGAAATGGAGAAGGCCCTACGTCTCGTGGTCTCGAGATGTACTTCCCTGGGGCCTGGAACATACTGTAAGTTTAGTTGGAGGAGTCGTGGCGGCCACTGGCGGTGAAGAGGGGAGAGGCGGTCTCTGAGATATGCTGGCCCCTGACCATAAAGCACCTTAAAGGTCAGAACCAACAACTTAAACAGGGCCTGGAATTCCATTGGAAGCCAGCGCAAATGTAACAGAGTTGGAGTTATGTGGCATCTCAAAGGTGTTTTTGCAAGTAGCCTGGCAACTACATTCTGAATAATGCGGATCCTCCGAGTAGTCGACAGGGGAGATGGTTGCTTCATGGTGGTCTTTTTAATTATGAACTGAACAGCAAGCTCCTACACTGCCATATACAATCCAGATTATCTGCTTTGAACTAGATTATATGGCAGTGAAGACTCATATAATCCAGTTCAAAGCAGATAACATGGATTATCTGATTTGATAATCTGGATTATATGGCAATGTAGAAGGGGCCCAAGACACATGATTCTTAAGGAAGACGAAGGTCTTAATTGGTTTGCTTATATGACGTTTAAGGACAGATGTTATCAAGGTACGAGAAATGCAACCATAGATGTTAAAGAAAATGAGGCCCTAACTGCACTGCCATTTGAAAATGGATTATACAGTCAGTGTAGACTCTCATAATGTAGCTTAACTGCATTGAACTTTGACTGGATCTAGACTACAGATACATATACAACCACATATAAGCAAGGGATATAGTATCTAAAGCCAGGTGGGTGCAGAAGAAGGGCATTGTCTCCCATAAGAAAACTCCCCAGGAAAATTCCCTTGAATCTCTGAATTTCTACCGTTGGAGAGAGTGAGGCATTGAAAATCATTCATGTTCATAACTATTATGTTACTTGTTCAGATTCACTTTTCCGGCCTTTTTCTTAGGATGTTCAACATTACTATGGGACGGGGGTAAAATGAGGACATTGCCTCCCAAGACGGCAATTTCTGCCAGCTCCCCAATTTCTAGCATTCAGTAACTTTAAATTTCAGTTCGGCATTTAGAACTGGGGTTTTCACATCTAAATAAAGGTAGCAGGCAAAGTTACAGAAGGGATCTAAACACATCAAATATTCTTGGTATGGTCTACATGTGAATCATTTTATCCCCCCCCCCCAAAAAAAACTTAAGAAAAGTGTCCTCTTGGAGAGGCATAATGTATATGGGGGGCAATGTTCATTTTGCTCTCTCATAGTTCCATCACTGCCTGAAACTGCTCAAGTTGTTGGGCACTTGAGACAAATCCCATAAGTCCCTTTCCCACATCATCATCATCATCATCATCATCACAACAACAACAAGAAGAAGAGATTGAAAAGTAACAAGTTGCCACCCACTCAGGACACACCAAACCATCTGCCAGAGCATCTCATTTATTCTGATTAGATTTGACCATGTGCCAGTCTATGCCTACCAGAGACACTCAGATGAACAGAAATGGAGCAAGGAGGTTCATTGCTTTCTTGGAAATAAACAATGGAGGAAAGCTTAATCTGCTAGATTTTCGGGATTCAGACAAATGTACTGTCAAAGGCTTTTATGGCTGGAATCACTGGGTTATTGTAGGTTTTTCAGACTATATGGCCATCTTCTAGAAGCATTTTCTCCTGACGTTTCGCCTGCATCTATGGCAGGCATCCTCAGAGGTTGTGAGGTCTTACAACCTCTGAGGGTGCCTGCCATAGATGTAGGTGAAACATCAGGAGAGAGTGTTTCTAGAACATGGCTACATAGCCCAAAAAAACCTACAACAACCTCCATTCAGGCAAATGTTACTCTCACAAGAAGGACTGGCCCAAGAAAATTTGCTATTGAGGCAGAGCAACAAGTGGCACCATGTACGTAAATCCAAACAAGTTATTTCAGAATGCAAAACAATATCTCACAAGCACCTCTGCTCATTCCTGGAGATAAAAATACAGAGAAAACAAAGTAAGCTAACTTCACAACACACCTGCTGACTAAAGGCTCTTGCATCACTCTGCCTGACAGCGGGTAAGATTAGCATGGGATTTAATCTGACATATTACCCTATTTCGATTCTAAGGCACCATTGATTGCAAGATGCACACTAATTTCAGCACCACCAACAGTTTGAGATAGATAGATAGATAGATAGATAGATAGATAGAAAGACCTCACCCACAATTCTAAGACATATCATACCCTGTTTTTAGGTGTGTGTGTATGAGGGAAAGGACATCTTAGAACTGAAGAAACACAGTAGGTTGTCTAATTGTCATTGTCATTTTTATTCTCTCATTAGCCAAACCTTGAAAGTAAAACTGAATGTGGATCCAACAGTATAGGAGATTGAAGGGTGGGTTCGGAATAGTTCCAGCACAACTTTGAAGTGGAACATACCTGCTTGAGGTCCCTGGACAAAGTCTCCACTGACTTTGGGAAGATCTCGGTACTTTTGTTGTCCAGTTTTGGGCTACCGATGGATTCCAAGCTGGGGCTGTAAGCTGAACTCACTCCATAGCTCCCGGAGCTGGCCTTGCGGTTCTGCTGAATGAGCCTCTTTAAGGACATCTTGGACTCAGCTTGAAGTCATTCACCCCAGGCTGGCACTGCATGACTGAGGAGGAAGCAAGTTAAAAACATAACCTATGCTCTGACCAAAAGTCTCAAAGGGAGGGGGGTGGGGAACCCATGTGATTTGTGGTTTAGGTGCAGGTTACATAAATCTCTTCTCACTAAGCCCTCAATATTACCCAATGTTTCATTTTAAGCTTACAAGTGTTGGATCTTGCAATTAAAGCAATCTGCTTATTTCTTCCTTCCTCCTGCCTTCCAGTCTCTACTCCATAGAGGAAAACAAATGTAACCCTCATCATGCTGGATTTGTTTTACGACCCTTGATACTTGGTGACCAAAAACCAAATGTATTTTAAAGTGTCCCTGAATCTGATGGTAACCTGCTTTTATACAGGCTAGTTTACTTATAAAAACAAAGACACAATTTTCCATAGTGTAGTTCGGATTAATAAAATGGTTAAATATAACGACTGGATTTAAAGCATTACTTAATAGTGATTCTTTTACATGGGTGAGAATTGCTTTCCTGGAGTTCTTTGGTCAGTTTCAGGGGGGCTCAAGATACTACCGTGTTTCCCCGATAGTAAGACACCCCCGATTGTAAGATGTATCGGGGTGTCAGGGGGGTCGGCTAATATAAGCCGTACTCGAAAGTAATCCGTACCTCGCCACGCCGCCGCCGCCATGCCGCCGCCGCCGCAACCGGCCCCGCAACCGGCACACCTCCGCGGCGCACCTGTCTGCCAGGACTCTGACGCGGTGCCGCTTCACCACGCCTCTTGCTCTCTTCCCCCCCCCTCCTTCATCCAAGGAAGGGAGGGGGAAGAGAGCAAGAAGAGGCGTGGTGAAGCCACACCTCTTGCTCTTTTCCCCTCCCCTCCTTCATCCAAGGAAGGGAGGGGGAAGAGAGCAAGAGGCGTGGTGAAGCGGCCAGAGTGACGCGCCGCTTCGCCACACCTCTTGCTCTTTTTCCCTCCCTCCTTCGTCCAAGGAAGGGAGGGGAAGAGAGAAAGAGTGAAGCGGCGCCACGGTGAAGCGCCACGCCTCTTGCTCTTTTCCCCCTCCCCTCCTTCGTCAGAGCAAGAGGCGTGGTGAAGCGGGCGTCATAGGCCAGGCAAGAGGCGTGCCACGGTTGGCCCGTGTGGTACTACTGGTACTACTGGGTGAAGAATTCTTTCGGGTATGTCCAATATAAGACGTACCCCGAAAGTAGGACGTAGTGGGGCTTTTGGGGGTAAAAAGAAAGTAAGACGCTGTCTTACTTTCGGGGAAACACGGTAGTTTAGAAAAGAATGTCTACATTGCACCAGCTTTTTATTTCCACTTGTTTTTAATCTTACTATGATTGCGTTTTGAGAGAAAAGTAGGCTCTATATCAATTAAATGCATAAACACAGAAGTTCAGTGGGGCAGACTGGGAACTTTAATATTTGATTATTAAAGTAAATGATTTTTTTTTAAAAAAACAATTTTTATTTAATTTTGAATTAAAATATACACACATTTCAGACAGAAAAAAACCAAAAACAATAAAATACCACAAAACAAACAACATACAATGAATTTCCTAACTAATATCTAAGATGTCTACTTCTGACAGCCACAAAACATAACAAGTGAAACTCCAAGAAATAATCAAAATGGACCGCTTAACATATGCTCTCACTAAAACATCAAAGAAAACAGACTGGACTTTAATTATTGAATACATAAAAATGTAATATAGAATGGTTTCTCAATTTAGGTATTTAATTCTTAGGGAATAGATATGGACATTTCGGGAGAGATAAGAATTTATTGGTGAGATGATGAAACTTCTCACTGTTTAAGGAAGAGTCGAAAACAGTGGGAAAGTAAATGAAATATTGAACTGATAAAAATATATAATTAATACACTTTATTCGGTGATGATGATAAACTTTATTTATATGCCGCTCCCTCGCCACATGGACTCGGGGCAGCTGACAACAGAATCAAACACAATATATACATAAGCAAAAACCAAAAAGACAAGACATAATATGTAACCAATGATCATAAACAGATGTTTTTAAAATGATATCACAATAAGGAGGAGGGAGCAAGATTGTTTTCTGCTGCCCTGGAGACTAGGACGCAGAACAATGGCTTCAAACTACAGGAAAGGAGATTCCATCACAACATGAGCAAGGACTTCCTAACGGTGAGAGCTGTTCAGCAGTGGAACTCTCTGCCCCAGAGTGTGGTGGAGGCTCCTTCTTTGGAGGCTTTTAAGCAGAGGCGGGATGGCCATCTGTGCTTTGAATGCAATTTTCCTGCTTCTTAGTGGCAGGGGGTTGGACTGGATAGCCCACGAGCTCTCTCCCAACTCTAGGATTCTAGGATTCTATGATAATAAATACATAAGCTAAAAGTGTACTGGGTTTAAAACCCATTCATTTTCATGTAAAATATGACCTCTAAAATGCAGAGCTGTAATTTAACGGTCCTTTAACTTTAGTATTTACAATTTCACTTATACAGTATGCCAATCAATATCTAGTTGGGAACCAAGGTGATCAATTTCAATAGGGTCACAACTTTTTTGCTTTGTGGATTTCCCTCTTAGCCAAAGGCTAAAGAGGGAGAGGAGTTTGCCCCCTCCCACGGAGAAAGAGGAGGTTCTTAGAACCTCTGGGAGGCAGGGGGCGTGGCCTCCCTTTAGGAAGGCCAGCCCCCTGAAGAGCTCAGTTGGAGCTCAGGAATCGGAGGAGACGGTCGGTCTCCTCCTCCAGGTGAGCTTCGGGCCTGGGGGGAGCGGGGCCTTCTCCCCCCCCCCTGTGCCGGTTTTGGATGCGTGCCGCATGCGGGGCGTGAGGGGGAGGCCGGGATGGGCTCCCGCTGCCCTCCTCCTCCGCGTGCGGCACTTTGGGGCCCGTTTTTCGCTACGCCGCGGCCGGGCCTTGCTTTCCAGGGCACGCTGTTGGCGTTTGGCGGGGAGAGCCTCCCCGCGCTTTCAGCTGTCGCTAGGGGAGTAGGGGCCGTTGATGGGCCTCGAGCGGCGGCTCCGGGCATGTCTTTTTCGGGCCGCCGCATTGGGCCTTGCAGCCGGGGCGGCTCGCCTCCCTGCCAGGGGAGCGTCTCCGCACGCTTTCCCCAGACGCTTGTGGCTCCTTCGCCTCCCCGCATGGCGTGCTGGCGGGGAGGGCGTCCTTTCGGGGGCACTTGATTTATGGTTATACGCACATTATGCCATTTGGTATTTACTAAGGGAATGGAATAATACTAGTAATGGGAATGATAACGATCATAGCCGGCAGGAATACATTTAGTCGGCATCGAATACACACGGAGGTGTTCCTGTATAGGCGCACGCTTATGTGCAGTCAGACGCATGTAGGCGCTGGCTTTATGAAATTATTTAATGATAATGATGCATTTGATATCTATGCAATGCATTTATTATTTTACCCGGGGTACTTTAAAATTTTAACTTGAGGAGTGAGCCCCCGGCCTTAGGTGGGGCTTACTGTTGACTTATGGCTGACAGCTTTAGCAATTAGTTATTGATTCTAATTAATGCATTTTTCATTTCACCTGGGTCAGTCTAATTTTAAATTGAAGAGTGAGTTTCTGATCCTCGGTACAGCCTACTGCTGACCCATGGCTGATAGCATTAGCAATTGAGTTGCTAATTTTCAAGCAGGGTATTTATTATTTCGCCGGGGTTATTTGCATTTCAATGTGAGTGAGCTCCCAACCCTTTGGGATGGCTTACTGTTGACTTATTTTTGTCAACATTGCCATTGAGTTATAATTTCCAATAATATATTTATATTTTCATCGGGTCATTTATATAATAAATAAATAAGTAAGTAAGTGAATAAATAAATAGATAAATAAATGAAAAATAACAATAATAAAATACATATAATAAATACATTTCAACTAGAGTGAGATTCTGGCCCTCGGTATAGCTTTGTTGATAGCAATAGAGTTACTTTTCACCTGGGTCATTTTAAATTTCAATTTGAGGAGTGACCTCCTGACCCTGGGATGGCTTACCGTTGAACTATTTTGTCAACAGTGGCAATTGAGTTATAATTTCAAGCAATGTATTGGTCTTTCACCGGGTCACGTTTAAGAACTTTAACCTGGTGAGATCCCGACCCTTGGTTTAGCTCGTTGACCATGCCCGTCAACACTAGCAATTGAGTTGCCTTTTTACCTGGGTCATTTTAAATTTCAACTTGGCGGTTGGCTCCCGACCCTCGGTATGGCTTACAGTTGACTTATAATTGTCAACAGTAGCAATTGAGTTATAATTTAACTAATGTATTTAATTTTACCTGGGTTAATTTTAAATTCCGACTTGAGTGAGCTCCTGCCCTTGGCATAATTACTGTTGACCTATGTTCGTCAACATTAGTAACGGAGTTACTGTTTCACCTGGCGTATTTTAAATTTCAACTTCTACGCGTTTGGCAACGTTAGCAATGAAGTTACTAATTTTAAACCAGGTGATTGTCCCTTCACCATTTCACCTGAGTGAGCCCCTGACCATTGGTGTAAATGACCACTGTTTTACATTGGTCTGTGACCATTGGTGATTAGGTTATTGATTTTAAGCAATGCATTTGTCCTGTCACCGGGGTCATTTGAATTTCAACTTGAAATTCGAATATCAACTTCGGTGCGAGCTCTTGTCACTTGGTATGGCTTACTGTTGACCTATGTTGTCAACTTTACCAGTGAGTTAACAATTTCAAGCAATATAATTGTCATTTTACCTGGGTCATTTTCAATTGTGACAAAAGGGAGGGCTCCCGATTTCTGGTATAGCTTACTGCTGACCTATGTTTGGCAGCTCTGGCTGTTGTGTTATGAGTTTCATCCAACGTATTTCTTAATTTACCGAGTTGGAAGTACGGTTGTCTGCAAAGGAGATACGCTCTCTCAGCCCTTATTCATGGCGAGAGAGTTAAACACTTAACCTTTTCTTAAAGGACCGTACCGTCAGGCCTACATAGGCACATTCTCTCAGCCTTTTAAATGGCGGGAGAATATGGAGAGCGGTTTCCTTTTATATAAAAAATGACTAGTTATTGCAGTCACACCCTCTCAGCCTCGTAAGCGGCTGCCGGGTTCGAAAGCGCCTTTTCTTTAAAACTAAAAGACTGGTTATGAAAGTTACACCCTGTTAGCATTATAAATGGCTTGAGAGTTTGAAAGCGCGTTTTATTTAAAAAATACAAGAGTAATAGTCATTGAGTCACACCCTCTCAGCCCTAAAAACAGCTGGAGGGTAGGGAAAAAGGGGCATTCTCTTTAGAATACAGGACGATTGGTCGTTTCAGTTATACCCCCCTTTTTGACCTTATTAAAGGCGGGGGAATTTTATGCCAAAAAAAAGTTGAGTTCACCCTATCGGTGTTATAAAGGCTTTGGGAATTTTAAAAGCGCCTTTTCTTTACACCCCCTCAGCCTGATAAAGGGCTTGGGATTTTGAAAGGCGTGTTGATTTAAAGCATAAGTCGATTAGTCATTGGTGTTACGCCCCCCTCAGCCTTATGAAGGGCTGGTGAGGTCAGAAAGCGTTTTTATTAAAACACGAGGGTAGTTGTTTTAGGCACACCTCCTTTTAGCCTTATAAAAGCCGCGAGAGGTGATTAGCACTTTTTTCTTTAAAGTATACAGTAGATTAGTTGTTCGGTCATACCATCTCAGCCTTATAAAGGGCTGGAGAGTTTGAAAAGGGCGTTTTATTAAATTATAAGACGATTACTATTGGAGGCACACTTTCTTTGCCTTATAGCGGCTAGGGAATTCGTAAAGCATGTTTCTTTAAAAGATAAGACATTGTTAGTTTGAGTTATACCCTCTCAGCCTTAAAACGGCTGCAGAGTTCGGAAAGCGCGTTTTTTCTTTAAAACATGAAAGATTAATTTTTAGAATTATGCCCTCAGCCTTAAGAAACGGCTGGGGAGATAAAATAAATAAATAATAAAGGGAATTCTTCTGAAAGGCAATAAATAAATAAATGAATAAATTTTAAAAAATGGCTGGTCAGTTGATTTACACATCTCTGCCCTATAACCGGCGGAAGAATTTGAAAAGGCATTTTCTTTAAAACACGAGATTACTCGTTTGGTCATAAACATCTCAGCCTTAACGTGGCTGGAGAGTTTGCAATTGCGTTTCTTTTTAAAATAAAAGAAGATTGTCTTTGAGTTACCCCTTCTCAGCCTGACCCGGCTGGAGAGTTGAATGGCAGTTTTCTTGAACAGTGAAGGTTGGCTTTGGGTTGCATCCTTTCGGCCTCTTAAACGGTCGGAGAGTTGAATGCACCTTTTGTTACATTATAAGGTTAGTCAGTAAGTTCACCCTGTCAGCATTAGGACAGCGGGATAGTTGGGAAGGTGCGTTTTCATTACAATTAAAAGATTGGTTTTAAGGTGACATCCTCTCAGCCTTATATAAGGCTGGGGAGTTTGAAAAACCGTGTTTCCATTAAAGCAGAAGAAGTTTAATTATTTGAATTACACCCTCTTAGCCCTACTGGGATGGAGAGCTTCAAAAGCGCGGTTTTTTCTAGAAGGAGGTTAGTAGTTCAAGTTACACCCGCACAGTTTTATGAACGGCTGGGGAGTTTGAAGGCGCGTTTTCTTTTAAACAGAAGATTAGTCATTAGAGTTACACCATCTCAGCCTTTTACATGGCTGGAGAGTTTGAAAGTGTGTTTTCTTTTGAACAGAGGAAGATTAGGCGTTAGGGTTACACCCTCTCAGCCTTAGAAATGGCTGTGGAGTTGGAAAGCGAGTTTTCCTTAAATATAAGAGGAATAGTATTTTGAACACACCATTTCAGCCTTATAATGGGCTGGAAAGTTGGATAAATGTATTTCAGTTGGCAGATGCGTCCAGTGCATACAATGGATGCTTATGTAGTTAGTTACTAGATATTGGGGGGTCAGTCCCATGGGCTGACACTCAGGTAACCACCTTCACTGTTTTACGTAATGTCCACTTGGCGGAAGTGGGAGCTCAAAGGAGTCCCGATTGCCAGTGCTGACTCTTGCCCCTTGGGGCTATCCAGTTTCGAAATTGGCAGGCAGTGCCCGAGGTCACAATCCGTGGTCGGCCATCGACCCACAGCCCAGTCAAAGGGAAAGCGTGAGGATGGCTTAAACAGGGCCATGTGGGTGAGTCGGGCCTGTCTGATGGTAGTGACCAGCCGTCAAGGGGTCCTACATTTCAATTTGGCCAACATTGGGCCTGGATTCCATTTCCTTTTGGAATGAAAGGGTAGACGTGGTCTGCAGCAAATTTGTATGCACGGTCCTTACCCCCTGTTGGTTTGAGGCTCTTAGCTGAGACTGGCGGAGTTCCACATCAGGGGGGACGGCTTTGGCTTGCGGACGGGCAAAGCGTCTTACAGGCCCGAGCAAACTTGTACTGGGTGGCTGGCATGGCCCTGCATACATACCGTCCGGTCCACCAATATGCCATCTTGTTGGTGGTTCGGTGTGTGGAGATGTGAGAGTCCTCATAAAGTGGGGAACAAGGAAGGGGCCATGCGCTCAACAGTACGGGGGGTAGCACGCTACCTCCTTTATCCAGGGCTCGCGACAATGCTTTGTCTGCTGAGCGGTTGGATTGTAATATCGGAATTGGGCAACGTTCCGTTCGTCTAACATAGGATAGGGGTGTTAGGACTCGGTGGGGGATGGGGACTAGGTGGACACCTGTCCCCATCGGTGGCGGAAAATAGCTAGGGAAAGCCCATTGTCGGTGTGCACCTAAGGCACCTCCTTCAGGGGTGAGGGCCATTAAGTTAACATGCACCTCAAAGTTCAAGTTGAGGGGTTAACAAAGTGTAATGGCCCTGGAATGAAAGAGGCTGATCTCAAGATCTCGAGTACAGACCTCTCATTCATTTCCCTAAAAGGGGTTGCCCTGGTTGGATAATCAGGGAATCCAGGTGTTTCGCCCGAAATTGATATTGTTAGCTGAGGGGGCATGATACCCGGCTAGAATACACACCTGGATACCTGACACCTTCTGAGTTAGACTTAAGGAAATTAAATAGGTAACTTTAAATAAAAGTTGCTCAATTTGAACCCAATACTTTGTGTCTCGTCTCTTTTGTTCAGGAGGTTGGAGGGCAAGTGTATTTCCCTCTTAGCCAAGGCTAAAGAGGGAGAGGAGTTTGCCCTCCCACGGAGAAAGAGGAGGTTCTTAGAACCTCTGGGAGGAAGGGGGCGTGGCCTCCCTTTAGGAAGGCCAGCCCCCCTGAAGAGCTCAGTTGGAGCTCTGGAATCGGAGGAGACGGTTGACCCACCACTCCCGCCCTTTAACAGTAAAGAATTTTGATCGCTCTTTAACTAAGAGGATCGGGTGAGGAATTTTCTCCCTGCCACCTTAACTGTGGAGGGAGTTTTTTGCCTACCCTTTACGGTGTAGGGGCTAGTAAGGGAGCTGTATGTTTTAAATAGGCTTAGCGGAAAATAGCTAGGGAAAGCCCATTGTCGGTGTGCACCTAAGGCACCTCCTTCAGGGGTGAGGGCCATTAAGTTAACATTCACCTCAAAGTTCAAGTTGAGGGGTTAACAAAGTGTAATGGCCCTGGAATGAAAGAGGCTGATCTCAAGATCTCGAGTACAGACCTCTCATTCATTTCCCTAAAAGGGGTTGCCCTGGTTGGATAATCAGGGAATCCAGGTGTTTCGCCGCGAAATTGATATTGTTAGCCGAGGGGGCATGATACCCCGGCTAGAATACACCTTGATTCCTGACACCTTCTGAGTTAGACTTAAGGAAATTAAATAGGTAACTTTAAATAAAAGTTGCTCAATTTGAACCCAATACTTTGTGTCTCGTCTCTTTTGTTCAGGGGGTTGGAGGGCAAATATCTTTTAAATGGTTTTTAAAGTTAAAATGGATAATATTAGCAAGCATGTGTACCAGATTCCAAGGGCCCATCTACACAAACCACAAAGTGGGTGAAATTTTATTCTGGAACATCCCTGAGGTGCTCAGGGCCTGCCAGCCCCCAATGCAGGATAAAACCAGTTAACGTGGTTTTGACCGGCATTTTTAAAAAACCAGGAAAGAGACATACTTGACACAGGTAAGAATGGCTTTGCCTGACTGGATGACCAGGACTTTGTCGCACAGCTCCAGCAGGATAAAGGCAGATAGTATGGCTAAGCCTAGAGCTGAGATGAAGTATTAAGTGCCTCATGGAAATGGTCCTAAATTGTCGAAGGCTTTCATAATTGGAATCAAGGGGTTGCTGTAAATTTTTTGGGCTATACAGTGTTCCCTTACTTATTTCTGGAGTTAGGTTCCAGGACCTCCTGCAATAAGTGAAAAACCACAATGTAGGGATACTCTATTTATTTTAATATTTATACATTATTTTAGTAGTTATACACTATTTTAAATCTTTGTGAACTTAAAAATAAAGTGAAGGAAGGAAAGGCCGTTCAAGACCCTTCCTGGAGGGAGGGAGGACTGAGGAGGGAAAGTGCCTTGGAGAGCAGTGGCGGCAAAACACCACACAATGGTGAAAATGCCATGATATATATTTTAAATTAGTATTTTTTTAATCTGCAAAACAGTGAGTCCACAATAAGCGAACTGCGAAGTAGCGAGGGAACACTGTATAGCCATTTTCCAGCAGCATTATATCCTAATGTTTCATCTGCATCTGTGGCTGGCATCTTCAAAAGTGTGGAGCCCCCGGTGGCGCAATGGGTTAAACCCTTGTACCAGCAGGACTGAAGACTGACAGGTCAGAGGTTCGAATCCAGGGAGAGCGCAGACGAGCTCCCTCTGTCAACTTCAGCTTCCCATGTGGGGACATGATAAAAGCCTCCCACAGGGATGGTAAAATATCAAAACATCTGGGCGTCGCTGGGCAACATCCTTGCAGACGGCCAATCCTCTCACACCAGAAGCAACTTGCAGTTTCTCAAGTCACTCCTGACATAGAAGAAAAAACTTCAGAAGTTTTTTTGGAAGTGAGACAAGTGGGATGTATATGTATATGTGGGAGAAAACCGTTGTTTGTTTAAAGAAAGTGTGAATGTTGCAGTCAGCAAGCTTGAATTAGCATTTGAGTAGTCATGAAATTTGCAAAGTCAATCAGTGAGGGCATCTGCGTAGAGGTAGCCCAACCTTTGTTGCCTGCTGTACTAACTATCTCTCACATCTGCGCAGCCATATTCCATTCTGTGCATAACTGTGTTTCTACATGTACACTAGTGAGAGACAGAAGCAGTCTCAGTGAGACACAGATTGTTATAGCCGTAAAATTGTTCCCAATAATAATGCTTTAATTTTCAATTCACATTTTTTTTGGTTTTACAATTACTCTAGGGATATAATGCATGCCTATATACTGTACATTTTACAATTCAAACCATAATTAGTACAATTTCCCATTATGAATGTAATCTGTATTGTTTACTTTATTTCCAACAATACAACTGTAATTTTTGATTTCTTAAAATTTACTGAAAATTGATAAAGAACGAAAAATTCCTATGCACCTATAAATGTTTTTTTGAGATGTTTCTGTTTCTGTTATGACAAGACTCGGACTTCTTCTACACTGCCATATTGTTGCAACCTGACTTGGACGGACCCTTAGTAAACCAACACACAGCAACTGCGGTTAAATGCTTTATTTAGAATACATAGGAAAAAATAGGAAAAGAAGGCAATGATAGAAGAGTTCAGTGATGCTCCCAGGATCCAGTTGTAGCAGAGCAATAGTCTTTAAGAGTCCAATAAATGCAATAATAATCTTGGTGCCGCAATTGGCTAAATCCAGGAGTTTCTTGAGACAAAGCTTAGCAAGATTTAGAGTCCAAAAACAGGAAGGTTTCCCTGGCCCAGACAAAGTTCCATGAGGCTGGACAAGGTAGCTAAAACGTTGGCACGAGATCCCGAGCTCATTCCAGGCTGGATCTTTATAGGCCCCGGCTGCCTTGATCTAGGATACGCTGGCTGCGTCGAAGCTCTTTTCCAGGAATGGCTGGGAAGCATTTCGTTCCCACCACATCTCGGCCCGATTGGAATGTAAGCTTGTTAGGGCAACCACCTGGCCTCTCGGGAGGATCTGTTGCTTCTTGGTACCAGGCCCCCTTATCAGCCTGCGAACCAGCAGGGCTGCGCCTGCCCTGGATGCTTGGGGTTCACTCAGAGGTTGCTGCAGAGGCTTGCTTCTGAGTCTTTCTGCATCTTTGCTTTTAACATGGCGTTGGTCTGGTTGGTTCTTTGTACCTGGCTGGGGTGTGACACATATAACCCAATTCAAAGCAGATAATCTGGATTTTATATGGCAGTGTAGATGCGGCCTCAGATATAGTGATTGTGAGACTTAAATATGTCGATGGTTGAGAATCACGGCACTGGATCAAGAATGAGGATCTTTTGGCCCTCCACATGCTTTGGCCTTTAATTCCCATCTTCATGCTGGAGAATAAAGATGATCATGGTGGAGAGAAAGATACAAAATGTCTGGATGGCCAAAGGATCCTTCCTTGGCACTAAGTGGTGGGGGTTCACATTTTCCCAGTAGCAAAATATTTCTGCTAAGATATGGGGTCTTATTATATTCTCACAAAAGAAGAATGAGGAAAGACATCTCAATTTCCCATAACTGGGGTGTTGTTATATGACAAAAAATCACATCAGTTTTGGGAAGGTCCCCCAAAGTCAAAAAAATTGGGGTTGACACAATTTCTTTGAACATGACACCTTTAGTTTTAGCTCTTTTAAATCAGCTTTTAGTCAAGAGTTGGTACTTTTTATTTCCTGTTCCCTGCTCATCTGTGGTTTCCTGTATCTACCTTTGCATGAAGAAGACATGTCTCATTTGCTAGTTTCTTTTCTTTAAACGCCGGATATCTGACCCTCAGCGTGGATGTGGTTGTGCACCTTTCAGATAGCGCTTCTGCAGTAGTGCACATCTGTATGCTTTAAACAGCTTTTTGTGACCTATGAACAATCACTGGGATTTCCAACTTATTTCAATTCTTTTTGTTATTAATGTGACATTTAGTTTTAGTTAATGCTTTGGAACAGATGTACTCCTTGGCCACTCTGTCTCATGTAGTGTACGTTCCTTGATACAGAAGCAAGTGACAAAGTGTTAAAATCTGTTGCTTTAACTGCCATCAAGTTGAGTTCAATTTATGCCACAGGAGTGAATGTGAGATCTCAAAGTCACCCTATTTTCAACAGCACTACTCAGGTCTAGGTATTGCTTATTGCTAAATATTTACTAAATATTTCAAGTGTGCTTGAAATACTGGCTCATACATGCCAAGGTTAATTTTTATTCCTTCCTTGGTTTTTCTTTCCTTATTTCTTATTCACATTTCATTTCATGTTGTGTGACTGTGGAGCAGAACAGACAACTCATGCGTCTGTATACTTGTCCACTGTGCCCTGCCTCATGTACAGAGGAAGAATTATTGGAGGCTACAAACAATGCCATTGCTGTTGCCCATTTTTGGTCAAAAGATATTAAGCTACTTGTGAGCCTTCTATTTTTATCAGTTTCATACTAACTTATGCGATGCTTTTGATTCAAAATAAAACATTTCATTTATGGATGTTAATACATTTATCATTCCTGATAGCATGGGCACTCTTCAGTAAGGGCCCTTCCACACAGCCCTATATCCCTGAATATCAAGGCGGAAAATCCCACATTATCTGAGTGTGGACTCAGATAACCCAGTTTAAAGCAGATAGTGTGGGATTTTCTGCCTTGATATTCTGGGATATAGGGCTGTGTGGAAGGGCCCCCAGTGACCATGGTCCAGGGCCACTTGTCCAACCTGCTTTATAATCACATTGGGGATAATAACCTGCTTTTAATATATAAACCACGCTTGCCTAGTTTCTAACAGACCTCACAACCTCTGAGGATGCCTGCCATAGATGTGAGTGAAACACCAGGAGAGAATGCTTCTGAACATGGCCATGCAGCCCAGAAAACTCACAGCAACCCAACCTGCGTTCTAGTCAGTGGAAACATGCAATCATCTTTTCAGAGATCTGAAAGTTGTGTTACAGTTGTGGAATATACATGTGCATGTGCTTCAAGTTAACTGACAAGTTATGGTGAATCTGTGGATCTCAAAAGGTTTTATGAGGCAAGGAATACTTAGAGGTGGTTTTTGCTCATTCCTTTCCCTGAAATATACCCTCATACATTGCAAGAAACTGACAACCCTTCCACCCAAATCTTGGATCATATACAGCAAGAGGAAGTCCCAACCTTGTGGGTGAACTGTGATTTTCTGCTTACAAGCATCACACCCATTTGCTTTGCTTCTTAAAGCAAAAAAAAAATGCCAGTAGGTTATTCTAGATCATTGACTTTTTATTCCCTCATCCTCTGACCTCCACCCTCCTCAACATTAATTTATCCCTGCAAACACTATAAGATTAATAACTAAGTGTCAAAACTATGTTGAAGATGTTGTGGCAAAATATGTGACTGGAATCACGTGCGGTTAATGTGTTGAAAAATATATGGATCCTGCAAACCTATATTTGGATAGATAAGTTAAATGTTGTGCCAAAAGGTCTACTTCAGAGAGGCACTATTACTAAAGCGAAAATAAAAACTATGCGAATAAGATAAGTGGCAAGAGTAGAAAATTGCTAAAGCATTAGAAAATCTCTCAGTACAAAAGTGGTTAAATAAGTTATGGTCCATAGCTCTTGCAGAAAAATTAGCATATAAAGTAAGAGAAGCCAGACGAGACATAAAAGAAACATTTGAGATTATTTAGAAGCCTTTTGTTGTGCATTTGGATTTAAATCTCATTTGTATGAGGAGAGATTTTGGGAGGGGAAAGATTTTGGAGACTTATGATTAAGATGTAAACAACATGTGATTTGGAAGACAATTTATATTCATGGCAATTGACAGGGATAAGGTTTATGACTTCATAATCTGGCAAAAGGAGGATAGAAAGAAGCAATAGAGGGAAATGTGGGTTTTTTAAAATTGCCATACAATATTTACATAGGAGGAAGAAAATGTTGTATGTATCAGTATTATAATTGTTATTAAATAAATAATGCATAACATTTTTTAAAAAAATTTAAAGTCCTCTCGCCTCTCTTTTCTTCTCTTTCCTGTCTTCCTGCCTAGATGCCATTCTCTTTCAATTTCCTTTCATCCACTCTGTTATTTATAGCTCAGGCTGAGAACATGTCTAGCAGCCTTGCAAATCAATCCTTGTAGCTATCAGCTCCACTGCCAACCTCCAGAAAGCAACAATCAATGGCTGACTGCCATAGCTGGAGAAAGCCACCTACTCAAAGACAACAGCCAAATCCGAGAAACTGCAAATTAAACAGTAGAAATCCTGGTGAAAGGTGGGATAACAGATTTGACCCCCCAACAACTATCACTGACTTACAGGTTGAGTTCTTGCTATTACATACTCTTCAGCTATCACAATTTGACTGAGGGTGCATTTACTCTGCAGTTAGATACCACTTTAACTGCTTTGGCTTGATGCTAGAAAGTATTGGGAGTTGTAGGCTAGTGGGCACCACCACTGTTTGGGGGGGGGGGAAAGGCTAAAGACCTTGTAAAACTACAACTCCCATGGTTCCATACATTGAGCCATGTCCGTTAAAGTGGTGTCAAACTGCATTAATCCTACAATGTAGATGCCCCCAGGGACAGTCTCAATTAATCCTCTCTGGTACCACTGAGTTTTCTTAGACCCTTTATGCACTGCCATATAATCTATATTATCAAAGGAGTTTATCCATATTATCTGGTTTGAATTGGATTATATGAGTCTACACTGCCATATAATCCAAGCAGATAATTTGGATTTTATATAGCAGTGTAGAAGGGGTCTCTGTGGGATCACAGTGGCGGGAGCAGGGAGAGTAGAAACAACAGGTGAAATCTTGCCCTTTTTGCCCCTTAATACTTTTTGTTCTGATGTTGCTTGGCACATACATTCCAGATTCCATCTATGACATGTAACCCATCTCTAGCCATGAGGAGAGGCGGGCAAGAAATAATGTATTATTATTATGTTAGAAGTTATGCTGTTACCAGATGCACAGAATGGCAGAGGTAGAAGACACACATGTATGTTTGTAGGCTAAAAGTGAACCATGTATATGTTGCTTGTTTTTCTGATGAACACCAACTAGGCTGTTCTCCTGGGGACATCATCACCTCTCTACTTGCCTAAGTGAGATGACTAATGCACTCAATGACTCAGGCTTCTTCCCCTTTTTTGAGGTTGTTTTGTTGTGTATCCCAGACAACAATCATTGTGCATTTCCATCCCTTAAATGTTAAAATGGGGAGGCTTTTAAAGTTGTGAGCTGCAAAAGAAAAACACATTTAAGATTTAGCAGTAACAGGGGGGGGAAACACTTCAAGTACATCTCGAGCATGGAAATCAGAAAGTTCAGCACCTAATAGTTCTATATATACATCAGAAAGAGCAACACAAAATGAAGACAAGCAAATGTAAGGTGAAAGTGGAAACTTAATGGCACAAGAATGGAATGCCTTGTGGGCACTTTCTAAGGTAGTGGTTCCCAACCTGTTGTCCGTGGACCACCAGTGGTCGCCAAGAACTAAAATATGGTCTGTGGCCTCACCATCACTACACCATTGCAACAAGAGCAACTGGTTTCATGAAACCCTCTTATAGTGCCAAGGTAGCTGGGATGCTGGGAGGGGAGAGGCTGACTATCCATCAAAGGCGGGACAATAAGCTTCCTGACTGCTGCTTCTCTCCCTCTCCCCTCCCCCTGAGTGAAGCCATTCCATGTGGTGCCTGGAAGCTGGGGCGCCTTGGTGTCTTCGTTTATAAGCCTGTTCCTGAGGTTATTTGGGGTGCTGATCAGAAAATTGCATTGGATAGACCACATTGGCTCTAGATTATTTAATATGGTTTTCTGTGAGCGAGCAGATGGTGACTACTGAATGGCATATTTTCTGTATCAGAAACTATAGCTGATGTGATCTATCCAATGCAATTTTCTGAATCAGCACCCCAAATAACCAAACCAAATCTAAAGTTGACCAAAAACTGATTCATAACCCTTTTGGTACTAATGTTGGAGAGAGGTCCCTGGTCAAAGTGGTCCTCACTAAAAATAAATAGTAATAATAAAAGACTAGGAACGACTGTGCTGAGGAAATTCATGCTTTTCCTGGAGCATCATAGAATTGCCTCATGTTCTATCTGCTCCTATACAAAACACATATACACACATAAAAACATCATAGGGATTTAGGCCCCTGGGGCATATTGCTTTTGAACGTGGAAGTTCCATAAAGCTGTCACAACAAAATGTCTTGAGTAAATCTGCCCTCCATTTCAGCCAGGATGACCATTATCCATGTGGCTAGAGGATCCTGAGAACTGTGGTCCCAAGAGTAAAATTTCTGAACTCTGCTCAAGATCTTTTCCTTCCAAGGGGTTTTTAGATAATTGGCTGCTTATATTGGGAGGCCCTTTAATGCAGTGGTTCTCAACCTGTGGGTTACCAGATGTTTTGGCCTTCAACTCCCAGAAATCCTAACAGCTGGTAAACTGGCTGGGATTTCTGGGAGTTGTAGGCCAAAACATCTGGGGACCCACAGGTGAACCACTATTTTAATGACAGAAGTGTGTTCTGCTTTTGACTGATGCTTTTTAACGATGTGGAAATATGTATTATCTCCTCATCAACAGCTCAAACCTATTTTAGCAGCCAGCAGCTGCACTGCGTTTCTCAAGTGATTAAAACGCAACTAATTGATCTGGTATAAAATCTTTAGTCAGTGAACTAAATACTATAAATCTTGGAAATATTGTGTGGTTCTTTACAGGTAGGTTCAAGAAGCTACTCTAAAAAGCTGACTTTTATATGATTTAATACATGCACCAGAAACAGAAAGCATCATCTGGTGTTTACGGTATCACAAATTAGTTTCTGAAGTACGGTGACTCAAATTAGATTATCTGTATGAGTAACAGGGGAGCATTCTCTTAGATTTTTTAGCATGCCACGTCATTACATAAGATAAATGTATTAGATAGGCCTAATTTCTTAATCTGGGTCAGGTTGTATTATTTGCAAGATTTTAGTAAAAGCCTGCAGTTTGACAATTGTGTCATACATGATTATTCCCATCTATGCAAAACACGTGCACTATGGGCTCTTCCAGGCTACATCAAAGAGAGTGTCTCTTATTTCTAGTTCACTATCTCTTGATGCGTTTACATCTGCTTAGAGCCCCCAGTCCTTGAAAAAGCTGATGGGAGTGGTAGAGGGGGATGAAGGAAATTACGTCATGGCTGGGAATCTGACCAATCACTATCTAAATCAATGTTACTCAGCCTGTAGGTTCCCAGATGTTTTGGCCTTTAACTCCCAAAAATCCCAACAGCTGGTAAACTGGCTAGGATTTCTGGGATTTGTAGGCCAAAACACCTGGGGACCCAAAGGTTGAGAACCACTGATCCAGATGTTATGATGCTGTCAGCAGTTCTAGCCAGTTATCATCCAGAGCTCTCCGGTGCCTTTGCTCCCTATTGACTTTGATGTTGTGAGGCCCACATGAGCACACCTTCTCTTTGAATACAACAGTGTTCTAAAAACTTTACACTTGCTAAAGAATCTTCTTTGTTTCCTTCCTATTCAGTAAAAAGGAGTGGGGAATAGTCAAGGAGTCTAGTATGCATTGAAGTATTGAACAATAGAAGTCCTTTTTCTGTGATATATCTTGATTAGCATTAGAGAACTATAGCAAAAATACATCACACACAAAAATACAACAGACTACAGCAACATTTGCTCTGGATAGCTCCTATCAGATACAAAAAAAAGAGCACAAAGGATTATTTTGTCAACCAGACGCATATGAATATGCCAGTTAATGATGTTTAATTTCTTTAGCCCATATGTGGGTCAATTTATAATGAGTTTAAGTCTATTCTACACAGAATTGGTGACACCCCATCCTATAAGAAAACCCAAGATTCTTACTGGGAAATATATTTTGTATATAACATCTTACCTTTTGTAAAGTGATTTATGCCAGGAACTGGAGGAATGTGTCCCTGTAGCTTCCACTGGACTCCTTGGTGGCCTTTGATACCACTGGCCATGGCATTCTGAGCTGCTTCTCTAGGATGGTACATGGGGACTCTTTTTTCACAATGGGAAAGCTGTGCTTGGGGATTCCCGTTCAGACTTGTAGCTGTTAACCTGTGTGATGATCCCTCAACAATTTTAGTCTTCCATATTACTTAAAATGTATAATGGAAACATTGGGAGAAATGTGCAGAATTGCATTTTCCCATGTGAGCCTGTCCATGTTTTGAAATCTTCTAAGAAGGACAGTTTTCTCTGTTCCATCAGCCTCACAAGTACATCTGGTGAAACAGAGAGAAGGCCCTTCTCATCTCCCAGAGTCTGGGGTGCCCTTCCTAGAGAGGTTTTTTTTAGAGCTGCTTCCTCAGGAGGAAAGGGTCTTCCAAATATATTCTTCTCTATCTTTTCATTTTTAACTAGTTCAAATCTTAATAACAATTTAAATTCACTTCCAACTTTTGAATTATGTGGATTTTTAAGTAGTAGTACAGGTTAAGTCTCCTTTATTCAAAAATTCAAAGTATTTCAAACTCTAAACTTTTAGTTGCCATTTCCACCTATGGAGGAAAGGCTCTAATTATACTTCTCAAGGAGTCCTGATGGGGAAAAGGGACAGCTCTTCACTTATACAAGGCCTAGTAAAAAGCAGATGTGTCAGGCATGTTTACATTGACCTTTTGCCTGGCCAATTTTTATATTTACTTTATTTCTACCCCGCCCTTCTCCCATAGGGGGACTTAGTCATAGCAGGTGGGCACGCTGGAAATTGCTGGAAGAGTGAGTGTGAGCGTATTGCCCACCACCTGCATCCAGCCCAGAGAGAATGAAAAAGATTCACAGGGGGTGAGAGAGGATTTTCTCCTCTTTCTCCAGATACTTTGCTAAAAGGACGGAAAATGTGTTGACAATCTGGGAAGTGTCTGGAATTTTTTTCCTTGAGTAAGTGGCGTTTTACCTTGAGTAAGTGGAGTCTTCTCCACGTCCCCTTCTCTTTCGCTCCAGGGCTTCTTGAGGAAAAATTCAGTATGTGCTGAATGTGTAGCTAGCCTACTTTCCCACCATCCCTCATTCACTATGTATAGTCAAATATTGACATTCTAAAATTTGGGGGGGGAAATCCAACATCTGAAAAATTTCTGACCCCAAGTATTTTAATAAGGAAGATGTAACCTGTAATTTGCTGGGATTATTATTAATAATAATAATTGTGAAGTTTTTTCTAAAGGATGGGAAGGGAGGAGTAAAAGAAGCTAAAGGGTGACTCAAGACTCTCAGAGCCACGCAAATATTTTTAAAGAAAAGCACAACAAGAACAAAGAGATGCTCTTTCTTTCTCCCAAGTGCCCAAACAAACACGCACACCCCACCCACCCATCCCAAACTATCCCACCTCCCAGTTCCACTAAATAAAAAGAATCAAGAAAATAAAGAAAAACAAAGGATTTTTTTAAATGCTAGAGACAGGTCAAGCCAAACCAAAAACTAAGCTGAGATCAAGTGGCAAGGCAATTGGACTGAAGCACCTCTTTAGAGCCAGTACACAACTGGGAGCAATAGAGTGCTCATCCCATTAAACAGACACAGCTTGCATAAGACATGTCACAGCGTTCTTGATGCCGAATAGGAGAGGAGGAACTGTGATCGGCTGCCATGTGGCCATGTGGCCCATTTTGGCTGGGTAAAAAAAAAGCATGGCAGCTGAGCCTGTTATCGAACAACCGTCACTTCCCCAGACCGGTTGCTCCGACAACCGGGCAAGTCTTGCGGACCGACCGCAGAGCAGAGCCCGCGAGGGTTCAGTTGACCTGGCGAGCCAGGAGCGGTTAGGCCCTCGTAATCTACCCGCCTCCCTTGGACCCAAATATGCTCACCAATCGGTTAGGTAGATGCCACGAAATTGTTTATTCTGCTCAGCTGAGTAGGATGCGACCGCAAATTCCCTGATCCCGCAAAGACGCATGCATGTACATTCAAAACATTGGTTTTTAAAGGTTACAGAACTGTCAAAACAATTGAAATTCCCGCCTGCCCCCTTCTGGGCTGGCTCCGTCCATGATTGGTTGGTTAGCTGATGGCTGGGGTGTTGACCGGCTCTGAGGAGCCAATCGGCGCTCACTCCTATTCGCTGCCCCAGCCAATCAGGAGTCATGGCCATATATGGAGTTCCAGGAAGGGAAGCTTTTGACGGAAATGGCTGTCAATATTTGCATGTGGATACAACAAAAGAGTCCCTTTCAGGTAAACGACCTGACTGATACCTGGAGTGATAGGATTAATGAAGTTGATGTCTCACTCATGGGAATGAGAAGGGGAAAAGGGGAAGAGGCCTGACGCCAGAAATGCACTCAGACCTTTTGGTGACAAAAGGGTTATTTTGGGTCACCCCTGGGGTCCGAAGCCAGAAGTGGATCCCTGCTGTGAAAAACAAACATTTTATGTCCAAGTCTGGAAGGTGAGTCAATTGGGCTAAACTCCGACGATTAACTCTCCCTTCAGGCTGATGGAAACGTGGGGCTTGGAGGCTAGTGCTCCCGCTTATCCATAACGAGGAATTTCCATCAGAATTAGCTCATGCAATAGAACAATGGTGATCCGAAAAAGGGTTTAGGATGGGAATTCAGTTACTTCCTCTCAGTTGACACAATAGCAAAATACAGGCAATCTTTCTTTACATGGGAAAGGGGGGAAGGGAAAGGCTACAAGGAGTCAAAGGGAAAACTTATGAAGCCACACTGTACATACAGGGGGATCCCCAGCAATTTCCCAGATTTTCCCATACAGTTCTTGTTCCCAGAGTTATGATCTTTAAGACAAGCAGCGCAGTGCTGCCTTCCTTTGGGAGTTGTAGTTCTCCTTGATGTAATTACTGTCCTTGGGTGAACTGCAGAGCCTTTGGGGCTTGGGGTGCAAAGCAGGGAGAATAGCAGCAAGAGGAGTCCAGAACCAGTGTCCTTGGGCGAACTACATATCCCACTCTGCAGAGGCTTGGGCTGCAGGTTCAAAACCCCTCAAAAGCCCATAGATGTAATTTTGGCTCTCTGACTGCTTCCAGCCAGGAAGGGATCTTGAATTCGCTTCAGGGTCCTTGATGAAACTATCTCTCCCAGGCAGGGAGGGTCCATGATGAATAGCGAGGCTTCTTGGCTCAGGGAGAAGCGTCAGAAGCAGTCCAGGAGAAGAAAAACAATCAGAAAAGGCGAATAGAGGCACAGTACTTGAGAGAACTAGATCTTCTTTTTGGCATCAATCTCTGTCCATCGCCCACCCCCCCTGAAGAGATTTCTTTGGGCCGAACTACTCCAAAAGCTGTTGTTTTTAGAGCTGGGATATGTTTCCTCCAGGCCGGAGGGAGAACGGGGAGAAGAAAGGAGCAGAGACAAGATGGGGGAAGAGCAGAGTGCTTTGAGACAACAACGGGGCAGATTGGGGGAACTTCCAACCTGTGGATACTGAATGCATGGGTTCTATTGGCTGTGCAAATGCTGTATGGATGGGGCAATGGGAGGCAATGGTGGCTGGGTGTACTGGGAGGGACGAAGTTGGTGCAGCGTGATGTATGGAACTGAGTGGGTCAGAAGGGAAGGGGGAAAAAGGAGTCTGGTACTGGTGTAACTTAGGCCATGGGCCAAAAGGAATACTGGGGACTCTCTGCAGTTGGTTCTTTTTGGGTTTGGGCTTCCTGGCTCGACTACAAGCCCTCACTGTTACAGCGAGCTGAACAAGCCCGATTGGCCGAAGGGAACCAACCAAACTGAATCTGTGCACAAGCCTAGTGCCTACTCTGAAGTGAAGCAATCTATTCCATCATCACATGGTACTGCATGTGGAAGGAGCATGTGAAACCATGAACTCAGCAGGCTTGCCTCATCATTTCATGTCCCCACCCATGGAAGCACAGTACAACTCCTTCTCAATGAACCAAAAATAATGAGAAAGAAAGCACTTTGATTAATGCTTTAAAATGTTGTGATAATCACTGTTATTCAGACCTACTTATAAAAAATTGCACAGAAAATTAAATAAAGGTTTGCTGCAAAACATCAATTTGCATTGAGCCCAGAGCTGGAAAAGTTGCTTTATCTTTGTTTGTTTGTTTGTTTGGCCTTTTTTTTTTTTTTGGACTCCGGAGCCCAGGAATCTTATGTCTGCTTGGCTACTGGAGGATACTGGAAATTGAAGTCCAAAAAATGAACTTTTCCAAACTCAGGCTAACCAAAATATCTTCAGTTGAACCTCAAAGGCACACTGTCAGGTTCTTTTCATCAAGTAATATTTCACATGTTCAGATGCAATGGTTCTCAACTTGTGGGTCCCCAGGTGTTTTGGCCTACAACTCCCAGAAATCCAAGCCAGTTTACCAGCTGTTAGGATTTCTGGGTGTTGAAGGCAAAAACATCTGGGGACCCACAGGTTGAGAACCACTGAATGGGATGTGATTGTTATGGCCATTGCCAGTCCCATCCTCCCCTCCCTTAGCAAAAAAAATCACTGTGCATTTCTTGCAACCAAGGTAAGCAAGTAAGCAATGCTGGGAAAATAATTGATCATGTTATTAATGCTGCTATTACACCTAGCTGGAGGAGCAAAATCCTGTTTAAGGAACAGTCCAATACGCTGCATTTAATCTTTCTGTGAAACAAACAAACCTTAAGTGAAAGCTGGTAGTTTCCATGTGACTGGGTTGCTGAATCAGTTTTTTGCTTTAGTCTGAACTTTAAAGGTGCTATCCGATGTAATAAACTCATTTAGGGAAGAAAGTTCAACACCTTGGCTCCCTTCTACACTGCTTTATAATTCAGATTATCAACGCAGATAATACGCATGATCTGCTTTGAACTGGATTATACTCATATGAGTCTACACTGCCATATAATTCAGTTTGAATCAGATAATCTGGATTTTATATGGCAGTGTAGAAAGGGCTTTGATTTCCTTCCATAATATTTGGGCTGAAACCAGAGTGAGTTTTCTATCCTACTGACATGGGTCTATACTTTAGAAAGAATGGAGTTTGACACTAACTTACCTGCTATGACTCAATGCTATGAAATCGTGGGAGTTGTAGTTTTAGTCTTCTCTGCCAAAGAGTGTTGGTGCCCTATTCAAACTACAAATCCCAAGATTCCATAACATTGGGCCATGGCAGTCCAAATGCTGCCAAACTTCATTAATTCTGCAGTGTCGATGCATTCTTGGAAATAACCCTGATGACCTTCGGTGTCTTGATTTTAGCCAGCAAGAGGCCGGGATACCTTTAAAATACCTGCTGTTTCTTGTCTTACTTCAAAATACAACTTTTAAAATCTGTTTGATGCATTATGATTGTTTTTACTTAGGCTTTTGAAAACAAAAACAGGTTACTCAATGTGTGGATGTATACAGTTGTTGCTCAATGTATATGTCTGCCCACACTGAAGTCGGCAAAGAATTGACAATAGTCTTACAACACTGACGCCATGAACCGAAATGACTTGTCTGAGTCAGTGAATTGGTGACTCAGTGGTGTAAATTCACTGTGAGAGAGCATAGCAGGAAATGGAAGTAGACAACAGGAGATTATTGGTATTACCAGCATGGTGGGGGTGAAAAAAAATCTAATCACAAAACATTGAAAATAATGTGTATCCTCTCTGAACTCTATGTTGGTCATACAACCTACTCAAAATAATCATCTGATTATTAGCTATCTCATTTGAGAGTGGAAAAGTCATAAAGCAGCATGTACAGACATCTATTTCTCTCCTTAGAGACACTTCCAATTAATGGCTGGTCATTTTGCCTATCAGGACTAAGCAAGAGATATAATTCACTAGTGGTGCACATGCTTCACACGTGCAAGGTCCACCTTGAATAGGAGATTTTTGAGAGTTGCTGTCAGTTGAGTAAGCAGTCCCTGAATAAATGAGCTATTGATTCAGCTCTGTATAAGGCTGTTCCACTGGTTTGGTTCGTTATAGCACCTGCTTTATCAATTCAACTTCTTTCACATTTTGCTGAAAAGCTAGGCAGTAGCCCAAAGCAATGATGGCTGTCGTATAGATGGTGGAGTGAAGTTATTATTTCTGCTGCCTCAAAAGGTGGCCTCAATGGAAGCAATGGATTCAGATTACAGTTGGCCATCTTTATTTGCACATTTAACATTTGTGGATTTGATTATTCCTAAATATGATTGTTAGACTCTTTTAGGCATATGAAACGAAACAGATCTCTAACTCACGAAGCTGCCACCAGTTATGTAAGAGATAAGGCTTTGTTTATTTGGAAGTGAGGCTTATATGAGAGGGATATTTCTAAGACACCTGTTTATTTCACTTTAGTATGTGTAATCCAATACAACCAGTTTATCTTTGACTTCACAAGATCTGCAACTTCTTTTCTTCTGGGTAATTTTCTCTTAAATAAATAAACTTGAATTCTCAATATCTAAACTGAATATAAACAACATTTATTTGAAGATTTCTCAAGTTCACAATGCTTGGCGGTTACAAAGTATCTGCTTATTCACGTGACACTTAATTCTTTGTTCTTCCAGAAATGTTACTAATAAACTGTTACCAAAACACACTACAAGGGCCAGCCAAAGAAACTGACTCATGAAGCTCAAACTAGCGAAAGTCTATCAAATACATATATTACAATAATAAGATGCATATACAGAGTATGTATCATGAATATCAAATGTAAGATACAAATAACATACATCAATGATTTTATACACAAGGTGGTAAGAACGAGGCTTGAGGCCAACAGGTAAGTAAATCCGCTAACCCACTCTCAAGACCACAATATAATGAGCAATATTACGAGATGTCTGTTACAATACTGACTAGTAGGTTCTCACAAAATGAGGTAGTGTATGTCCAATATGTTGATGGAATTCAAACGCCAATCATCCCCAAAGAGTATGCAGAATATCCAAATGAAAGCTACCAATGGGAAGCTAGCTCAAATAAGGATATAGCTCAAAGACTGTACTATATGAGTGTACAGGAAATAACTCAAATGCTAGGCCTAGCCTGCTAAAAGTAATCTAACAGGGGTGGGCAATTACCGGCCCTCCAGGTGTTTTGGACTTCAACTCCCAGAAATCCTAACAGCTGGTAAACTGGCTAGGATTTCTGGGAGTTGAAGTCCAAAACATCTGGAGGGCCGGTAATTGCCCACCCCTGCCCTATGGTGTAGTACTGTTAGATTACTTTTAGCAGGCTAGACCTAGCATTTCAGTTATTTTCTGTACACTCATATAGGAATATCCAAATGAAACCAAACTGGGTAGGCATGGCAGTTGTATGGTAATTCCTCAGTCGGGCAGAGTGGAGCGATGCTACTCGGTAGCATGGTGGGGAAAATGCGGATCAAATGCCCAGGCCGCTGTGCAGCCGCGCTGGCGCTCACAGGGAGAATACGCCAAAAGGACTAGGATGCTAATTAGAAGGAATTACCCAAATGGAGAAGCCAAGAAGACTCCAAAACAAAGTGAAGTATCCTATAATACAATGCCAATGGGAGTAAATCTGTTGAAGGGCCCTATAAACACGTTTTGCTCCAATAATGGAGCTTTCTCAAGGCCAGCAATAGAACCAATAATGTCCAAAAGGGGGAACAAAGCCCCAGTCTAAAGGGAAACATAATAGTCATAATAATAATAATATACTTGCCCCAACAATATTATGTGTAATAAACATACACATAACTTCATTGAACAATATAACATGTAAGCACAGACTCAATAAATTCACATACCCAGAATGGATCCGATGAACAGGTAAGTACAGAATAAATCCACAAAACAGGTAAGTACATATAATGGTGTAATGCAATATCATTAACTAGTAAGAATGAGGTATGCAGCACATCTTTTTATAGATGTTCCAGAGAGGAGGAGGAGGAACCGGTGCGTTGAGTATAGATGAGATGCTTATCAGATTGTTAAGTCCTGCAGGTGATTCTGACCCTAGTGTCAGAATCCACCTGTTCTCTGTTCTGGTTAGTGCGGTTTTAAGGTTAATCTGTGGATTGCAGTTAACCTTCTCTAAGCCAAGAACTTTGATAGAATTACTGTCATGTCTCTTTTCTGGAAAATTCGTATAAAGAACCGAATTCTCTGTTAAATTCCGGATTCTAGAACAATGTTCTGTTATTCGGATTCTCAATGTTCTAGACATTTGACTCACGTAGAGCTTACCACATGGGAAGGAAATAGAATAAATTAAATTTGTGGATGCAGATATAGCAAAGCACCTCAATTTGAAGGATCTCCCTTTTAAAAACCACATCCCCTCTAACATGTATATAGTTTATGGCAAAAACTTACTACTGGCTGTTGGGACATGGATGTGCTGGAGAGGAATGTAAAGACTGAGAGCCGAAGTCAGGCAGGTGACTAATGTGCCTTCCCTGAATAAAAGCCACGTGTAATCCAGGAACAGCTCTAGGTTGTTTGGTGCCACAAGTACACAACCAAATCTGTCTGGACAGATGGCCAGGCAGCCTGTACAAAGTGACAATAATGACAAAGTTCTGTTCCTGGCTCAAAAAATGTGTGTTCCTGTTTGTGTACTGCTGACTTGGGTAGCTGTGGTTCTATCCTATGCAGTTTGTATGTATGGAAGATACTTCATGAAACATCTGGAGGGAACAGTTTTTCTGGTCAGGACAAATAAAAGGAACTTTTGTGGTTCGCCACATATCCAAATGTCCACATATTTATTTATATCCCGCCCCATCTCCCAAAGGGACTCGGGGCGGCTTACATGAGGCCAAGCTCAACAAAACATAATAACAACACAACAGCATTTATAAAACAATCCAATCAACAAAACTTAACATAAGCAATAAGACAAAATTAAAAACCATTTCGGGCGGGCCCAATGAGAATTAAAATTTAAATAAATAAACGTTGGATACAGACAGAGGTAGATTCAGCAGGAAAGTTTCAAGGACAATGTGGGGCAGATACCCAATAGGTAATTAAAGTGCTTCTGAGGACATTTGCAGGATTGCACACAGCAGGGCATTATTTACTTTATTCAGGGAAGGCACATTGGAACAGCCACGTCTTCAGGCTCCTCCTAAAAACTGCCAAAGTGGGGGCTTGTCTGATGTCCTTGGGAAGCACGTTCCAAAGTCAGGGCGCCTTCTCCCTCATCCCCACCAAACGCGCCTGTGAAGGTGGCGGGAGCGAGAGTAGGGTCTCTCCAAGTGAACGAAGAGATTTCCTGGGTTCGTAGACAGAAATGCGGTCACGCAGGTAGGCGGGTCCCAAACCGTTCAGGGCTTTGTAGGTAAGAACCTGAATCTTGAATTGGGACCGGAAGATGAATGGCAGCCAATGGAGCTCCTTAAACAGGGGGATTGACCGCTCCCTGTAAGTCGCTCCAGTTAGCAATCTGACTGCTGCCCATTGGATCAATTGAAACATCCGGGCCGTCTTCAAGGGCAGCCCCACGTAGAGTGCATTTCAGTAGTGCATTACATATCCACATCCCGCAATGTTTTTATTTTTAAAAACCTGCTGGTTTCCAGCAGAAGTCCTGCCTCTGGCAGCTATCTTGGGAGCCTCTAAATCTTGGAACAAAGCATGGACAGAAATCCCAGGGCCAACAGGTGTGTATGTGGACTTCTCCTGAAGTCCAAGGATTTTTTGCCTGGAACCGCCCCTAGAGATTCCTAGGCAATTGTTCTCTCAGATTCATTAAAATAGTATGCTTTTAATTCATGTTTTTCCACTTTCACAGGAATCTTGCAACTCTAACCTCTGCAAAGGTAAAGAGGATATTGTACAAGAAAGGAGCATTTGAATAAAACTTGGGAACAGTGATAGCTGTTCAGCATTGCAATAGCTTATTCTGAAGGTGAAGTTTTTGAATAGAAATTAGATAGAGCCCTTCCACACAGCCCTATATCCCAGAATATCAAGGCAGAAAATTCCACAATATCTGCTTTGAATTGGGTTATATGAGTCCACACTCAGATAATGTGAGATTTTCTACCTTGATATTCTGGGATATAGGGATATTTGGAAGGGCCCTTAGTCACGTGGCAAGTGGCTTTCATAGTCAATTCCTATCTAACCAAGGGGTTGAACTGTATGGCCTTTGCAGTCCCTTCCAGCTCTACGACTCATCTGCCTGGAGTGAAGAACACAACCCTTCCTCAGATATTAGATTCCTGGGTTGGTGCTCAGCAACCATTTATAATTAATTATTATCTATTTGAACTGGACTCCATCATTGTAATTGAATGGCTTGTTTTTGCTTTACTAATCTGTTCCTATGATTTTGATATAATTAGATGGCTGTATTGATGGAGCTTTTATTTATGTGATGTTTTGTAATGTTTTGTTCTTGTCAAGAGCCACTTTGAGCTCAACCTCTTGTTAGAAAAGTACCATAGAAATATTCAATCAAAGCAAATAAAAGCTTCTTCCATTGTAGATAATTCCCGGCACGTGACTGGAGTCTGCAGAAGCCACAGGGAAAATGTGCAGTGCATTAGTCTCTAACATAACTATTTTGTCTGCCAGATAAAGTAAATTTCCTCATGAGCAGGTTATCATTAATCTTATTACTTAAAAGCTCTGTATAACTTACCTGGGTCATAGGCATAGGCACGTTTGCCACCTTTGGTTTGGGATTTCCCTTTCTTCCATTGCTGTAGCTCTGACAGAGCATAGTTTAGCTTGCTATATAAACCTTTTCTGTAAGCAAGGGTCACCATAAATTGAAAATAACATGAACACATGACAACAAAGTTAAAAACAATAGGAAAAATAGGAAGACTATATTGCAGATACCTTGGGGAATTAGTGAAGTCATGATCTTGGGTTTGTAAAACCTGATCAATGCTGATGATGATCAGGCTCATGGAGGTATCTTATTCATAGAGTCAGCATACACTAAAGCTGAGTTAATGACAAACAATGACACAACAACAAACACCATTTTTATGTTTTCAGGTGACTTCTGGTGTCTCATCCTAGTCATGCATGACAAACAGTGACATTCATGTAGGACTTTATTCTTCCCTTCTTCACCTGCCACCAGAGAAAAAGAGATTGGGTTGAGACTGAGATAGAAATGATTTATTCACAAACACAGGATAGATTATTAAATAAGCACACTGTGCACAGAACAGGTTTTGGAACAACGTTGTGCATTCCAGATTATTTGGACTAAAACTACAAACTAAACAGCGGCTGGAACTTTTGGAACCTCCTATACCTGTTCATTAAACAGAGGGACTTCCTGCTGTCTCCAGCAGATGGCACACAGTTCTCATTAAAAGAGAAGCAGCAGTTGCATATAGGTAGGTGGGCCAAGCCGCCTTCCTGCTAAAAGGCTAAAAGAGAGCTTAGATACTGCTCTAAGTCATTTATCCTACTTACAAAGATATTTTAGTATGTTTATAAAGCCGAATGACTTTTTGTTTTTTTTATTTTTCATGTCAGGAGTGACTTGAGAAACTGCAAGTCACTTCTGGTGTGAGAAAATTGGCCGTCTGCAAGGGCATTGTGCAGGGGACGCCCAGATGTTTTGATGTTTTACCATCCTTGTAGGAGGCTTCTCTCATGTCCCCACATGGGGAGCTGGAGCTGACAGAGGGAGCTCATCCGCGCTCTCCCCAGGTTTGAACCTCTGACCTGTCGGTCTTCAGTCCTGCCAGCTTAAGGGTTTAAAACTTTAAAACATTGCGCACCTGGGGGCATCTAGCCGCATGAGTGAAAAATTATGTTTGCAGTGATGTTATATTGAAGATTACATTGCTAGTGCAGCCAGATGACACAGGTTGAGCATTCCTGGTATCAGAAGTATTCCGTATTTTTTTGGGGGGGGGTTTCGGATTTGGGGGTGCTTGCACCTACATTATGTGATGCCTTGAAGATACCAAGTCTAAACACAAAATTAATTGATCTTTCATATACACCAGGCACAGCCAAAGTCCAGCCCAGGGCCCAATTGTGGCCTCTGTTCAAATTTTCACTGGCCTTCTCTCTCCAGGCCTCTACCCTCTCTCCCGTGCTTCTTTCCTTCATCCCTTTCTTGACTTCCTTCCTCTCTTCATTCATTCTTCCCTTCCTGGGGATCAGGGCCCTAGAAAAGGTGGGCTGCTCAGGGGGAGAGAAAGAGAAATGGTGGCTCTTGTGTGCCTTCACCTCAATTAAGTATTGCCTTGTCCTCAAGTTGCCCAGGCATCCTGTTCCAGTGTCCCCCCCCCCCACTTCCCCCAACTTTATTTCTTTGCAAAGGAAGGCTCCCCAATTGCCCTGTGTGTGATCAGGCTCTCTAACAAACGAAGAGGCCGTGGACAATATTTATGTGGCAGGAGGGATCTTTCTTTTATTATCCCACCGCTGCCACCAATTGTGTAACAGATGAGGCTTGGTTGAAAACTGTATGAGAGAGAGATGACTTTTTAAACACTTATTTGTGCCACTTGTGTAACCCAGTGCCATAAAATCATCTTCAGTTCCACAAGATTTTCAGTCTTCTCTTTCCTGGAGATCCTTCTCTTTAATAAGTAGTCACAACACGGCCTTCTCGGCAGTGACCCACCACCACCACCCACTCCCCTGGTCTGTGGAACTTTCTCCCCAGGGCCATCAGGTTGGCCACCTGCCTCCTGTCTTTCGGGGAAAAACCTGAAATCATGGTTCTGGGACCAGGCCTTTGGCCAACAGACGTAGCAGCACTTTGGTTATCGAATTGAACTGGAATGGCTTTATGGTCTTATCAAATTATGGAATTGAACTGGAATGGCTTTATGGTTGTGACAAAATGTTTTTAAGTGTTTTAAACTGTTTTAACTTATTTTATCTATTGTTTTAAATTGTGGTTATATTTTTGTTTGTTGTATGTATGGCATCAAATTGTTGCCAAGCGTAAGCCATCTTGAGTCGTCCGTCCGTCCCGGGGGTTGAGAAGGACAGGATAGAAATGCTGGAAATAAATAAATAGAAAGCAAAAAAGTAATGATCTCGGTTTCCTTTGTGAATGATTTTGTAACAATGGAAATTCCAACCTGTATAAATGATATGATGGTTAATTGCATGAGTTAAAAATTAAGATAGATTTGGGATATTTGGGGTGAGTGTGCACATGTTGTTTTTACTCAAAAGCCCTTAAGACTATATATCACTTCTTTGGAATTCTGGGACTTGTAGTTTGGCAAGTGCTTGGACTCTTCTGCTAGAGCAGTGGTTCTCAACTTGTGGGTCCCCGGATGTTTTGGTCTACAGCTCCCAGAAATTGCAGCCAGTTTACCAGCTGTTAGGATTTTTGGGAGTTGGAAGGCTAAAACATCTGGGACCCACAAGTTGAGAACCACTGTTGTAGAAAGTTCTAGCCTTCAATTAAGAGCATATAAATCCTAGTATTTTGTAGAATGGAGGAGCTATAGCAACTGAAAAGCTATCACAGAAGTAAAAGTTTGTATTGCTGGTGTTCTTACAATCAGAGGTACTTCAGAAGGAACTGTAGGGAAGAAAAACACATATTATAAATATATATTTTTTATTTAAGAGAAGTTAAGCATCAAAAAAACAAATGGCAAAGAAGAATGTATATAGTAAACACTTTACAAAAATACACTTTCAGGAGGAAATAAACAGGTGTACAAAAATACAATAATCAAATACATTATTTACAAACAAAGGCAACAGCCATAGTAAAGCAATGTTTCTTTAAAAAATAAATATATTTCTTGTTACAGTACAGACTAGGTTAGGCCATGTACAATATGAAGATTGACTAATCTGTAACTGAAGTTTTTTTTTAAATCCTAAAATGCACAGCTTTTGTGGATACTCAAAATACTACACTGGAGAGGAGCTCTGCCCCATCACAAAGCATTTCTTTTCAAGAAATATGCTTTTTCTGACATAAGACATGTACAGGCAGTCCCCGAGTTACAAGCATCCAACTTACAAATGACTCATAGTTAAGAACAAGGCTGAGACAAGAGAATGTAAGAGAAATCTACCCCTAGGAAGGGAAATTCACTCTTGAAAGAGTTATCATGGGGAAAAGGTGTCTCAGGGCGCTTCCAGACAGCACTAAGTCATGGTTTTCAAACAGGGGCAAAAAATCCCGGGACATAGAAGAGGTCCACATAAAGACCTGCTGGGCCCGGGATTTCTGCCTCCGTTGTCCAAACTTTATGCTTTGTTGCGAGATTTAGAGGCTCCCAAGATGGCTACCGCAGGACTTCCACAGAAACTTTGGTGTTTTTTAATTTTAATTTTAAAAATCTCAAGGTTTATGGGGTAGGACCACTTCTGTCTAAGTCAGTCTAAGTGTCTGGCACACAAATGAAGTTTTTGCTTTCTACTCAAGTTTAACTTTCTTTTTAGAAACCGAGCAATCAGGAACAAACTTCTAAAACCCAGAAAAAAATCCAAATTTTAAAATCCTGTGATATACGACTGCAGGGACATACAGACATGCGGAGATCTGCATATTTAGCACAAAACCACGATATTCCTGCACCTGGAAATCTTGCATTTTTTCCTTTTGTAGCGATTGCTTCCACCTTTACAGGGAACAATGTCTGCCTTCCCCTCCTGTTTGTTGTGGAAGCTCCTGGGATAAAGGTACTGTCTGGATGGGCCCTCGGCTAAAGCTTTATCACCAATCCGTTTCCAGAAGAAGCCTGTTCTGACTTACAAACAAATTCAACTGAAGAACCGAACTTGTTTGCAACTTGGGGACTGACTGTACATCTGAATAACACAGCAGATTCTTCAGATTTGTTTATTGCACTTTCATCATATTCCTTACAAATATCTTGTAAGTTTTAATACTTTTTTCCTGCCAACAGAGCCATAAATGTTTAGTGCCTGTCGGGATGGAATGTGTCATTTTCCTCTTAAAAAGCATCATACAAATAAAGATATCATGGCACAAGGTTATTTTTTCATAACTAAAACTATTTCAGAAACAAATCTGCAGCTTGATACCTATCCTTTACTACAAGGCAGTTTACTATTCACATGAGAAATTGCATAATAATCCGAAAGATAGGTGTAAGCATTGAATAAAACATGATTTCAGTTTCTACCAACAATGACTGAAAACCAAGGAAGAGAAGCAGCATTTGTCACATAAAAGGCACCCCTTACTTTTGGCATTTTCACTAGTTGCCATAACAAAAGGATGGGAAAATGACAAACAGAAGGGTTACCATCCAGTTCAGAAAATGGAGGAGAAAATATGAAGGCTACTTCAATTACTTTCAGACCCACTAATGCAGTTCAGACATGCAGACTTTACCATTTGTTGGCTGTGTACAGAGCTTGGACATGTTTCTCTATTGACACAACTCCCACAATCTTCAATCTAGAATGGGAATTGTAGCCGCCCAAAATATTATTTCTGCACTCTGGATAGCAAGCATTGAACATGCATGCACGAATTCACCTTTTGCAGATAAACACTGTAGATTAAACTGTTTATATCATCGGTCTACACATTAGAAGTCAGTGGGAGTTATCAGCCATTATATGTATAAATATGAACCAACTCTCAGATGGGGACAATGACCTTCCGATCAACATAAATGCCACAACCTGCTGCATTTTCACAAAGCATGCAAAGTAACATGAACTCTCATGCTGGTATAGGACAATGGGTTAGCAACATAATGCCAAGAACTAGCCCAAGTTAGAAGGACTCTGGACTTAAAAAAGATATTAGAGCAATGAATTGCCATTTCTGCAATACTATCTGTAGGTTGTATGAGTCTGTTCAGACCCATACTAATCCAGGCAAAGTAAGAAAACCCTCTTCTTCCACAGATGAGGGCCTGGGCTGAAATTGGGAAATGGGGCTACACTTTGTTGTTGTGTGCCTTCAAGTCATTTCTGATTTATGACAGCCCTGAGGTTAACCTATCAGGGTTTTCTTGGCAAAATTTCTTCAGGTGAGATTTGCCATTGCCTTCCCCTAAAGCTGAAAGAGTATAGCCAAGTGAGGATTTGGACATTTGCCTCCCACAGACTTAGGACTTCATCATAGGGGGCTTTTTCCCCATCCTAGGACACTGCCAGGATGCTGCCGAGACATAGCCAGGGCAGAGCCAGGGCTACTTCCAGCGGGGCTCTGTCCCAGCTCTATTCTGGCAGCATGGTTAGAAGCAGCCTTGAGAATACAGGTGACTACCTATGTTCTCATTCACTAAGCTGAGGACAATTGGGGAGGAAGCCATGGGCAGCCAGAAACATTGTGTGAAAGTAAAGGGATAAAGTGATGCACTGTCCCACGGTTTCCCACACTGCTGCATGGACTTCCCGCTGTCCCCAGGCTGATGGACCCCCATCTGATGAGGTCTTTAGCCCAACACTACACTGCTTCTCAAGGAAAACAGGAAAAAGAAATAACAGCTAGCCACACCATTAACATCTGTTTTGGCCCTTAGGCACCATCTACACTACCATATAAGTGTAGACGCAAATAATAAAGTTTAACTTAATTGAACTGACTTTCAAAGTGCATTATATGACAGTGTAGATGGACCTCAGATGAATCAGTGAGACCATGACAACCTACAGGTACATACAGTTGTTGTAAGTCACAAAAAGAGAAGCAAACCTGTTTGAAAATCATACTCTCAGGTGTTGAGTGTAAAGCAGAGTTGGAAAATAAAGACCCCAAAGTTATTTTTGAGCTGTGACTCCCATCAGCCCTATCCAGCATGGTTAGTGAGGGTGGATGGAGGATGCTGCAGCCCAAAAACATCTTCAGGGTCACACATTCGCTATTTCTTCTTTAGTTCATAGATCTGTACAGATTCTTCGTTTCTTTATTTTTTTTTTCTGACAGAAGACAAAAGATATTTATGTGCAGTTTTTGGAATCCTAATCTAAAAGCAAACAGTACCAATGATAATCACGCTCATCTTCCATTCTGTTCTTTTTTTCTCAATAGCCCTCAACACCGCCCTTGCCCTTAAGCAGTCATGAGTCCAAAGAGAATGGTGCAAGGTATGGTGTGGAGAGGTTTGGGAGCCAAAAAACACACATACACACAGCCACATTTTGGACCCAAGCTAATGTTCCACTATTCATCAGTGTGGGAGAAAGATTATCAAAGAACATTTCAATGCAGGAAAACCACTGAATAACATATGGAAAGTTACTTATTAATGTTCAGAAATGGTCCAGTCTGTGTTTCTGGGAAGGGAGGCAGAGAGAGAAGACTTTGGCAAGTTCCTCTTTCACTTTGTTCACTGTAACAAGTTAATTAGCACCTCCAATTTGCGCCTACCTGACAAATATCAAAATAAGAAATAAAGATTCTATACTTACAATAAGCCACATTATTCAGACAGACAGACATATATCAGATATTCATGTGTGTGACTGATGCTGATTCTTGACCAAACTTTGGCTTTATATAGACTTGGTTCAAGGCACATTCCTTCATTTCAGCAATGCCACTGGTGGCTCTCTCTTCCTTATAATCTAAACTATAACTTACATACTCACATTCAGAGTGTTTATAGAGGATTTTGGAAGTGTTATTAAAAATTCACTTTTCTAAGGCCAACATATAGCTCACTGTACAAGCACTACCTTCTCTAGACAAGAGATTAGATATTTAAAATTCTGGTAGACAGTTGGAGGAAATACATTTCTCTCTCTCATACACACTACAAACCATCACAATGCCTTAATCATGTTGTTTCCATTGAATGGATACAAAATTATGAGTGCCCTTCATGTATATCCAGAGCCATGTGGGGATTGTATTGGGTAATGTAATCCCACAGCAACAGGGCCTGTGTGTGACTCATATACACAGCTGAGCAAGGAAAATCACGATAGCTATTGTCACTCAATGAGAATGGGGCGGGCGGCTCACGGGGGAGGGACCACTTTGGGGCGGGGGCCACTTGTGGGCATGCGCAGCAGGACGGCAGTGGCTCGGCGCCCTCCACCATGTCCCTGGGTGCTGCAGCAGCCGCCTGGGAGCTTACCTTCCTTTCTCTTCCTTCGGAGTAGGAAGGTAAGCTCCCGGGCGGCCGCGGCAGCACCCAGGGACATGGCGGAGGGCGCCCAGCCACTGCTGTGCATGCCCGGCATCCTGCGCAACCCGCCCCTTTTCGGCAGGGCTGGGTGACGTCAGGCGTGGCAGCGAGGAGGAAGAGGTGGAGGAAGCCGGGGCCTCTGCCTCCACCTCTTCCTCCTCGCTGCCACGCCTGACGTCACCCAGCCCCGCCGAAAAGGGGCGGGGCCGCGCAGGACACCGGGCATGCGCGGCAGGGCGGGAGCGGCTCGCTGCCCTCCACCATGTCCCTGGCTGCTGCAGCGGCCGCCTGGGGATTTTCCTTCCTTCTCTGAAGGAAGAGAAAGGAAGATAAGCTCCCGGGCGGCCGAATGAGCACCCAGAGACATGGCAGAGGGCGGCGAGCCGCTCCCGCCCTGCTGCGCATGCCCACAAGCGGCCCCGCGCGAGCGACGAACAGGCGGGGGAAGTCCCGCCCCTAGGGCATCTGACGTGGCTTCCCTCCGCCTCCTCCTCGCTAGCGTTGACCCCGCCCCTCCTCGCGTCACCGCCCCCCGAGATCGATTTTAAAAATAAATAAAAATTTTGGGGGGTCCCGGCCGGCCGCCCCCCCCATGAGTGCCGCCCGAGGCCATGGCCTCGGATGGTCTTATGGGTAATCCGGGCCTGCCATTGAGCCATACAACACAGTAACCTCTAGTGCAGTCTTTCTCAACATGTGGGTCCCCAGATGTTTTGCCTTCAACTCCCAGAAAACCTAACAGCTGGTAAACTGGCTGGGATTTCTGGGAGTTGTAGGACAAAACACCCAGGGACCCATAGGTTGAGAACCACTGCTCTGGAAGAAATGGAATTACCTCAAAGACAAGAGCTTTTAAAACATAAGAAGAGCCATGCTGAATCGGACCTCAGCCCATCTAGTCCAGCATTCTGTATCACACAGTGGCCCACCAGTTGTACACGGGGATCTCGAGCAGAAGGGAGGGCAAAACCCTGACCTGCTCCCGACCCCCCACAACCAGTACCCAGGGAAATCGTGCCTACCTCAACCAACTCCGAGGTGGCACTTGAATGTCCTTTTCAGTAACTACCGATACACTTGGTATCCATGAATCGGTCTAATCCTGCCTTGAAGTTGTTCAGGCTGACAGCTGTCACAACCTCTTCTGGAAGTAAATTCCATAACCCAATGACCCTCTGGGTGAAGAAATATTTCCCTTTATTAGTCCTAATTTTCCTACCTTAGAGCTTCAGGGAGTGCCCTCTAGTCCTAGTGTTTTGTGACAAGGAAAATAATTTTTCTTTATTCACCTTTTCTATCCCATGCATGATTTTATACACTTCGATCAAGTCACCTCTTAAACGCCGTCTTTCAAGGCTGAAAAGACCAAGGCGTTGCAACCTGATTTCATAAGGGAGCCGCTCCATCCCTTGGATCATTCTTGTTGCCCTTTTCTGTACCTTTTCCAGTTCCGTTATATCCTTCTTAAGGTGCGGAGACCAGAATTGTACACAGTACTCCAAATGTGGCCTTACCATCGATTTGTAGAGAGGTAATACAACATTTGCTGACCTATTTTCGATTCCCTTTCTGATCATGCCTAGCATAGAATTTGCTTTTTCACTGCTGCTGCGCACTGGGTTGACATCTTCATTGAGCTGTCCACCAAGACCCCAAGATCCCTTTCCTGGTTTGTCTCGGAAAGCTTTGACCCCATCAATTGGTAGGTGTAGTTGGGGTTCTTTGCCCCGATGTGCATGACTCTACACTTGTTTAGGTTAAAATGCATTTGCCACTTTGTTGCCCATTCACTCAATTTCGAGAGATCTTTCTGGAGCTCTTTACAATCAGTTTCATTTTTAACTACCCTGAACAATTTAGTGTCGTCTGCAAACTTTGCTACCTCAGAATTTACTCCTACATCCAGGTCATTAATGAATAAATTAAAAAGTAACGGACCCAAAACTGAACCTTGGGGTACGCCACTTCTCACCTCTTTCCACCCAGAGAAATGTCCGTTTATTACCACCCTTTGTTTCCTACAGTTTAGCCAGGTTCCAATCCAGGACAAGACCTGTCCCCTGATTCCATGGCTGAAGAGCTTATTTAGGAGCCTTTGGTGAGGGACTTTGTCAAAAGCCTTTTGAAAGTCAAGGTAAACAATATCGACTGGGTCCCCTTTATCTATGTGTTTATTTACACCCTCAAAGAATTCTAACAAGTTAGTAAGACATGATTTGCCTTTGCAGAAACCATGTTGATTTTCTTTCAGCAATGCCTGTTCTTCTATGTGCCTAGTAATATTTTCTTTAATAATGGTTTCCATCACTTTGCCTGGAACTGAGGTTAAACTGACTGGTCTATAATTTCCTGGATCACCTCTGGATCCTTTCTTGAAGATCGGTGTTACATTTGCCTCCCTCCAGTCCTCGGGTACAGTGCCTGATCTTAGAGAAAGGTTATATATCTTAGCTAGAAGTTCAGCAATTTCACACTTGAGTTCCTTAAGAACTCTGGGGTGGATGCCGTCTGGACCTGGTGATTTGTTGACATTTACTCAACAAAGACACCTGGAATTTGTTCATCATTCAGAATTTAGTACTGGGTGGGAATCATGTGACCAACCAAACAGTGTTGGACTGCAAGTCCCATCAGCCTCAGACACCACAACCAGTGACGAGGGATATTAAGAGCTGTAGTCCAGAACCTCTGCAGTGCTCCCTGATTCTTACTGATTCGTACAAACCCAATTTTTTAAAAAGATTTAAAATTTTAATCTCGTTGCCGAAGTTTGCATTATTATCTTCCATTCCCTTTGTTCTTTCCCCAGTCCTTTTCATTACAGACTGATGCAACCCTATGTAGAAGAGCTTAGCCAGACCACTGGCTATTTCAACAGTGTGGCTTCCCTTTGCCAGGAATCAACACTACAAAAACACAGGCTTAACAGGATAATGCTGGGACCTATCTTAGATTTTGGAATACTTAGAGATCACGTCCAAATACAAAAAACATGGAACACAAACTTTCTGATGTTTTGCACTTTAAATCAATGGCTACTTTAAAGGCAAGTCAAAAAAGGAAAAGTTTCACTTCACAGTTTTTATGTTCCATTCAACGTTTCGTATTTGGTTAATAAAGGGTGAAACAAAAATGATCTATATTAACTATATGCAAAAATGAATTATACGCACATGGCACCAACTATTCTACAAATAGCTGTGAAAAAATTATTCATTTGGTCTTCGTTTTGAAGGTCTACTTGCCTCGTCTTCCACTGGTTCATTTCAAGTTCTGCCTGTTTAAACTGGCTCCCTCCTGAGTCTTAGGCCCCTCCCAGGATTTGATCCCAGATTATCTACTTTAAACTGGATTATATGAGTCTCCACTGCCATATAATCTGGGATAAGAAGATAATGTGGGATCAGATCCTGGGATATAAGGGCAGTCTGGAAGGAGCCTTAGACAGAAGTTTTCAGGTCAATTTCTGACTGATCCTTTTGTCAAAGATGCGGGGAATATGTGGTTGACTTTACACACATTTTCTTTGGTCATAAAATGCTACATACAGTATGTGTGTGTGTGTGCATTTACATTGTAGAATTGATGCTGTTTGACCTCACTGAACTGCCATGACTCAAAGATGTAGAATCATGATGAAGCACCAGCATCCTTTGGTGAAGAAGGCTAAAGACCTTGTAAAACTTCAGCTTCCATGAATCCACAGCACTGAGACATGGCAGTTAAATGTGGTGTCAAACTGCATTAATTCTACAGTGTAGACTCTAGTTCAGTATAGATGCAGATAGTAGATTCTGATTTCTATCAGAAGGAGTGCCTGTCCTCCCTGACAACAACCTGTGAAGTGAGGGAGAATGCTAAAGCATTTGGAGATGGGGGTACATCACTCCTCCAAGACCCTACAGCAGGCCTGAAGGAATATGGAAAGCTAAACACATCCCTCTGGCTGTGCTCTGATTTTCAAAATCTTATGTCTTATATAATAAGCGACCACTGATCTGTACATAAGTTGACATGAGAATGGAGCTAGGACTAACATCCCAAATTACGACTACCAGAACACCATCAACACCACTAGTGTGGCAACTGGACAAACTCTGGAGATTGTAATCCAAAAGGTCAGTAATAAAGTAAGTTCTCTTAATAACATGGGAGTTCTCATGGGGCAGATCTCAGTTATTCATCTGAGCTGAAAAGGTATTCACCTGATGTCCAGAAGGGACAAAAGGTTCAGGCAAATGCAGTCGATTAGTGTAGAACCAATACACTCGGCATGGAAGCACCACCCAAAACAATTAATGCTCCTTGTATTGTTGAAGGCTTTCATGGCCGGAATCACTGGGTTGTTGTAGGTTTTCGGGCTGTGTGGCCATGTTTTAGAAGCATTCTCTCCTGATGTTTCGCCTGCATCTATGGCAGGCATCCTCAGAGGTTGTGAGGTCTGAGGATGCCTAATAAAAAATAAGCCCTAGCCGGGCTAATCAAGTCAACATAAAAACACAGAGGTGCAAAAAAGCATCAAAATATGAAGCTTATTAATAGAACATAATATACATATACAGTTAAATGAGGACACAGTGCCCAATGTCCTTCCGCAAAGTTTCCCAAGTGGGTTGAAAGAAGATTAAAGTTATGTCGTCATGTACAAAGTATTTGTAATCCAAAGGATCCGATGATCCTGTTGCGGTATAGTTCCACAGCAAAGGAAAGGTATTTGTAATCCGAAGGATCCAATGATCCTGATGAAAACAAGCCGTGGATGCAGGAGGGCGTGTCCGAGAGTCGCTCGAAGTCGGAGCTGCTGGAAGCAGAGGAGGGCAATATTCTCCTACAGGAAAATGCTGGTCATGGGTAAGCGCCAACGGTCAACTGGTGCTAGAAATCCCAGGCCAAAAGGGGGTCCATTTCACCCATCACGGGATTTTATCAAGGCGTCATGGTGGTTTACATGCATTCCAGACTCTAAAGAGTGCCTTTCCTTTGCTGTGGAACTATACCGCAACAGGATCATCGGATCCTTTGGATTACAAATACTTTGTACATGACAACATAACTTTCATCTTCTTTCAACCCAGTTGGGAAACTTTGTGGTAGGACATTGGGCACTGTGTCCTCATTTAACTGTATATGTATATTATGTTCTATTAATAAGCTTCATATTTTGATACTTTTTTGCACCTCTGTGTTTTTGTCTGAGGATGCCTGCCATAGATGCAGGTGAAACGACAGGAGAGAATGCTTCTAGAACATGGCCATACAGCCCGAAAAACCTACAACAACCCAATTAATGCTCCTGTTCCCTCATTGCTTTTCTTCTCACAGCATCCCCTCCAACTGCCTCAATTCAGAAGGACAGTCCTGATTGTTCTGTCCCACTTTTTCAGCTGCTTTTAAATGTTCCATTTCTTTTCTCCTTTTCCTACTCTCCCTTTTTGTTCTCAGCTTACCCCAGTTACTGCAAACTAAGTTCAAAGTGTAAAAGTCAATTGTGCTTAGTTAACAGGAGAAAGAGGAGAGGAAGAGCAGAATGATGCCCTTCTCAATAGGCTCAGGCAAAAAAACACACCCTGTTATGTCTCTCCTAACTCATGTGCCATTAATATATTTTGCAATCTTAATATCTTTAGCCATTTGATGCTACTTGGGCATATATCTCCCGGTTTTCATTTGTGAAATCCTGGAGGATATGCCATGAGCAGAAACCACAATAGGTCTTTTCAATAGTGACAAGGCTACCCATAGATACTTGGTCCTTAGGTGAGTCCTAGGGCTTTGTGATGCTGTTAGCAGAAAACACCAGAAAACCCAAGGCCAATGGCCCCTTACTGGATCATGTCTCATGTTCCGTTTTCAAAATCACTTCTAATTTATCAGTCAAGCAACTCACCCACAATCATCCCCCAAAAGACAAATATAATGTAGTGGAATCACTAAAGAAGCTACTTTTCTGTATCTTCTGTTCTGGGATTTGGGCTCCTAAATACTGTACTTAGCACAATGTGAGGTAGAGCAAAATCAAAAAAAGAGGCAATAGAGTTTCCTTTCTTCTACTTTTCTGGAGGGTGTGCAAACTTAAGCCTTGGACTCTTCCCGCACACAGAGCTGAGAAATGGTCTTCTTAATGCGAAGTGCTGTCAGACGAGCTGCCCCATTGGTATACCAGCACTCGCGCATGATGCGGCCCATTACTCTGAGAGCCTAAAGAAAAAGCAAAGTCAATGCAAAAAAAAAGCACGCTCACTATCTTTATAGTGTTTCAGGACAGTATAAAAATTGTCAGTGGCCAAGAGAAGGTTTCTAAGTGTCCCAAAATAAAATAAAAACCCTTATATTTATTATAGTTTAACTTTTCTTTATGCTTTAATTATTAAACTTTGAATTGGATGCTGAATCCTTTGCTGTTCGTGGAAGAGTGGAAGAGTTTTCTCCCTCAAATACTTTTGAGGGTTTGGAAGCTCCTCTGGAATATGATGTCCTATTCCAAATGGAAGAGGTTACACAAGAAAGGAAAAATTGCTGAAAACTAGTGAACCCCCTCTGGCAAAAGTTCTCCTGGAAGCATAGTTTTGGTGCATACTTTGATAGTTCCAGTTAGAGTCGATACATATCGTCAACGCAATTTAAATATGAGTTGATTTATCAAATGCCCATTAGATTAACAAGTAGATAATGTCTTTAGGGCAGAGCTTTCCAAGCATTTCCTGTTGATGACTCACTTTTTAGGCATGCATCGTTTTGCGACAGAGTAATTCAGTTTTACTTGCAAACCGGAAGTCAAACCAACCCCTTATAAGAATTAGGGACACATACAGATTTAGGACAAATGAGACCATGTACTAGTTAAGTTATGAGGTCCCTTCTTTGGGCCCTGAAGGAGGGATGCCCAGTATGCCTACACTGCCTGCTTTGTGGCACACTTCGAAGGAAGACACTCCCCCCTGGTCCAATGGGGCCCTGTGATTAAGCACATCTACAATGGTAAATCTGGCACTACACATACATACATTGTCGTAATGAAATGTATGGCGACATATCTCATAGAAACCTACCCCCTCTCTCTATCTATCTATTTAGGTAGGTAGGTAGGTAGGTAGATTTATTGCTTATTTCACATAGACTCAGATTTTGTGTTATGTTCACACAACACACCTACACACTGCAGCCAACACACTAATGTGGTGTGACACACAGTTTGGAAAGCTCTACTTTAGGGTTTTCAAGATAGCTCAAATTAAATAAATGAGGTTCATAATTATTGCACAAAACAAAATGATTAATAAATAAAGAAATTAGATTAAACCATACTTTTGAAAGCACCACGCCAAGAAAAGTACAGCTCCAGCTGATAACAAGCCCAGCAATTTGGAAAAGAAATAAGAGCTAATTTTTCCTCACACTGATCCTTTCACTTCAGTAGGAATGAATGTGTAACCACTTAAGAAAATGCTATTTGCTGATATGCTTCGACATTTTGCTTTGATTTTAAATGCACACTTTTCAGATTATATGCAGTAAAAGCTGCAATGAAAAGATGAAGAAGGGAAAAAACGTACCTCACAGCTTTGCCATTGATTGGGGATGTTAGGTCTCAGTTTTTGTTCACAGACAACCTTTCTCATATCTTCTATTGAAGGATCGGAAGGCACAACATCATAATAAGGCAACTGGTATTCTTCAACAATCCCTATGAGAAAAAATACAGTACAGGTATCATTTTATCAGGGCCATTTCAAACCTTATGGGAAACAAGTTGGCAAAAACATATAGATGTAGAAAACAACCCTGAACATAAGTCTAAAGGTCTTTTTTTTAAGTATGTTCATTCTTCCGCTACCCTGGCAGCGATCCTGCATTGCTATGACAATGAATCTCCATTGTCATCACTATTTCTGTCAAGGCCTCCTTTCTTTTCCGCCAAGCAACGCCCAAACCAAAGGGTTTCCAAAATACTAAAGATTAAGGTGTTGAAAAATGGCATTTCTAGCAGTCTTCAGTTTTGGGGCAAATTGAGATGGGCAGCTGGAGAGATTCCTTGTGCTTATCTGGCAGCTACTTGTATCAATGCACCCCACGACTGGGAGAGCATGGCTGCAGTCATGAAACTTCCCAGAGTCCTGACTTGTAATGTCCCAGAAACATTTCAGATAAAGTTCTACCTACCTAGCTTAAGAGGCACGTTTGTGGGGCCATGTTTATTATGACCATAAATATTAGTGATCAGATCCATTAATCCCAAAAGTTATAAGATCCTAAATCTAGCTCACGGTCTCATAAAGATTCAACAGGGTGGCAAACATTCTATATACAAAGTTTGTGGAGCCTTAATGCTCTTAATAAGAGAGGGAGATTATACCTCCAACTGAGCATCTTCGGGATATCTCCCAGTACACCAGCCCAAGAGAATAGATATCTGCTCGCTTGAAGGATTCAAAGATATTCATATTCATTGTGTCATCAAGTATTTCTGGTGCCATGTACCTTCCAAATACAGGAAAAAAAGTGTAAATTTAGAGATTTACCAGAGGAGAAATCACCACAAACAAAGATTAAAATGAAGAAATGATAATTTTTTTAAAGGACTATAAACATTGTATTGCTTTATGATCTTGAATTGTTTGAGAGAAAGGAGTTAAGTTCATTATTCAAATATCTTGCCAATAATGCTGGGATTTACTTCTCTGCATATAATTAACGTGTACAGATTGAACACACGTAAGTAAATGGGGAAAGGCTGAGGGGCTGGTCAGAAGAGACTACCCTTTAACAAGAAGAGAAAGCTTGTTTCCACACCATCTGTGTTCCCTAATTACTATTCACACTGTATAGTTGCCATAGTTTCAGACTAGTTAACTACTATGGCTCCATCCTATGGAATCCTGGGATCTGCAGTTTGCAGACATATTTTTGAATGCTTATTGTATGTTTTTTAATCTGGCACCACTGAGTGGGGAAATGCATGGTATAAAATTAACAGTGATTATGAGAATAAAATGAAGATGATGGCTGATCATCACACTCAAGATTATAGTATCATGGAGAAGGAATTAAAACTCTTTCCATTCTTCATGTCCAATCAAAGCCATGGTCCTGAAGCTGTAGTTTATCTCAAAATCAATACAAATACCAGCTTCCTTTCAGAAACATTCAAGGAAGGGATGCTTGTGAAAGAGTGAACCTCATGTACACCCAAGCATGATACTTCCATCATCTATTGACTAGTTTAAGAGACAAATGAAAGAAAGGCTAATATGAAACAGCAAAGCACACACTTAGGACTTAATCACATAGGGGTTTTTTTTGCCCCTGACCATGTGGTCCTCTTTGGCCACAGCTCCAGATGTATCCCATCAGACGATGCAGGCCGTGTCCCCGCCCCCATCAGTTGGTGAAGTATTGCAAAGACGCTTCCTCGCCACCATGGTAATTTATTAATTATTTATTTATTAACTTTATTTATACCCCGCCCCATCTCCCAAAGGGACTAGAGGCGGCTTACATGAGGCCAAGCCCAATAAGACATAATAACAACACAACAACATTTATAAAGCTATACAATTAATAAAACTTAACATAAGCAATAACAGAGAAATTAAAAACCATTTTGGGCGACCCCAATAAGAATTAAAATTTAAATAAATAAACGTTGGATATCGACAGAGGTGGATTATATAGCAGGAAGGTTTCAAGGATAATGTGGGGAAGACACCCAACAGGTAATTAAAGTGCTTCTGAGGACATGGTAAGCCTCCCACTAGCTAGCACTCAGTTTTCCCCCCACAATTTTGACGCTTTCCCCTGTCTGATGGGGAAAGCACCAACATGGCAACACGTCCTGCTATGATTCTGCCATGTGATGGAAGAAGGAGGGAGGAACCGGCAAAACAGAACAAAAGAGAGGGCTCAGTCTGATGAGGTCCTTAATGTAGTCTCATCTGATACTGAGGCACTCCAACATACTACATAGAAATACATTTTGAGTAATCGAAAAGAAACTTCCAAAACATCTGGATTGTCATATGTTTCCAACACAAAGATACAGACATTTGCGTGGAATGTCATGACACAAAGGAATCTTGTGGTATCTTGGGGACAAACTCAAGAGTAAACGATAGTATAAGCTTTTGTAGACTTAAGTTTATTTCATCAGATGGATGGGTAAAGTTAAGATGACAAGTTCTGTTTTTATAATGATTACTGGGGGACAAAAGCAGGAGGACAGATGTTGTCTAAAGATGAAGTAAGTGAACCATATGAATGGTAGAGGTATTTATTGGAATGTAGTTGATGCTGACTGGAAAAATGAGATGTGATACACGAACCAAGAGAGCCCTCATGAGTGTTTGTTTTCAAAGGATATTTTCCTGCCTGTGTAGGGGTTCAGGTTTTTCTACACAATGAAGGCACTAAGCCATGTCAGTGTAAGGGCTCAGCCTGTGACTGTCACTTTACCTCAGGCTTCTGAGGAGAATGTTCAAGGTTCTGCTAAGGACTCTATGTCTGAGTCTACAGAGGTTCTAATGTCTGAGTTAAACGATCAGGTTTCTGCTGACTCTCAGGGGCTTGTGAATGGAGATTATTATTATTTATTTCAGCTTGGTAGACCGCTCACTCCGAAGCTCAGAGCGGTTTACAACAATAAAATACCAATAAAAACACATAACAACATTAAAACAGCGTTAAAACCAATTCCACCCCCAGTAAAACTGTAACAGGACAGTAGTGATATAGCGGCAGTGACGCGGTGGGTGGCAGGTTATGGCGGGCACCGGTCAGAGCCGAATGCCTGCCTAAACAGCCAGGTCTTAACAGCCTTACGAAATGTCATCAAGTCCCGCAGGGCTCGCGTCTCTTGAGGCAACGAGTTCCATAGCGTTGGCGCGGCCACTGCTAATGCCCTCTGGTAGCCTGTAGGTCTTTATGACAGGCACTTCCAACATGTTGAGCCCCTCTGAGCGCAGTGATCTTCTGGGCACGTATGGGGTAAGCCGCTCCCTCAAGTACACTGGCCCCAAACCATATAAGGCCTTGAAAGTTAGAACTAACACCTTGAAGAAGACCCGGAATTCAATTGGGAGCCAGTGCAGTTCGCGCAGCAATGGAGTTGCGTGAGCAGATCTTACGGCTCCTGAGAGTAGGCGTGCTGCTGCATTCTGCTTGAGTTTCTGGATTGTCGACAAGGGCAGGCCAATGTACAGCGCATTACAGTAATCAAGCCTCGAGATGACCGTGGCTTGGATCACCATTGCCAGGTAGCAACGGGAGAGATAGGGAGCCAGACGTTTTGCCTGTCGGAGATGGTAAAAAGCTGTCTTGCAGGCGCAGGCAACCTGCGCCTCCATAGACAGCTGGGGGTCCAGCCGGACCCCTAAGCTCTTTACTAGAGGCTGCGGGCATAACGCCACACCGTCAAACGTTGGCAACTGGATTCCCCCGGGGCAGCCCAACCACAAGATCTCCGTCTTCGCCGGGTTCACCTTCAACTTACTGGCTCGCAGCCATTCAGTCACGGCTTCCAGGCAGAGATGGAAATTATCGGGTACGGATTCCACCCCAGCGTCCATCCTCAGAATGAGCTGGGTGTCATTAGCATACTGATGGCACTCCAGCCCAAAACTCCGTGCCAGTTGGGCGAGTGGTCGCGTGTAGATGTTAAATAACAGCGGGGAGAAGATGGCCCTCTGAGGAACTCCACAATGTAAGGGGAAGCCCTCGGAGACCACCCCTCCCCACTTCACTCGCTGCCGACAGTTTTGGAGGAAGGAGGACAGCCAATTGAGGGCTGTCCCCTTCACCCCCGCCATCGCCAGGCGGTGTGTCAAAAGTTGGTAATTGACAGTATCAAACGCTGCCGTGAGGTCCAATAACACGAGCAGCGCCGATCCGCCTCGATCCAAATGGCAACGGAGTAGGTCTGTGATGGAGACTAGGATGGTCTCCGTCCCATGGCCCGAACGGAAGCCGGACTGGAAGGGGTCTAGCCAGGTTGCATCATCCAAGAATGTCTGCAACTGGTCCATTGCTGCCCTCTCAATTACCCTCTCAATTATTAGATGATGGTCAAGAGAGTACAGTTGCTGCCCTCTCAATTATTAGATGATGGTCAAGAGAGTACAGTTAGCCAGAGTGAACCTGAGGATCATGAGATAGCTGACCAACAGGCCAAAGATGTTCCAGTGCAGGCAGAAAAGGAGGCCAAGAGAAATGTTGAACTGCCAAGGCCAGATAATGAAAGGAATGTACTAACTGGCAAACAGAGGGAGTTAGGTTTTGACAGATTCATCAACATCACCACCTGGAATTAGGGAGGAGGCGATCCAAAAGGTTGAGAGAGAAGTGGGTTAAGGGAGAGGTTTCCCAAGGGAAAAGGAATCCTTTTGCTATGGCTTTGTGAATAAATATAGGGCCTGTGAATCTATGTTCTTCAGTGACTCCAACGTTTGGTTTTCATGTGCAACAATGTCTTTTGCTTTATGCCTTGTATCCATGTCTTCCTGTTCATGATGAGATTCCTGTGTACGTCTGCCTTGAATTCATGTTCATGCTGAGATTTTTGTATTCTGTTGGTCTTGGTTTCACGGTCCTGCATTTGGATTTATTGCTTCAATTTTGCTTCTGTTTCTTCAAGGGACTTTGATCTTTTGCAACCTTTTGGAACTGAAAGACTCTTAACTTCTGTGGACTTGTTTATTGGATTTTGGGACCTTCCTGTTTCCTGACATGGATTTTGACTGGATTATTTACATTGCTCAACTGACTGCTTTGTAGACATTTCATTATTACTTGTTTGACTGCTTTTAACCTTTTTTTTTTTGCTATAGCTACATTAATCTTCAATAAACTGCTTTGCTTATAAAGAACATTGGTATGGTTACAGGTTCAAAGGTGCCAACCCCAGCCTGGTGTGCAACAGTCAGAGTAAGGGGAATAATACTATGAACCTCATCACATTGAAGTCCTGAAGTAGGGGAACAGCTGGGGCATTTGTTGGATAGTGGGGCTAATCCGGCAGGCAGTGTAGGAACCTGGCATTGCACATTGTTCCCATTGCTCTCCTTCCCCATCTCATGGGGGAAAGTGTCACTGCCCAGCTTCCACCCACGTTTTCCTATTCTCTCTTATGTTCTCTGGGTTCCGTCATAGGACACTTTCAACACGGAGCCAGGAAGGAACCCTGCCGGAAAAGCCCTCTGTCATGTGATGGGCTCTGTCCTGACTCTGTGTTGAAAGCATCCTATGATGGAGCCCAGACCTCATCAAGAAACATTTTCACCTGCCATAAGGACCATGAACTCTGCTTGGGGAGTGGGGGTTCACTGAATATAACTTGAGATTTCAGATCAGCCCTGTTGAACACACACATTTTAAAGAGGAAATATTGTTCTGCAACCAGTGATAAACAGACTGCCTTACCTCTTGGTTCCCACTCTAGGATTCTGAGGTATGTCGATTGTGTTTAACACAGAGTCATGCTTCACAGCCAGACCCAGGTCTGCAATGGCACAAGTTTCATTCCTTTTGACTAAAATGTTTTTAGATTTCAAATCTCTATGTGAAATAGCTGGTTTGCCTGCAAAGCATAAAATGCATTAAGATTAAAATACATTCTATTGCATTACTATATAGAGGGGGGGCCGGGGGAGAATCATGCAATCTCTATCATCTCTGTATATTTTGCCAGCTAGAATAGACCATTTCCTATATCAGTTTTGATTTGTATGACTATTCATATACTTATTTTTCCTTTGATTAATGAAATCATTGATTATGTGTTCTGAGAGATAAACCCCACCAAGTTTCCAAATCCCATTTTGTATTGTGTCTTCATCCTCAGGCTATTGCATACTGTATTGCGGCTATCATATATTTTGGGATTACTGTCCAATTATTATCTTCCTTTGCCTCTATAGTGAGAGACATGAATCTGACTTTATCCCACTTTAACTTTTCCCCTACTACATTTCTTATTTTACTGTTAATAGTTCTAGATTTTTCTGCAATCTCGCCACATGTGTCCCACATGTGCCCAACAATTATGCCAACATTTGTTGGAAATATTTCCCATTATTTGAGCTAACTGAAGAGGGGTTCTATCAGATTTAGAGATTATTTTCCGTTGGGTTTCTTTGATCCTCATACGTTTAATTTTCTGAATGTTGTCAATTCAAGACATGACTAATTTCTCATTACATTTTTTTTCTTGTTTCCAACTCTCTATAAGACTGGTTTTTGTGTTGTAAGATAAGTGGCTTCATTCCTTGTACAATAACCTGATAATTGCTGGTCTTGACCTATAAAACCCTAAATGGTTCCGTCCTAGCACTAAATGAGCTAAAGATTACCGGAGAGATCATATTACTCAGATCCGAACATATCTCCCTCTATGAACTCCCAAGGACCTTAAGATCATCTGGAATGGTCCTGCTCTTGGTCCCACTGCCATCGCAGTTCTGCTTGGTTGGAACGAGAGACAGGGCATTCTCGGTGGTAGCCCCTTGTCTGTGGAACTCCCTCCCTAATGATATCAGATCTGGCCACTCTCTCATGACCTTCCAGAAGAAGCTCAAACCCTGCTTATGGAATCAAGTGTTTGCAGAATAGATGGTTGTAATAGATTTTTAGCTGACAGCAATGGATTGATTTGGAAGACGATGCGAAACGGCAAACTGTTTTAATGTATCTATAATTGTTTTTAATGTAGGTTAATTGTATATTATACTTGTTTTATTGTTTGGCACCAAATGGTGCCTACTGGTAGCCATCCTGAGTCCCTCTTCGGAGGCGAGAAGGACAGGATAGAAATGCTCCTAATAAATAATAAACAATTCCTTTCTCTTTTTCTACTTTCCTTTTATTTATTCTATCTAGTGGGGTTTCTGTTAACTCTCTTCTCTACTGAGCTCTACTGGTCAGGCCTAACCACATTATCCAGTTTATTTGTCCACCTTTTACTTTTATCTTGTCCAAGCTTGTTATTTCTCCATGAGAATTGGTTAATTTTAATTATTTGTAATTTATTTTGCCATCCCCCCCCAAAAAAATTAATAACATCTCTGTTCTCAATTCCATACATGTTCCCCTTTTCTAACTATTTGCTTGCAAAATAGTTGACCACAGAGTACCACTAAATGACCTAAAGATTACCCAAGAAATCATATTACTCAAATCCATGATCAATCAGATTCACAAAAGTTAAACCCACTAAAGTGGAAGGCAGGTTGTGTTCGTAAGAGAAAGGGAGACAAGAGAGAAACATAAAGACAACACCAGAAACATCAGAAATACCTTTTCACAACACTTTTTTGGCTATATTGGTTTAATACATTACTTTGCCTCAAATAACTTCTCCAGTTCAATCCTTACAAATATGTAAAGCACTCCTCCTTTGAGTTTATGCCACTTACATATTTACTGAACAGCTTTCTCATGCTGCAGCAAATTATTATAAGGATGTAGCTGCTTGATATATTCTTTCATGAAATTAAATCCAAAGTGCACCGAACTTTTCAAAATGTCTCTCATTTGTTTTTTAAAACATTGTTTTAAATAATCTAAGAGAGTAAAGTACTATTCCTCATGCTGATAGAATAAGGCACTATGAAGTTGTGAACAGAACATAAAACTTTAGATTCCCAAATTTTAACTCTCATTCAGCAGTGATACTCATTTACAGTGTTAACATATGAATGTTTTTATTCATTAGTAATTCCTTTTGAATATAATGGGAACACAGAGGGATTTACAACACAATAAAAGTGAGCACCTGCTGGAGTGAGAAGGTTCCTTCACAATGCCACCCAGGGATGGATGGATAGACAGATAGATATAGATAGATAGATAGATAGATAGATAAAAATACCACTTAAACATCCCAATTTTGCTGTTTTTCCCCAAGCAGTAATAATTCTCGGCTTCACTTAAGATGTGAATTAAATTACTTGAATATTGTGTAAACATTACAAGCTAAATACATCCCTGACATCTATCCAAGTCACTCCCTGCCCCCATCTATGGTGAATTTATTGTGGCCACATCCGCATGAAAGAGCCTCTCTACCTTGTGTGCCGACAATCTCCATGTGAAGGTGTGCCAGACCACTTGCTATGGAGAAGGTCAATTTAATCATCCCATCCGCTGTGACAGTATTGCTGTTTAAGTAATCAAACAAAGAGCCTTGCTCGTAGTATTCAGACACAAGCCACAACTGAGTCCAAGTACCATTATCTGCAGAAAAAAACATATTCACATTTAAAACGAGGCAGAGCAGCACAGCAAGGCACAACAATTTGATCAATGCAACATTCACTATATTTGCAAAAACTACATATTTCCCAAAGGCGTGTTATCTAGTAACACAGTGTGTTTAAATGGGGGCATCAATTATGTCAGAATGAAATTTTAAATACTAAAGTGGCTATTTCATCTAACTTATTGAATTGTTGGGGAAATCAATACATTAAAGCAGAGCTATTGAAACAACGTATTGTGAAATGTTAGTGTGTTGGCTGCAGTGTGTTGGCGTGTTGCATAACAAGAATAGACAAACATCTTAGAAATATGTTACTGTACAAATCATATTTCTAAAAATATAAATGAAAGATTTTTGTGAAATATGTTGTGTCCCCATACATTTCGTTATTACAAATTATGTATTTGTAATACATAAGAGGTTGGTTTCATCTCGTTTGCTAGTAAAACTCAATGCGTCATGAAATTATGCATGTCTAAAGAGCATGAAATGTTTGGAAATCTCTGCATTAACAAATGAGAAATCTTAAATCAGATTTGATCTGTCTACCTTTCTATTTGATGAGGCCTTCAACAGGACTTAATCTCATACCTCACTTAATGCAGACACACATACCATGCACAGTTAGACACAGACACTTGAAGAGTTACATGTTCCAAAAACTGGAGGGGCCAAGGTGTTAGATATTTAAGACACAACCTTTCTGGTTAGCAACCCCTAGTTTTGTGGAATCGCAATAGAAAAGGATAGAAGGAGGAAGAGGGGGAATTGTTTCCTTCCTTAATTTGTTTGAGATGGGAAATGCTGTTCTATGGTTCTTTTAACCTTTCATCATTCTTCAACTGTAATACTGCTCTCAGTCATCTGTGTAGTATGATTTCAATTGTTCTTGAAACCCTTAGCTTTAGGTGAAATGTCAATTTTTACTGTGTATTTCACAGGGCTGCAGACAAAAAGTGCAATCAATTAATGAAATCTAGTATCAAAATCGGTGATAAAACCATTACCATAGGGAGTATGGTACATGAGAAAGCACATTAAAAAGTCATATAAAGGATGTCCCCCAAAGCCCAAATACACAGAGTAGACATTGTCCCGCTGCTAGAGAATAATGAGCAAAGCAGCAAATGGGCCTCCTTTGATCATGAATTCGGTAATAAGGGCATAACCAGAAAATAGTTTTTTCTCTCTGGTGACCATCCAATTGCCACTTGGTAAGGGAAAACCATGAAGAGTCTCAAAAGGTAATCATGAGCATCAACCATGTTCATACTAGAGTACTGTAAGACCCCTGTACTGATGGAAGATACATTTCTTCCTACGCCATGTCTATCTGAAACTGGATATAACCAAACACCATTAAGTTAGCTGACCTCGGGTCCCAGCATACTAAAGAGTCTCCATTCCCTGTGACGACTACCATATGATAGTGGAATAATGTTTTGCACACTTGAGGGAGCAGACATTATTAAGTGACTAGCACAGCTCCATCTCCAGACAGAGAAGAATGACCAGAGTTCAAGACAAGCAGGCCAGAGGTTATCCTTTAGACAGCTGCCTGATTCTGTGTAATGTTAGGGTCAACTATGAGGAGTTTGCTGAAGTACCACGGAATGCAACTTATCTTTCTTCACTAACTCCAGATAACTACAAATCAGGCTCTCCTAATCTGTTGTACAAGTAGAATTACGTATCTCAATTTTTTTCCAGAAATCCTTCTCTCCCATGAGCACCCAAGAAAAAAAATTCCATCAGGCAAATCCAGCATTGGACAAACATTGTGAAACTGTTTGGAAGTACTCTACCCTTGTTATCAGCAGCAATAAACCCCAAGATATTCTCGTGCCTCAGCATGATTGTCTGATAGATTTCTGCTTCACGAAACCAAGACCTCTCATCTCTTGAGGAGAAGATTTTGACAGCTACATCTTCGCCACACCATTTTCCACGCCAGACTTCACCAAATCGACCTTTTCCTACTAGTTCCTGGAGGACAATAGTCCTGGCAATTGTTCTTTGCACAAGCAGAGGTAAACCTGTCAACAGAAATACAAATGTTTGTATAATATGGTCTTCACTGTTTTAAATTTCATTTAAACCTAAGAATTATCAGTGTCTCACAAGATTTCCTGTACAGAAACTACCTCTGATCTCTAAAATTTGTTCTAATATTTATTTACATTTGTTCCCCACCCTTCTCAACCCCAAGGGGGACTCAAAGCGGCTTTACACATCAGGAATAATTCAAATGCCATAAAACATATAATTAAATAAACATTTACGTTAAAAACCACAGAATTAAAACATCAAACAATTACATCAATAATTAATACCACATCATCCAAGATCATAGTCTAGAACCATTCACAATGTGTTAAAATTCACAATGTGTTAAAATTAATAGGAAAATCTTCATTGCATAAAACAGTTGTATGCCTTCTATTGACATGGATACCTTCTGAGGCTTGCAGAAATATAACAGGGCCTGATGGGGTAAAATTATAACCCAGAATATCAAGGCAGAAAATCCCACAATATCTGCTTTGAACTGGATTATCTGAGTCCACACTGCCATATATCCCAGTTCAAAGCAGATAATGTGGGATTTTATTCAGCTGTGGGAATGAAAAAAACTGAGCTCATTAAGTGGGCTGACAAACAAGGTTTAGGGTGGTCTGTAAGTCAAGTGCATCATTTTAAAAGAAGTGTGTTTATTTTCTGTATGTACTGATACATTTATTCAATGTATATTATGAACGTTAATGGTGGAAAGTACCCACCCATCTTCATCACAGAAAAAAAAATCTGTATTATGGGATCACATCTCACATCAATAGCAAATTTTGTCCCACTCTCTCAAGATTGACAGAGAATTAGTTTGTTGTGATCATTTTAGTCTTTGATTATTTTTAATGAGGGACCGATGAAATTATAGCATCCAGAATGATGGCTATAGTTGTGAAGGCTCACAAATAAATGGTGGAGGTCTTTTCCTGCTTTTGGGGGTAAGCTTATTTTTTTCCAAGCCTTCAAATCCCTATTGGTGCCTGATAAAGGCAGTAGCTATGGAAAGTGTTGAAGGTGCTAATCGAGATTCACAAAAAGTGCCATTACAATTAATTCTATTTTAAGAAAAAGCAACTGATCAATTGGTCCTGTGGGAGGTCAGAACTTCAAGATATTCAGCCTAAGAGAAATGAAATTTCAAGTCCTGTCCTCAAGACACATAAGGCATGATGTGAAGCAAGAACATTAATCTGAATCTACACTTATTTCAAAACCATTTTCAAATTTCTGGCACAGGAAACACCCACGAATTGTCAGCATGACCTTGATCTTTGAAACAAAAACATCTGTATTTCACAAATACACATAAAATAGTCTAGAAATCCTGCAAAGACTTCAGTTGCTATAGTTGAATAATCATGAGCCTCTACCATATTTGGCTTATAGCCAGATATCACTGGAAAGACAATGTTTTTTCCTGGTAAATGTGACCTCAGTGGAGATATACATGGAATATGCTAAAGAGATATATTTGTAACTAAGGACATTTGAAGGTGTTTTTGGTCATGGAAAATAATTTTTCTCCCCCAAATTACAGTGGTTCTAAGAAACCGATATTATTTGTTTTCCTTTAAGTCATTTTTTCTTGTTACTTATTTAAGAGGCAAGGAATACGTATGTAGAGTGAGCCCTTGGTATCCATTGGGGTTGAGTTCCAAGACTTCTCATGGATACCAACATCTGTAGTCCTATTATATACAGTGGTGTCGTAAACTGCATCCCTTATATAAAATTACAAAGTGCAGGTTTGTTTTTAAGATGATTTGGATGCAAAATCCATAGATATGGGGGAGAGGGTGCTTCTGTGTTGTATTTATATGCATTTCAATAACAGGATGTGTCTCGGGGAAGAAACATGAGAATTACAATACTACATAACTTTGCCTTAGGATAGCAGGAATCAGAGATGGTACAAAATAATAACAAGAACAAGTTATTATTTATTCTAATTTAAAATTGTATATATAATGCTTCCCAGCTCACAGAAAAGCACTTTTCAACTTCTTAACATGAAAAATGGCATAGAAGGAAGGTAGGAAGAAAATCAGTGAACAAATCTAGTTCACCTTTCCTTCCTAGTTGACGAGGCAATTCTATAACATGATGAATTTCTTTCAACGATACATTTTTATAGGAGTTTGGAATCTCACGACAAAGAAAGAAACAGGTCTACAGCAGCTCCCATCATTTAGCAATAGGGCAGGTTTGGTCACTCAAACTGCACACATTACTACATAATTGCTATACATTCCCTTCTCTTTGATACAGATTGTTAAAGGTCTGCCTTGATTTTGTAGGTTTTGATGTTTTGGGGTGTATTGAGTTTCGGCTATTTATTGTCATCCATCTTGATTAGGGTTCCCATATGTCCCTTATTCTAAGGGACGTCCCTTATTTTGGCCCTAAAATTTGTGTCCCTTATTTTCAGGCCCTGTCCCTTATTTTTGACTACCAGGACAGGACTGGGTGGGGTTGACCAGAGGAAGGTGCCCGGGGATTCCAACTCGCAGGGCAGCCTGCGTCCCCGTTGGAAGGAAGAGGCAATACAGGACTTTTTCAAAGTACAGTAGACTAATTAACCATTACCCAATGCTGGGAATGTTGGATCATGTTTGGATAAAGATAGTTTCTGGTTGTTGTTTTGAATGAGTTACTCTTAAAATAGGCCTAGCTGTGCATCCCAATACTATACAATGCTGTGTATCCCATACTATACTATACCATTAACGATTGACATAATAATCATGAAGATGTACTGTCTTATAAAATTTATTTTATTTTAATGTTTAGACAGTGCACTTTTAAAGTCAGTAAAGTCAAGTACTAAATACGGATGGAGAAAATTAGGTAGTTCTAATAATGCTTTTTCTGCATGACAAAGCATGCAGAAACATACCATGTACTGTTAAGAGGGTATAAGTCAGTTTCTTTTGTGAGTTTCAATCATTATCTTATTCTGTTAATAAAACTATTTCTACCTAATGTTTGAGTTTCAAGTTTTTAATGAAGTGTCCCTTATTTTTGTGAAAAATCCCGTAAATGTCCCTTATTTCTTATATCAAAAAATGGCAACTCTAATCTTGATTGAAAGATACATTTACACATGGATATGGGACTCATGCAAGCTCTGATTCTTCCAAATGCACACATGTACCTGATCCAGAACCTGAGGTTGTCATATCAAAAATGAGATCTTTGAGGGTTTTCCCTGGATTAACCAGATTGCATTCAGAGAGTGGTTCTTCAATATTGGGCCTTCTCTTTTTCCTCAGTTTGCAGTTGTGGCCTTGGCATGTGTACACCGCCAACATTAAAGCCACACACAAGACACACACTGGTACAGTTATAATCACTGTTAGTTCTACAGGACCCAGCTTAGGTTTGATTGAAGTATCTGGACCTGGAAAAGACAAAACAAAGTCAGCATACAATCCACTATCTTCTCACAAAGGTATATTTTAGGAGAGTGGTTAAAAGCTGTGAACTTGGCCATCAGCTTTATGAAGACCTCTGTGACAGCCCTGCTTCAAGTGATTCAGTAAAAAAAAAGTAGAGAAAGAATGTCCACTTTGATTGCTTTCTGTCCACCAGAAAGCTCCTGGCATTGGACAGCTAGTCCATCAGAGAAAAGAGACAGAAGAATTAGTTGACAAATATAGGAGGGCTGAGAACCAGTGTGTTGCAATGGTTTGAGCACTGGACTTCAACTCTTGAGCCCAGGTTCAGATTCCCACTTGGTCATGGAAACTTCTTGAGTGATCTTGGATGAGTCACAAACTTTTAGCCTCAGAAAATTTCATGATAGGTTTGCATTAGGACCTCCACAAATCGGAAATGATTTGAAGATGCAACCATAAATAATGGGTAGGTGGCATCATGTAAAAGTCATGCAACATTTATAAATTTCCATGAATGAGGCAGTGCAACTACATGGCGAAGCCTCTGTATAGAAGCACCTGTTGTTTCTGAAGTTCCTGATCAAGGGCAAAAATCTTTTATATCTATTAATATGTAATGAAATATTGAAAAATACATTGAACAGGGAATTGAGAGAGAAGAGGCTGGATGGTTCACAGAGGACCTCTAGTGAGAGAGGAGAATACTACAGAATTGAACATGTTGAGAAGGAACCTCTGGTAAGAGATAGTGGCATGTAAAAATGAGATGAGTTTGTGATGAACAGACTTTCATAGGAAGATAAATTATGGGGTGTGTGAGAGTGCAAGGGTGACAGCAGAACTCAGAAGTAGTGAGATGATGAAACACAGTTTCCTTTGTATTCCCTCTGTGACCTTTTGTTCACATAGGTATCACTAAGTTATATTTCAAAATACGCAAAATGAAGGAGAACAGCATGGCTTTATTAATGCCAGTCATGGTTTTCAGTTACCTTTCAAAGTTACTTTTCCAGGACATTTTAGAAGGGTGTTGTGTTGGGTTTTTTTGCAAGAATTTTATAGCATTCTAAGGGCTCTTTCTGTTGGGAATCAGGAGCTGTTATGCTCAAAAATAATCCTCCCTTGGGGTGATTCCACAAAAATATAGCAGGGTACCAGAAGCACAGTTCATAACCAGCAGAAGCTTGCCTGAAGTGAGCGAGGATTAGTCTCCATTCAACAGGATGGAACAGGATTGCAAGAGCTACAACTTCATAGGTTCAAAATATATGTTTATTGAATTTTTGCTCAGATCAAAGTCCATTAAGTTTAACACATAATATTCAGGTTTTAAGTCAAATATTATCTTTAGGATTTCTTGTATGTGGGCATGTAAATCTTTCCAAAACTTCTTTATCACCAAGCATGATAGTATTTGCTCTCCACACTTCCAACAGCTATTATTCAATTTCTTGTAATATTTAGCCAGCTTTTGTGGTGTTAGGTGCCAGCGGAAAAAACATCTTATACCATTTCTCAGTGATGTTGGCGAATCTTGAATATTTGAGCTTTCCCCCCATATTTCCTCTCAGTCTTTTAGCAGAATTGAGTGTTCAATGTCTACTGCCCATTTGATTATATTATCTTTTATTAGTTCTGTCTCAGTATCCCATTCGAGAAATGTCTTATAAATTTCTTCTGGTTTCTCATTATTGTATCCCAAGTCGTCTCTTGTAGTGCAAAACCACACAAAATGGTTAGTGAAGTTCTTTTCTATTTTGGCTTTTTCATACCAAAGGTATGAGTGCCAACCTCATCCAATATTGAATTTCTCTAAATTTAGCAACTTCCTTTTTGTTAGTGTGGCCCAGTCTTTCACCCATATCAGGGCAAGTTATTGACTTAAAAAGTCTCAGTAGCCTTTGCTACATGCCCCCCCACACACCCACACTGGAATTACCTCTAGTTTCAAGAGTGGAAGTGGTTAAGGAAAGGCCATACGCTTAGTAATTCCATGCAGAGTATGACATATTTCATACTCCAAAATCTGAAACTGTCCACATAGGTGGCTAAGATAGTGACACTTTTCTTTCTTTCTGATGATTCAGTGTACACAAACTGTTTCAAAAGTATTTTGCTTAAAATTACCTTCAGACTCTCCAAGCTCATGTGTTCTTCCTCATTAGTCACCTTTGCCATCTTGACCACATTTTGACATGGCTTGGCAACTCATAAGCAAATGACTACATTTATTCTCCTTTTATGCATACACCTAATAAACATGTTTGTAGAGGGAGTGGGATTATATGTCACAGTAGCATACGCAATGTTTTTCCAAAATTGTAAGAAATGTGTTTTATTACCTATATTAAAAAACACCACATACTGCACTGCAATGATAATAAATATAGGAGAGGCCAAAAGGTCACAAGTCAACTTCAACTGGAAGAGACACAGTGAAAAGGTGACACTTACTGCCCTAATTTTAGCCAATTGCTCTGTTGTGTGCAAGCAAGCACTGAGCTTCTGTCAATAAATCCCCCAGCAAATGGAATGCCACAGTTGATAAGATGAGCATTGAGACCTGTTGCTCAGTGCTACATGAGAAAAAAATGTCCCAAGAAGAGGGAAGAGACATGGGTTATGGTTGCTCTCAAATTCTCCCCATCAAATAGTCTGGATAGTTTTTTAGTTGTAGTATGCATTTTTCAAAAATTGTATGCAACACTGGACACCATACTGGGAGCAAGGAGGGATATGCATTAAACAAACAAACAAACAAACACCTCAGTCTGGGCTACAGGAAGTTCTCTTTTGCCCATCTTTCCCTGCTATCTCCTCAAAGAAAGTACACAGATAATTCTGTTCAACAGCCTATTTCTTTTCCAGTGCTAATACTTCTTTTCCAGGACTTTCTATTTTAGTAAAAATGAAAGAAGAGAAAATCCTGCCCTAACAAATTCTAATGATTTAATTCCCTAAAGCATATTTACCTTCAACATTAAATGGGGAATCTAGGTTAGGTGAAAGCACTAGGGAAAACTTGTGTGTTAGTAATGTGACAGCTAATCAAAGCTCTAGCCTAGAGTAAGTGTAAACAGATTAACGGTAACACTGATACAGTATTATTATATTTAATGGAAGGTGCTATGGCAAATTTATTAATACACACTGTTTCAAAAACAGATGCAGGACATGAATAAAAAGTGTGGCAGATGGAGAAGAGCCTTCAGGCAATGAGTAACCAGGCAGAGTGCTCCAGTAGCACTCTTTGGTATTATTATTTGTTTTATTTATTAGAAACATTTGCATACTACTTCTTATTTGCCCAAGTGGTTCATAACACCACCATAAAAAGATGACGCAATCTACTGAAAACATAACACAGCTTGTCACTAAAGCTAAGGAATATGCTTTTCAATACTGCGAAGCCCTTCTTACCTCTTCACCTGCAGAATACAGACATTTACCATCAACTTTTATTCCTAATTTTGATTCTTGGGTGATTTTCTTTCTCTTGGATTATATTCTCTCTCTTCATGTCAATGATTTCCAAGATCCTGGTGTCTTACATTTTTTTTATTTTTCTACATATTCTCTTGGCTTTTATCTTGCTCTTGTTCTTCTTAAGAATTTTTCTATCTCACTTTTCAGTTACTGATTTTCCTTTGTCTGATCATTAGCTTATTTCTGTTGTGCGTGTTCCTGATCCACTCCTAGTATCCTATTGCTCGTTCCATTCAAGAGTTATAGTCTATTGGTTCGCTGGATTTTGCTGATCCTTAACTCAACTTTATCTTCCACAATTTTTACTACTTTATCTCATATGGTCCCTTCTACCAAATCTTAACCTTCACTTACTCCTTTGTTGCTGCTCACATGCAACTGAATGTCAGTAACCGAAGGGCCGCATTCAAAACTAGCTGGCAATTTAAGAGGTGGGCCCATATATAGACAGCATTATAGCAATCCAATAAAATCCCTATATAGGAAAAGGTGCAGTCAAGTTATGAGCCTAATCAATGGCCTTGGGGGTCACTTAAGCTTCTATTTGCAGTATCACCCATATACCTACAGAACCAGTACCCGCATCTGACAAAATACATCCTCTTTAAGAATTTCCTAGGTTCTCCAGGTGATTCTGTGGTATGCTTCCACCAGAGGTTACCACAGAGTTGTGCTAAAGAACTTAGCAAATGCCTAGAGAAACTGCTTTAGGAATTTACTAAGTCCTACAGCATGGCTCTGTAGTAACTTCCAGCAGTAGTCTTTCATTTCTTTTTTTAAAAAATAATATTTATAGCAGATTGACTAAACATTAAAACATAAATGATACATTGAAAGAGGTGGAACATTATAATCAAATAATAGTCAGAAATTCCAAAAAAGTGGAGAAAGTTAAAAGAAAAAAACACAACAAAATTCACATACATCTACAAATACATAAAAGTTTTGACTTCTGTTCAATCTTCTAAAGCGATTACTTTGATTTTCATTTCAATAGAGTTCACTATTATCCATGGTTTTCTATTTCCATGGTAAATTCAGGAACATCTCTTTCTTCCCTCTCCTTGGATACTGTATAGTTATAGAGCTAGGAATACAGTGTTTCCTCGTTACTTCGTGGTTCACTTTTCGCAGACTCTCTGTTTCACGGTTTTCCAGCAACCCAATTGCAGTGCACCTTCCATAAGTATGAAGTGAGGCGTTGTTTTTGAGAGGAAGGCGGGAATAAGTGAAAGGAGGAGAGCCGAGGAACAGGAGGATAGTGGTGCGGTAGCCAATCAAAGCCTCCCTTTCAGTGGCCCAATCACAGTGCACCTTCCATAAGTGGGACTTTTGAGTGGGAGGCAGAAATAAGGATGTGCAGGTTTGTGCGTGTTAGCCAATCTGAGCCTCATTTTCAGCGGCCCAATCACAGCTCACCTTCCATTGGTATAAAGTGAAGTAAAACATGTTACGGGGCTTTTGAGTGGGAGGCAGAAATAAGGAAAGGTGGGCAAAGGAAAGGCGGGCAAAGCATTGATGCTTCAGGTCCAGAGAGAGCAGCCCCACCATTGTGCATGAAGGGATTGAATGAGTGTGAGAGAGGAGGGGAGGGGAGGGGAGAGAGGAGTGGGCAGAGCGTCCCTACTTTGTGGATTTTCACTTACTGTAGGTGGTCTTGGAATGTAACACTCGCGATAAGTGAGGGACACTGTACCCGATAAATGGCAAGATTTTTAATCCAGGGAGATCAGTAAACCTCCAGCCTACATACCCAGTGTCTGCTCTATTACTTGGATTTTGCTCTGGCTTATTTCTTCTCATCCAGCCCATCACGGTAACCAAGAATCATTGAAGAACCAGGCCCCAATTGACTAAGTCCAGCAGTAGATCTAGAACAGTAGTTCCCAACCTGTGGTCTACGGACCACCAGTGGTCAGCAAGAACTAAAATATGATCTGCAGCCTCACCATTACTACACTGTTTCAACACTCCATGGACCATGCACCCTTCCTTGTGGCTATGCGCCCGTGGCGAGATGAGAGAACACCATTAGGGACAGTTTCTTGGGTTTCATGCTTCACTTTTTATATATTTTTTAACCTCAGTCCCCTCCCTTTCTTTCTTTTTTTACATGAGCATTTTACCAAATCCATAGATTTGGTCCAGCCAAAAAAATATTTTCTTTGTGTCTTCGTTTTTAGGGAAAACCCTCTTATAGGGCCAAGGCAACTGGGATGTCGGAAGGGGAGAGGCTGACTAACCACAAAAGGCATGACTACAAGCCTCCTGACTGCTGCTTCTCCTCCTCTTCCCTCCCCCTGAGTGAAGCCATTCTATGTGATGCCTGGAAGCAGGGGTGCCTTGGTGTCTTCGTTTTTAGCCCTGTTTTTGAGGTTATTTGGGGTCTTGATTCAGAAAATTACATTGGATAGACCACATCAGCTCTAGATTAATAAATATGATTTTCTGTGGGTGAACGGATGGCAACTACTGGATGGCATATGTTCTGTATCAGAAACTAGAGCTGATGTGGTCCATCCAATGCAACTTTCTGAATCAGCACCCCAAATTACCAAACCGGCTCTAAAGTTGACCAAAAACTGATTCGTAACCGTTTTGGTAGTAATGTTGGAGAGTAGTCCCTGGTCAAAGCAGTCCCTGGTCAAAAAAAGGTTGGGGACCACTTATATAGAAGGAAGCAATCCCACATGTCCTCAGTATTGGTTCCGGAAGGCTGAGATACCTTTCAGGGCAGTTTCTAAAAATACAGTCAATTGTTGGGGGAAAAGAACAAGGAGAGTATCCAACTGTAAGCATATATTGACTGTGTGGGCAGGGAAACTACATCCTCCTAGATCCACTGACAGGCTTTCTCAATCAGAACAAATATACATTTGGATCCCAGCCTAGGTCATGCAAGGCCTCTCTTGATTGAGAAATAAAGAGAAAATAGAGCTGAAAGTCATTAAGCATACAAACATCATGTTTCTCCAAACTTATAATGGCCAAATCTGGTAGCTTCGTGCAGGTACTAAAGAGCATCGGAGACCCTTCCTGCCCCTGCCCCCCAAACTCAAGGGGTCAAACATGTAGTCCCCAACTGTATATCTTGGAACAGAACCCCCATAAACTAGTGTCCACAACAGTCTTTCGTGTACTCTCTATTGGCATTATTGTGATAGGAAGCATGCTGCCAACCAAAAGCAACTTTGGTTTGATCCAACAGAGCTCATTTAATTGTTTTTAATTGTTTTTACGAGGTTTTATGACGTTTAAATCTGTGTGTTTTTATATGCTGTGAATCGCCCTGAGCATCGGGAAGGGCGATCCATTAAATTGACATAATAAATAAATAAATAAATAAATTTTAAGTCATAACCATGATCAAAGTACCCTCAAATGTTGGACCAGTGGGGACTACATTTCACATTATATTAGAAATCTGATCTTTGCTTCTTCTTTACATCCCTGTGCATGTACTTGGAAACATAGACCACTTGTTTTTATGGAACATATTTCCAAGTATGTAAGATATCAGACATTAATCTCCTGAGAGACTGATCAAGAGTTTGATGCCTCTGTCTGGAGAGAAGAAGAAAACACAAGGAAGTCCTGAAAAACAGAACATTCTGTCTACTGGAGACAAAGTTTATTTTTAAGCCTGTACCCTAACACATAGAGGCAGGCCATCAGAGGCACCAAAATGTGAGGAGCATAAACTCTGTTGGAAATGCAAAGAAAACATTAATAGTGCATTACTACTAAGAGATATGGTATGATTCAAGTCTGGCCAAAATGGAATTCAACATTGTGCCATCACTATGTTTCTCTTATCGGAAATATAAAATCAATCTCTATTTCATCAATTGCAGCCACTAATGGACATCAGTAAACAAGACAGGTTTTGTAGCTCTGGATTTGAAAACATCCATTTATTTCTGGTTCAAAAATAGAGGCTTTTCAGAAATTAATTTGCAATCAATTCAATCATCTAACAATTGCCTGATGCATTCAAAATACTATATAAAGCATTGACTGTGCTCTCCTAATGAAGACCATTTTTTCAGTAGTGGAAGATGATGTTCTTTAGTTGCTAAGCAATTCAAAATAATAATCCAAAAATGGTACAACGCACAGCAGCAGTAATTTATCTCTAATTAGTAGGGGAAAACACAAATTAGTATATAAAACTGCTTTTAACATGTATGTGTAAAGGAGGCCCTGATCTTGCCTCTAGAAGTTTACTAAAATACAAAGCAAACAAATGCAAGTTTTCTGAGAATTAAGTCCCACTGTATCCTGAGACTTATGACCACTTCACATGGGGCTAAATTTGGCAGCATGTACCAATTTAGTCCCAGTCACCCACTGACCCAGCTGGCTTCCATCTGATGATGCTGATGTGGTTCCTTGGGTGAAGGAAGATGGAGCTAATGCATGCCACTGCCAGGGCAACATAGGAGGGCTCCCGTGTTGCCACTGAAATGCAAGGGGGAAGCTGTGCGCTCACACTTCCCTATCTGATCACCCTTTGCTACAGCCAGGCTATGCGGGGGAGTGGGCCGCCAGGTTCCCCATGCCCCTCTACAAAGCGGAGCACCTCCGGCAGTCGTCTGACAAGGCCATAAGGGAGCTTTTGGAAAGCAGTCAAATCCGCACTCAAAACCCTTAAAAGAAGAAATAACTTACCAGACTGCATTAAGGTACTGCTGGAGTCCTCCTGGCACATAGAAATGATGTGCCTGGGGGGGGGGGGGGGACAAAATCACCCCCCCCCCATCTTCTGAAGCATTATTTCTACACACCAGGAGATATCTTAATGGTAGCCTGGTAAATTGGGGGCTTTTGGGGAAAATGGGGAGGGGTGAGCACCATCTCACTCCTCTGGGCTTTTGGGGTTTACCTGCTTTGACCCGAATTAATTTGCTTTTACCTGACACTTGACTCTGAAGGAGCTGGGGGTGGTGACGGCTGACAGGGAGCTGTTAGGGACACAAAAACTTTGGCAACACTAAAAAGTTTCTGAATTTCACCCATTTACATAAATCTGTTATTAAAACATGAAGTGTTTACAGTGGACAGAAAATGCTACAGCTATGATCTACAAAAGGAAAATCAGCCTGTCCGGCAAGATTTGAAAATGCTGATTTATTCTTAGTAAACATTGTATTTTTATATTTTGATATATATCTATATATCTGGGGTCATGTAAAAACTATCAGGCAGAAAATTATTGTAAGTGGAAAGGATTTTAGAAGCTCTGTTCTAGTAAGACTCTAGAGGTGTCCTCTTCAGGAATCCCCAGGTCCTCCATTGAAACTCTATGATCAATTTCCACTGCAAAGGATTCCTGATGAGAACATATTAATGAAATTCATCAATAATGAAATCAGCAAACGCTAAACCCACAAATGTGGAGGGCCGACTCTACATCTCAGTGTCTAATTATTCCACATTGTGATATAATGATGCAAATAAGCTGCTCCTAGTCCAGTTAGAAAATACAGCACAAAACTGTTCAGTTTTAAAACCTTCACCAGTGGAGCCACCTATATAAAATGTGCTTGGCTCTGCACCAGTTCAGTATGGTGGTTTGATGCAGTAGGGTGCATGATCTATAGGGAAAGAAATCTTCATTTCTCTGTCTGCTGAGCATTATTCTGGAAGCAGAAGGCATGAGAGCTCTGTAATAGAGGAGTGAGTTTTGTGTATCATCTTAACTGGTGAAGGCAGCCATAACATCCAGCTTTAGACTCCCATCTCTTCACTCCCCGTGTGACCGTAAGCAGCTAGTCAGACTACTCAAGCTTTTCTAAGATCTAATTCAAAACATATTAACACTAAACCAGAGAGAAGGGCAACAGTTTGCTACACATCTAATCATCTCATTATTCTAATCAGATTGAGGAAATCCTGTTTACACTTTAGGCAGGAGGGGGAGCGCTCCATTAGGATCAACACCAGGTGAAATCTATACAATTTAACTACAAAAGCTGGTCCCGAAAGACAGATTTCAAAGAACAAATAACGATAGCCCTTAGATTTGCTTAACAGGCAGTAATGTAAATTTTCTGTGACAAATGAGAACCTTAAACCAGCATTACTGTCACATTTCTGTGACTTGCTGCATCAAAACCAGATAACTTTTAAACTGATGCATCCATCATTCCCAAGAGTACAGTATATTGGACATCCTTAGCTAATTTTATTTATTGTATCAAAAGCGAACCAAGGGTACAGTTGTTATGTATTTTTAAAACACAAAGTTTAAAAAACTTGGTATTATCCTAAATTTATTTATTTATTTATTTACAGTATTTATATTCCGCCCTTCTCACCCCGCAGGGGACTCAGGGCGGATTACAATGTACACATACATGGCAAACATTCAATGCCATAGACACACAACACATATAGACAGACAGTCAGAGGCTATTTCACTTTTTTCTGGTCACCAGGGGATTTGTTGCTTCACCGTCCATCTGCAACACTGATGAAGTACTTTCCGCATTCCCCACATGCTTTTTGCTGGAGATTTTTTATGGCCTCATAAATTTGTTAAGTTTGTTAAATGTCCTTTGACCAATGGTTGGCCACTTGGAGTGCCTCTGGTGTTGCTATAAGAAAGTACTCAGTTGTGCATGTGGCAGGGATCAGACTGCATTGTAATAGGTAGTCTGTGGTTTGCTCTTCTCCACACTCGCATGTCGTGGACTCCACTTTGTTGTCCCTTTTCTTAAGGTTGGCTCTGAATCTCGTGGTGCCAGAGCACAGTCTGTTCAGCGCCTTCCAAGTTGCCCAGTCTTCTGTGTGCCCAGGGGGGAGTCTCTCATTTGGTATCAGCCATGGCTTGAGGTTTCAGGTTTTAGCCTGCCACTTTTGGACTCTTGCTTGCTGAAGTGTTCCTGCGAGTATCTCTGCAGATCTTAGAAAACTATTTCTTGATTTAAGGTGTTAGCGTGCTGGCTGATATCTGAACAGAGGATGGGCCAGAGATGTCACTGCCTCAGTCCTTTCATTATTGGCTGCTAGTTCCCGACAGATGTCAGGTGTTGTAATACCAGCTAAACAGTATAATTTCTCCAGTGGTATAGATCATAGACATCCTGTGATAATGCAGCATGTCTCATTAAGAGCCACATCCACTGATTTAGCATGGTAAGATGTGTTCCACACTGGGCATGCAAACTCAGCAGCAGAGTAGCAAAGTGCAAGGGCAGATGTCTTCACTGTACATGAGAGAAGCCTCCCCACAGGACTGCAAAACATCCGGGCATCCCTGGGCAACATCTTTGTAGACAGCTGATTCTCTCACACCAGAAGTGACCAAATCCTTAGCTGATAACACAAGCATTTGTAGTCCACAAAATGATATCCTACCTGTTATAGCTGTAAATACAAATTCCTATTGCAAATCAGCATAGTATAACACAGCAAAATGGAAGGGAGTACTTTAGAGAATGGTAGGAAGTATGCCTGACTTCAACTCACTGTCGTGCATCCCACCAACAAATAAATCTTCTCACTAATTCTAGGAAGCTCCTTTGTACCATGTCTAAGACCAACAGCCCATGTGCTCCAACTGCATTTTACTGGCAACTGTCTTGTGAACTGATACAGTTTTTAAAACATTTTAAAATCTTTAAAATTATTTAATTATAGAGCTACTAACATTTTTTGTTTGTGGCTTCCAACACACAACATGCAAAAGCATCCTCTGCCATTAAGTGATGGCTCCTCTGTGGTTCAGAAGGTGTCACAAGATATACTCTGTATCATCAATTTCACTATTTCAACTACCTCACCTCTTCAATGGAACAACCTGCAACAGTCCCTTTAAGAAACAATGCAAACAGCGAATGGTATTGTTAAAATGTGTATTTGAAAATAAATGGTGCCACCTCACAAAGACATATCAGGGTATCTCTCTAAAAGGAATAGAACATTTTAAGCTTGTTACCTTCTTCAACAAGCTTAAAATGTGGCCTATTCAAAAATGACAAAGTAGACTCTCAAAAGTAGTCATCTTGCCAGCCTTGTGTCATGCATCCTTCAATATTTCCCAAGCACAATCACTACTAATTTTACTGACGTGGTACATTCATCCTCTCAAACCTTCTTACAGTTTCAATGGTAGACTACTTCGCATTACTGTCAAACTGCAGAACCCAACAGCACTGGAAACTTATTACATGTTAAACATCTTACAGTGCAACCCTATACCCACTTACCTTAGAATAACCCCACTGAAGTCCACAGGATGTACTTCTGGACACACAATCATAGCATTGTGTTGTCAAAGAGTTGTAAAAGGAGAACGGTTGGGGATAGGGTTCTCAGAATATACCTTCTCAGAATAGCTTGTATAACATACTGAGAACACGTGGAGCTATTTATCCTGCATCATGTACAGCAGAAAAAGCAGCAGTTGTGCAGTTACACTTTAAGCTAACACTTTGCCTTGTGAGACCACCAGAAGAGACTTGGGGTGGTTCCAGAGAGCATCAAATTGTGTGCTTTAGTTAGGGGCAGAAAAGGAACCTGAGAAGAGGTCCAGATACAGATCTGTTGGTTCCAGGATTTCTGCCTCCATCATCCACATTTGCTGCTTTGTCATGGGATTTTGCAAGATGGCCACCGCAGGACTTCCACCAGAAATTTCGTCTTTTTTAAAAAAAACAAAAACTTAAAATGCAAACTCATTGTATAAGTTCCGTTCCTGGGTTATATAGGTTGCAGGGCCATCTCTGCAGACAGGGTGTTGTTCCTGGTTTGGATTTTGGGGTATATAGTGGTTTTGCTTGAGTATACTGAAAATCTCACCAGGTAAAACCCCATGAAGTTTCCAGAAGAATGGAAATAATCGCACTTCTTTTAAAACAAATTTGGGCATGGGCAGCACTGAAGTTCTGCAAAAAAAGGCTTTTGTCACATTTCTCTCAGATATGCAATAAATCTGGTTTGTTTTTACAGAAATGATCACCTATTACTGTTTTTACTCATTTGGAGTCATCATACATTTCAGGTCTGTTGGATTATATCATCATCAATTCTAGTATTAGTTTAGCATAAGAAATTCTGATACTGGAATGATCACTATGCAATCCACTGCTGCATTTGAAGCCAGATTTATCCCAGACTTAAGCACACTTACTTTGAATTGAGTTCAGCAGCTTTCAATTGCACTTCCAGATTTAGGTGCTTCAAGTTATATCCTTTGCAACTCTTCCAGGAGCTAAATATTTACTACCATACCTTCCCTGAAAGGCTACTTTTGAAATCAGGCCAAAGGCCACAGGTTGCCCATTCTTGTTTTACAAAGACACCCTTCTCCTTGTGTTATATGATGCTCACAAATCTTGACTGGCTGACTAACTACATACCCTCCAACATTTCACAGATGGAAACCAAGGCACATGTAGTTAAGCAACACCAGATGACAAAAGTTATTAATGAGGAAGAACAGAAAAACCAAGAGAGATTACAGGAGCTTGCTTTTGCCTGAGCCCATTGGGAAGGACATCCCACTCCACCTCACCCCTGCTGCATTAATCGAGTGCCGCCTACTTTTGTATTTTGAACTCAGGTTGCACCACTTGAAGTAAGCTAAACTCAATGGGATAAGGGGAGAGATTTGTCCCTCCATAGCAGCAGCCAGAGTTCCAATAAATTGTTGAACCTGCAAAGGGGAGGACTGAGACTTCTAGTAAGTAAATCTCTGTGCTGGGAAGAAATCCCTAAATGAAAGTTCTGTTGGTTAATATGAGAGACATTCAATGAGACAGCTGTTGTAGCATTTTTAAAAAACCAAACGTTTTTATCAAAACGTTTTAAAAATTCCTAAAATCAGTAGATGTATGAATATTTCTGGAAGTTGTGGGGACTGGTCCCCTGTTATCTTGTGTCATTATATAGCAAAATCAGGAAAGAGCTCTTGTAGATTTTTTAAAAAGAAAAACGTTGTTTAAAGATCCATGGATAAGTGAAATGTTCTGTAACTTGATGGGCTAACAGTGGTAAATGTATTCTACCATTATAGCAAGTTTCACCCCAATAGCTGTAAAAATGAGAAAGAAAGGAGCCCCTTAAGTTTCCCCACTTATGCAATTACTATAATTTAAAATTTTTAAATTTTGTTATTCTCGTCTTGTAGTAACACAATTTTCACTAACAACACTTTAGAAACAAAACGCCGGTGCCTCCTAATGTTGTAATGAGTTTTGAAACATTTTTTCATCAATTACACAGCCCTAATGCCAAAAGAGGCACCCACCAACTCTTTCCCCAGCAGCACACTTTGAATCTTCCTCGTACTGCCTATTAGAACACCCAAAATCTCTTTCTTGGTTGCTCAATGCCAGCTCAGATTTCACCAGTCTATATGTGATTTTGGGATTCCCCACAGCCAACATCTAATACTTTATCTTGTTAACACTTTATCTTGTTTACATTGAACTGCATTTGTTCATTAAATGCCTGTTTTAATCTGTTGTTCCGCAAAGCAGCCAAGAGACATTTCCCAAAGTGGACAAGAGCACGAGGCAAGGAGGCTCTTGTCCTCCCTTGAAGCTCTAAAGCTCTGTACTCTCATGCTAGCCCTCCCTCTGATGCTAGCTCTTTATTCAAAATGCTGCCCTTATATCAAAGCAAAACCTGGGTTGAGCAATGGCTCTTAACTCAAAATGCTCTTAAGCCATGGCACTCTTAAGACGAGGTTCTACTGTATTAGAATGAAGTTTCTGCAAATTACCCTTTATTTTGCTTTTCTATGGCCCCTTCCATAATGCCCCTGTATCCCAGGATCTGATCCCAGAATATCTGTTTATCCCAGATTATTTGGCAGTGGAGACTCATATAATGCGGTTTAAAGTAGATAATCTGGGATCAGATTCTGGGATATGGGGCAGTGTAGAAGGGGCCTAAGAGTGCATGAACACTGTAGAATTAATGTGATGTGACACTTTAACTACCACGGGTAAATGCTATGAAATCATGGAAGATGTAGTTGCACAAGGTCTTTAGCAATGTCTGCCAAAGAGTGCTGGTGCTTCAACAAATCCCAGGATTTCATAGCATTGAGCCATGGTAGTTAAAGTGGTGTAAAACTACACTAATTCTATAGTGCAAATGCACCAGAAACAATTGATGTCTTGCTCCTTAATCAGGATCTCTAACCATTGTACATACCCTATCAGAATTATCCTAAACTATTTGCTCCTGTCAACATACTCAGCCACCTGACTGCTCATAGTAAATCCCAAATAATCTAAGAATATAGTAAAAAGGCACCAATTCATGCACTGCCCAACTGCTTACACTGTCTACACCACCCTGATTTTCCATGTCTGCTCTTCACTTGCTGTTCTTTAACCAGTTATCAAGCCTACAAAAAATCACTAATCATATGACTCTGGTATTTGTTCAGGACAGCCTTTGGTGAGGGATTTTGATCAAAAACTCTTTAAAACTCCATAGATTTATGACAGTCCTTAAATAGTGTCCACTCTGCTTCTTAAACCTCCTGGAGATTTTGTTTTTTTCAGAAAGATTTGTCCATCTATCTGCCTGAAAATATGGCTCCTAATAATACTTTCCACAAGTTTTCCCAGTGTGGATATTAAACATATTGTAAAGCTTAGCTTTACATTGATCACTATTCACTTCTCTGGCACACTGAACAATTCTGGCACATGCTATTTGAAAGTCTGTGAATTTAACATTTGTGTCAAGGCAGATACCATCTGGATCCCATTATTTGTTTAATTTTCAATTTGTCAATAAAGTATATCATTGTGATCCCCTCTTACTTCATTTTCTCATACCCCCTTCCTTAATACATAAGTTCAAACACAGGCTGATGCACCATGTTTTCTGCAATCTAGTAGCTTCTGTGTAATCTCTTTAGTTTCCTTTAGTATTCTTTGAACTCACCTAATGGTCTAATTGTCTCCTAGCCAGTTTCCTGTTTATCCAAACATAATGAATCAATGTACATGGGGATTATTATGCATAAAGGATTATGTATTTTTTGTGTGTTATTTGCAGTACGCTCCTCTAAACCTCCCAATTTGTTCGCTTGCATTTCCTTGTTCAAGTCTGTGTTCCTTTTCATTTTATTTATTAAAGTCAAACTTTCAATTTCTGGAGGTTAGTCTTCTTTCTCTCAAAAAGTTTCCTTGGTATTTCATGTCAACCAATGTCAACCATACCAGTGTTACATCTAGAACTCAGTGCTATTTCTTCCGACCCGTGATAAACATTCTCACTTAGGGCCCATCCACACAGTACCTTTATCCCAAGAGCTCCTGGTTCAAAATGGTGTGTGGCCAAACAACGTCTCCTATAGACATAGGAGAAATGGCTACAAAGTGCTAAAAACATGAGATTTTCCTTTGCGGGAATATTATGGTTCTGGCCAGAAAATGCAAATATTCAAATCTCTGTAGGTCCCTACATTCGAAAATACAGGATTTTTTAATGTTGGTTTGTTCCCAGGTTATACATGTTAGTTCCTGATTGGTTGTATTCTAAAAATATGGCAATAGTTGACTAGAGGGGGGGGGAACTTTATCCTAGCAAGAGAAACTTCATCCTCCGCTCGTTTAATGTAATTTGTCATGCACAAACAAAGGTTTTGCCATGTAATTAACTTTCCCCATGTTTGTATGATAAAATCAATGAGGAACGGACATGTATAACTCAGGAACAGCACCTCGTTCCCAAGCACAAGTGCACGACCAAACTTGTCTGGAAAGATAGCCATGCAGCCTTTGAATGAGAATAATAAAGACAAAGTTCTGTTCCTGGCTTGAAAGTATCAGTTCCTGTTTAATAGTGTAGTCCTGACTTTTAAAGTAGCGGTCCTACTCCACAAATGTTTTTGTGTGCTACAAACTTCATTAAACATGTGGAGGATGAAGTTTCTCTTTTCAGGATAGTTTTCACCTTCTAATCAAATTTTGCCATCTTTACAGGATAAAAGCAAAGAGGAATAGATATGTATGATCCAGGAACAAAACTCATACAAATGATGTGCATATTCGCATCTGCGCATTTCAAGTTTTTTTTAATTGAAATTTCTAGCAGATGTCTCACGGTGGCCATCTTGTGGGCTTCAAAATCCTATAACAAAGCAGCAAGTCTGGACATCGCAGGCAGAAATCCCGAGACCAACTAGTCTGTGTTCGGACCTGCTCTCAGACTCCGGGTTTTTTGTACCACCTTTTAAACCCATGATTTGGCGCTGTCTGGAAACACTCTTAGTTATATAATTTGACCAATCTAATCTAATTATATATAAGTCAGTGGTGGAATAGGAACTCATTGTGAAGGCAATGATTACAGGCACCCAATTACCCCTCCCTTGCCCCCCCCCCAAAGGTGAGGAAAAAGGGAAGGCTTCCTTTTTGTCTCTGATTTGAACAGATAATGGGTACAAGTTCTTATCCTCTGTTTCTTGTCACTGCCTTCACAATGGGTTCTTATTCCAGCACTGACTTACAGTATGGATAAATAAATTCAGTTTTTGAGAATGATTTTTTTGGTCAAATTATATATATTTTAGCATTTTAAAACATTGACAGAAACCATGTTAACTGGCATTCCCATTTCTCCAGTTCATGCTAATCTACGGTGGGAATCCATGCATCCGGCTACACGGCTTGGCCAATACACTGTCAGGTAAACAATCCTTCTTTCCTTCACCTTCTGTCTGATTATATTGAACATTGACTTTAGGTTATGCTTACCCAATAGGAAAAACATAATCCAGCATTAAATAAACTCTATTTGAAATCCAATCCACTTTATAACCCTTGTGGCCTGATATGTCTAAATGCTGTCTGCCAAAATTTGAGGCAGCTTACAGATCTTGTACTTCCAAAATGGAAATAAAAACTGACTATTTTCTTCCTTTGTTATCAAGCAACAGCCCAAACCGAAACATGAAGCCAAAAAAGTATTAAACATTAACAGCAAAATCAACACAGTATGATAATCAAACAACCAGAGATTTTGTAGGCAATGCAACATAGTTAGAAATTGTCAAATCATGGAAAAGATTCTTTCTGAACTACAACTCCCAGAATCCTCCAACTCCCATGGACCACAGCCAAATTAACTAGAGGCCTCTAGATTACTTGTCTAACAAGTAAAATGTCCATGTTCTGGGCAGACTTGCTTCTGTGTGGCATGAGCTAAGGCTGTTTGGCAGCTGCACAAACTTCAAAAGAAAGAAGTCTGTATCATGCAAACTCCATCTGCCCAAGGCAACTCCTACTTATAGTCCAATTGGACTTACTCTGAAGTAAAGCAGGTGTAGGCTTGCTTTACATTACTTCTTTGCCACTGGGGTCTTCATATGGCAGTGAGAGAGGATGAGAAACATGAAGTCTTCTTGCAATACAGACACATAACAGTGGCTGGATCTGCAGATTCATTTTTAATAGATCCTCAGAGCCTACCACAAGCACCTAAAAAGTGAAATACTACTCTAGTTTGGACTTACTAATGCCAAACCACTCTTTGGTATTGGTTGTACTCCAAACTAAAGTAGCACAATCCATTGTTGAGTAGTGCGTCCATACATATGGCAGATAAATATATTGGCTTCAATGCATATTGGATTCAAAATACAAGAAAAAAGTTCCAACTAAACGTTAGGAAGGATTTCTTGACAGTAAGAGCTGTTTTACAAAGAAATAGGCTGCCTCAAAGTGGGGTGGAGTCTCCTTCTCAGGAGGTTTTTGGACCAAAACTAGATGACATCGATTGTGTATTCCTGCATGGAAGAATGGGTTTGGACTGGGTGGCCTTTATCATCTCATCCAACTCTATGATTCTAAGTTTGACTATGTTCAATTGGACTTAGTCCTGGCATAAACAAAGTACAGCCCTCCAGATGCTGTCAGTCTACTATTTCCAGCATTCCCCATCATTGGCGATGTTGGTATGGCTAAAGAGAATTGAAGTATAATAAGATCTGAAGTCACAATAAATTACCTTGCATTTCTATGCAGTTCTTACCTGTGGGCAAGTGAATGGTGATGTTATTGCAGAAATCAGTATAGCAGCATTCTGTCCTGGTTATGTTCTTAGAACTGTGGCAGAAGATCTGTGCCTTCAGTTGCGGTAGGGTCACACATGCCTTTATTACCTCTTGCCGACCATTTGTTAGCATGACTGAAGTCCAACAGGCTCCCTCCGTTTCACATGTGAAGTTTGTTTTTTCACACCATTGGCACACACATGTTAGAGCTGAAAAGATAATTAATAATTTGTTGAGAAAACAATGGGAAGCAAAACAATTTCCCCTGAACCTAGTTCATGTTTCTTGAGCTATCTAGTAAGAGTACATAAACATTTTTAAAGCCCTGAATAACAAAAAATAAAGCTCCAAATCAGGGTGAAGATGTTTAGAACTTTATTCATAATCTAGTTAAATAGTGTGTGAAAGTGCCTTCAAGTTGCCTGTTTTCTCAGGCAAGAAATACTCATGAGTGGTTTTGCAAGTCCCTTCCACCTTCCAGTTTTGCAATCCAAGCGCCTTTCCACACTGCCTTTTATCCCAGGATCTGATCCCAGATTATCTGCTTTAAACTGGAGTATATGAGTCTCCACTGCCAGATAAACTGGGATAATATGGGATCAGATCCTAGGATATAGGGCCTGTCTGGAAGGGCCCTTATTTATCTGGCCAAATGCAGACATACAAGATGTCACTTGCAGTGTATAGAAAAAACAACACTGTTTTATTTTTGTTTTTCATTTTACTTCATTATTTTCTCTGTACTCTCTTTGATTTTATTATAGAAATAAAAAGGTTTCTGAAAAGAAAGATAGAAAATGTACATTTTCTTGTGAAAACAGCATGCCATTTAACTTAGAAATGATCTTCAATCCAAACGTATTTGCTTGGTTTTCCTCAGGAGGTCAGCAGATATGTTTAATGGACTTTGAAATGACCTGTCAGAGTAACACAGCAATGATCATGTGCTTGTTTACTGCGTTTTTCTATACCATGATTTAGTGGTTGAGACAAGCATTTTTTTTTGTTTTAGCCACTTATAAAATGACTCAAGCCTATTTCCATGTTGTTTACAATTTAGCATGTTTACCTAGTTCATATTAAACAAAAATATCAAAAAAATGTTTTAAAGTATTAGCACATGAAAGCCCAGCTACAAAACATTGAGACAAAATTACAGGTTTTTTATGTTCCTTGCTTATCTTATCTGGTATAGAATATATTATACAAGGGTTTGCAAATCTAATTTCCATTGGGTCCAAACACTTCTGCAGATAATGGAACTGTCAGATTGGCTACAGAGGCGACAGAAGTCTCAAATCTCAAATAACAGTCTCTCAATAATAGAACTTTGCTGTAGAAATAAAATCCAAAGAAAATCTACCAAGCCAAACCACATGCTGAATCTACCATCTGAAAGACAGGGCAAGACTTGTGAGCTTCTGCTGGCCCTTCATCAAGCGGATTGCGATAGACATCTATGGTGACAGATAAGTAGCCAAGTGTCCCTCTGTAAAATAACAATGGTAATATGTATACATGTGTGTGTGTTTAAAAAAACATCAGTCCCAGCTGAAGATAACCATAAACTATTTATACAATCAACCTGTCATTCCATGTCTTGCAAACCCTATAAACAAGACTTTTGGCCCTGTCCATCCCTTGGACAAAACCAGTCAGAAAAACTGAGATTGAAACTCTTAAATACTTACTACACTGTAGTAGTTCTTGCAAAGTCTGACCCTTTGTCCTAGACTACATTCTAGTAATGATAGTTTAATATCTTGTATGCCATTTGGGATGGACAGTTTAGCAGAGTCCTCAATGTAGTACTTATGACCTTATGTTTGATAGGCCAACCCCTGTCATTTGCAGCTGCACCTGTTGGTACTATCAGAGGGTGTGACATCAAAATGACCATTTGTAAAACTTTTGTGACACATTTTTGCTGCTGGAAGACATAACCCTGTAGTCAGATATAGCCACAAAAACATGTTTCCTAAACCCAGCAAATGTGTACTGTATCAATATACATACAAGTCTAAAACTCTTAATTTACTTTTTGAAATTTCTAATGCATATGCACTCTAGTCAGAGTTGCCATTTATTACCAAATTACAATGACACTTTGATCATGCGGTTTCAACTGCTTGTGCTTCAAGTGCACATGCTATTGTTTTCATTGCTGCTTTTTTGACAATTTATTTTGGTATTTTAGCTACAATATTGTGATGGGAGTCTGGAATGGGAGGAGGTCCATGAGGGTTGACACCACTCCTAATGATATCACTGCTACATAGAGTTAGTAAACTTGGGCTTAGGAAACATGTCACGTTTCCCAACAGATCAACTTACTATCTCTCACATTTCCGTTTCCCCAGCAGATTACTCTTGGATTATACTGCCTTCATGTCCTACATGTGAGTTTCCCACTGGCCTCTAATTCTCTACTGTATGTGTGTTGGACTAGAAGATACCAAATAATACTTTTGTCTAGTTCAGCCAGGTTCCTCTTATGATCTCAGGTTCTTCACTGCTAATAGGGCTTTGTGGTTATTTATTCGTTCAGTCACTTCTGACTCTTTGTGACCTCATGGACCAGCACACGCCAGTGCTCCCTGTCAGCCGTCACCTCCCCCAGCTCCTTCAGGGTCAAGCCAGTCACTTTGAGGATACCATCCACCCATCTTGCCCTTGGTCGGCCCCTCTTCCTTTTTCCTTCTTTTCCCCCCAGCATCATTGTCTTCTTTAAGCTTTCCTGTCTTCTCATGATGTGGCCAAAGTACTTCATCTTTGCCTCTACTATCCTTCCCTCCAGTTAGTATGGACTGGTTGGATCTTCTCATGGTCCAAGGCACTCTCAGAATTTTCCTCCAACACCACAGTTCAAAGTGCTCAGCCTTCTCTATAGTCCAGCTCTCACATCCGTAGGTTACTACGGGGAATATCATTGCTTTTACTATGCAGATCTTCATTGCCAGTGTGATGTCTCTACTCTTCACTATTTTATTGAGATTGGTTGTTGCTCTCCTCCCAAGAAGTAAACATCTTCTGATTTCCTGGCTGCAGTCTGCGTCTGCAGTAATCTTTGCATCTAAAAATACAGTCTGTCACTGACTCCACATTTTCTCCCTTTATTTGCCAGTTATCAATCAATCTGGTTGCCATAATCTTGTTTTTTTTTAATGTTTAACTGCAACCCAGCTTTTGCACTTTCTTTTTTCACCTTGACTAGAAGACTCCTCAGCTTCTCCTCACTTTTGGCCATCAAAGTGGTATCATCTGCATAGCTAAGGTTGTTAATGTTTCTTCTAGCAATTTTAACCCCAGCCTTGCATTCATCAGGCCCCGCACATTGCATGATGTGTTCTGCATACTAGTAGGTTGGGTGAAAGTATACAACCCTGCCATACGCCTTTCCAAAATCCAGAACCAGTCTGTTGCTAATAGGGCTATTCTCTATGAATTCCTCTATAGGAAAGATATTTGCCCAACTAAATACATTTTAACATTTTAGTTTATAATATCTTTAGCATTTAAGAAATCCTTTGAACTACAGCTGGTTAATCATTCATCTGTTCATGAAAGGAAGCTGAAATAATGGGTAGTATTTCTGATCTGAACTCTTATGAACTACACATTTGCAGTCATAACTGCTCAGTAACAAAAGAATTCTATCTCAGTAATTAGAAATTATATATCTCCTTGAGGAGAACTTGGAAAGTTTAGCAACATTTCAAATAATCTCAAAGAAACAGTATACTTGTGGCCAATTTTTTTTAAAGCCTTTGATATCTCCAAGCTTTTTTATAACTCTTCATCTGACTTTAAAGTAAGCTGGGTATATTTCGCATGGAAAGGGGATGGTTAAGAAGTGACATGACAGTTCTGATTAAATATCTGAAAAGACGTCATACTGAAGATGAAGAAAGCGTGTTTTCTGCTGCTTTAAAGCCCGGGACATGGAACAATGGATTCAAACTACAAAAAAAAAAAGACTTTCCACCAAAACATTAGAAAAAACTTCCTGGTGGATAGTTGTTTAGCTCAGGGTGCTTTGCGGTCTGGTGGAGTCTCCGTCTTGGAAGGTTTTTAAACAGAGGCTTGATGGCCATCTGTTGGAAGCGCTTTGATTTGAGTATTCCTGGATAACATGGAATTGGATGGGATGATCCTTGTGGCATCCTCCAGCTCTACGATTCTATATCTATGTGACATTTAAGTACATAAATGTGTATTGTTGTTTATTTGTTCAGCGCTTCAAACTCTTTGTAATCTCATGGAACAGTCCACGCCAGAGCTCCCTGTTGGCCACGGCCACTCCAAGCTCTTTCAAAGTCAAGCTAGTCACTTCAAGAATACCATTCATCCATCTTGCTCTTGGTCAGCCCCTCTTCCTTTTTCTTTACATTTTCTCCAGCATCATTCTCTTCTCTAATCTTTACTGGCTTCTCATGATGTGGCCAAAGTCCTTCAGCTTTGCCTCTAATATCCTTCTCTCCAATGAGCAGTTGGGCATTATTTCCTGGAGTATGGACTGGTTTGATCTTCTTGTGGTCCAAGGCACTCTGATTTTTCCTCCAACACCATGGTTCAAAAGCGTCTATCTTCCTTCACTCAGCCTTCCTTATGGTCCAGCTCTCACATCCATAGGTTACTACAGGGAATGACATTGCTCTATATGGACCTTCGTTGCCTGTGTGATGTTTCTACTCTTCACTATTTAATGTGTATTACTTGTTAAAATTTCATGCAGGCAAACACTGGAACAGATAATGGGCCACCTACAGTTTCCAGCAACTTTCTGTTCGAAATTCAGGCATACATAGCTTTCAACACAAAATATGAAACACTTTGTAATTGTGGGTTGGAAACCAACAGATGCCTCCTGCTGACTGAACAAAAGATTTGGAAAAGTTGTTGAAACCCATGGGATTGGGGTCTTTTATACTGAACATATTTTTCCCCTGCCCCCTGCAGTTGGAGGAACTGCTCTAAAATCAGTTTGAAAGGGGTTGCAGCAAGAAAGAGAGCTCATACCAACCCACGTACACTGGATTCTTCCCTTCTGTGGAGGACGAGCAATACTTCATACAGCCTAGGATTTCTACAATGCATACAGAAACCTTAATATTTGTGATCTTTCACGCTGTACATTTATAGCACAATGATTCCATACTAAATGCCTCTTACATTGTATGGATTTGTAATCTAGTGAGGCACCAGAGCAGCACTCTGGCTACGAATTCTAAAAGTCCCTTCTTATACTGCATATCCCAGGATTCCATAGGACAGAACTATGGCAGTTAGTGGAATCATAGCACTATAATTATGTAATGTGAAAAGGTTCCTAACATGGGACTACTTAGGGGCTAACATGGAGAGGAGGCAACAGGTACAGTATTTTTAGATGGACTCCTAGCACCAGAGGAGGGGATGTAGCTCAGCAGCAAAGATCATGTTTTGACCACAGATGACAAATTCACTGAAATGACTTTTTTTTAAAAAAGGATAAAAAGAAGATGAAGTGGTAGATGAGGAGAAAGAGCTCTGTCTCATATCCTTAAAAACCATAGTTGGCATAACTTAACATACTACGTAGATTTATTATTATTATCAGCAGCATCAATAATGTTATTATTCAGCATAGTGGACCACTGGTTCGATGTACTATAAGGCAATTTCCCACAGGGCTGGTAATAACATGAATTGGCTCTCAGATGAATGTAAATATATATGTATGTGCTGTCAGGCTGTCTGTCAAGTATGCATAGAATGCGTAAAAGTACTGAATTACAAATGTTGCTGCTTGCAATGAAAGTGCATTGCACAAAGGCCATTACACTCATATATATTTAAAGCACCATACATCGCAAGAGCACAAAATATGAAATCAAAACAAAAGCTTCGGGCCAATCACAGTTTCTGTTCAAAGTCCATTGCAATAAGGAACTGACCCTAAATAAAAGAGGGTGCCTGCAAAGCTGAAAGGTTATATGATGGGTAGGTGATGTAACAACAAAAAGCACCAGCACCACAATTTCTAGACCGCAAATTGTAAAAAAAATGTAGAATTCACTCCTTTTTGGGAGACTCCCAGAAACCACCTCTATGTAATGCATGGCCACACAAAAATAATGGCTGGGTTGCTTAGGACAGTGGTGTCAAACTTGTGGCCCTACAAGTGTTCTGGCCTTCAGCTCCCAGAATCCCTGGCCACTGAACAAACTGGCTAGGGCTTCTGGGAAGTGGAGGGGCAAACATCTGGAGTGCCAAAGGTTTGACACCTCTGGAAGTCTTAGGAGAAAGCATAAGCAGCAAATGCTGAATGCAGCCAAAATTCAACTCATTTCATGTTACAGTAGTAGTAAAGGTCACTTTGGTGGCCAAAGGAGTAACAATTCACTCAGTGAAGCAACAGAACCAATTCTGTCCAGACTGGCTCTGGATTTACCAGGTAGTATAGACACAGACTCTATCTACAAAGGTTCGTGCTAAGATAAAAAAAAAATTGTCTTAAAGGTGCTGCCACATTCCTTATTTTTCTCCTTTTCTCTTTTTAATGCTAAAATATGTATTTAGAATTGCAATATGTATTTAGAATTGAGTGTTGTTTATTTATTTATCTATTTATTTACATCATTTATATTCCGCCCTTCTCACCCCGCAGGGGACTCAAGGCGGAACACAATGCACATATACAGGCAAACGTTCAATGCCATTTGACATACAACATATAAGACAGACACAGAGGAAATTTAACATTCAGGCTTTTCTGGCCACCAGGAGGAGCTGTCGCATTCCTTCACTCCTTTTGTGTGTATTTCCTGGAAATTTTTATGGCCTCGTAAATCAGTTAAATTAAGCCTCCCCACTCAAGTGGTACCTAAATTTCCTACTTGACAGATGAAACTGTCTTTTGAGTTGCAAAGGTCAACAACGAGCTACACAATTGATCGAGCACTCATCCCAACCTGGGCAGGCCTCAAACTCATGACCTTCTGGTCAGTAGAGATCTTATGCAGCTGACACCCAGCCAGCTGCGCCACATTCCCGGTGCTTGTTTTACTTGTTTACTCACAAGTAAGTCTGCATAGGGCACCCTTTACTATTCTTGGAGGGCTTAACATCAATTCTTGGTTTAATATTTCTAGATGCATGGTCATGAAGTATACCTGTGACTGTTTAATTCCCAGGAAGCTCAACTACACAAGAATACACAGCTGGAATACTGTGTCCAATTCTGGGCACTGCAATTGAAGGGAGATGTTGACAAGCTGGAATGTGTCCAGAGGAGGGCGACTAAAATGATCAAGGGTCTGGAGAATAAGCCCTATGGGGAACAGCTTACAGAGCTGGGCATGTTTAGCCTGCAGAAGAGAAGACTGAAAGGAGACGTGGTGGTGGCCATATATAAATATGTGAGGGGAAGTCATAAGGAGAAGGGAGCAGGCTTGTTTTCTGCTGCCCTGGAGACTAGGACACGGAACAGTGGCTTCAAGCTACAGGAAAGGAGATTTCACCTGAACATTAGGAAGAACTTCCTAACTGTGAGAGCTGTTCAGCAGTGGAACTCTCTGCCCCAAAGTGTGGTGGAGGCTCCTTCTCTGGAGGATTTTAAATGGAGGCTGGACAGCCATCTCTTGGGGGTGCTTTGAATGTGATTGTCCTGCTTCTTGGCAGGGGGTTTGGACTGGATGGCCCACAAGGTCTCTTCCAACTCTATGATTCTAAAAGTCTTGATGGTCCGATATTTCCAGATTATATTGGGAAGAGATCAGCTCTCCCCAGCCTAGTCTTGAGCTACCCTGGTCCTCATTCTGTCATAGATCTCACAGAAAACACACGCACACAGAGATAAATAGCCCCCCTCAGAAAACAGAGTCAGAATGAGGAAGAGGAAGCATAAAGAGTACACAGAGAGAGAAAGAGCCTGCCACCCATCCCAAGTTTCATTTACACCTCCACTGTCTCCCTTATGTTTGGACCAACATACCCAATAAAGGTCCTGAAGAACCAAAAGCCTACACCAATTTTACTTTGGAAATACATTCCTAACAAGACTCTCAAATCAGGAACAACTAGCATCCAATTACTTCTGAACGAAGTATAATGCTAAGATTAACATACTCATTTTTTTCAATAACATTTCCATGCTGTAGGCATTTCCAAGCTATTCAAATCAATCAGTTTATGAGATGCAGAAAGATTGTTTGCTACCAATGCCTTGCCTTCTCTGTTCCCGCATCTACTTTCTGGGTTTCTCCAAATATCTGGGGGAACATGAGCATACAAAGCCTATCTGAGTATACTCAGGGCCCTTCCACACAACCATATGATCCATAATATCAAGGCAGAAAATCCCACAATATATGCTTTGAAGTGGGTTATCTGAGTCCACACTGACATATATCAGTTCAAAGCAAATTATGTGGGATTTTATTCAGCTGTGTGGAAGGGGCTTCAGTAGCACCCTGGAAATGAAAGGAGTTCAGGAGGTAAGATGGGGGAAAACTAGAGCAAGCAAGTTACACTTTCCCCCTCAAGTTCTAGAGATTTCTGTGAGAAAATGGAACACAACGCGGCATTGGGTTATCTCTGGGCCCTTCCACACAACCATATCAAGACAGAATATCAAGGCAAAAAATCCCACAATATGTGCTTTGAACTGGGTTAGCGAAGTCCACACTGACATATATTCCAGTTCAAAGCAGATAATGTGGGATTTTATTCAGCTATGTGGAAGGGGCCTCTGTGTCCAATTAATCATCCCTGAGTATATGTGTGTGTGTTTAAAAAGATGCGATCTCTATTCATTTACTTATCTATCCTTCCTGCCTTCCTTCTCCCCCTTCTCCCCCCCAATAATATATACCCTGCATTTCCAACCAAAAACACCTCAAATATTCACTTCTAACTCTGGGCCCTTCCACATAGCCCTATATCCCAAAACATCAAGTCAGAAAATCCCTCATTATCTGAGTGTGGACTCAGTTAACCCAGTTCAAAACAGATATTGTTGGACATTCTGCCTTAATATACTAGGCCAGTGTTTCCCAACCAATGTGCCGTGAGCAATCATCAGGTGTGCCGTGGGAAATTGGAGCCTCCAATACCCTTTCTTCCCCCTCCTGCTGAACACTTTTTCTTCTCCACTCGGGCTCCCTTCTTCCCAGCCTCGCTCTGCTCGCTTTGCCTCACTTTGCTCTGGGGCGAGTCTGCGCAGTAGCGCCCACACGGGTCACGTCTTCCTCCTTCCCCCCTCCCCTCCTGAACATGCTCACACTGCCCCCTCGGATCAAAATGGTGGCAGAAGCGGCAGTGTAGAAGAAAAAGTAAGTTGTTGGCAGGAGGGGGAAGAAAGGGCGCAAAGGGGAAGGAAGAGATCTCTGTCGAAAGCTGGCATGGGCAAACTTGGACCTTCCAGGTGTTTTGGACTCCAACTCCCACCATTCCTAGCAGCCTCAGGCCCTTTTCCTTTTTCCCCCTCAGCCACTTAAGCAGGAAAGGGCCTCAGGTTGTTAGGAATGGTGGGAGTTGAAGTCCAAAGCACCCAGAGGGCCGAAGTTTTCCCATGCCTGTTTTAGGGACCTTAATGTGGTGAGCCTCCTTCCAACATTGTGATTCTGGATAGGAAACAAACAACAATATAACATTGTTTGAGTCCACAGTGCTCTCTGGGTGTAGGTGAACTACAACTTCCAAACTCAAGGTCAATTCCCAAGCAAACCCTTTCAGTACTTTCTGTTGGTAATGAGAGTTCAATATGCCAAGTTTGGTTCAATTCCATTGTTGCAAGAGTTCTGGGTGCTCTTTGATTGTGTGTTAACTATAAATCCCAGAAACTGTAACTCCCAAATGTCAAGGTCTATTTTCCCCAAACTCCATCTGTATTCACATTTGGGCATATTGAGTATTCATGCCAAGTTTGGTCCTGATCCAACATTGTTTCAGTCCACAGTGCTCTCTGGATATAGGTGAACTACAACTCCAAAACCCAAGGTCAATGCCCACCAAACTCTTATAGTATTTTCTCTTGGTTATGGGAGTTCTGTGTGGAAAGTTTGTGTCTTTCTACCATTCCTGCCAGGATATCTATGTTGTGTTCATCGAAGCAGGTCCAGGTTTCACATTGAGTGTATAAATACATTTAAAAACATATTAACTATATGTATTACTGTGTTAGAATGTCATTTTGTGTCATTTTGGTTGGTGGTGTGCCCCAGGATTTTGTAAATGTAAAAAATGTGCCACGGCTCAAGAAAGGTTGAAAAACACTGTACTAGGATATAGGGCTAAGTGGAAGGCCCCTCACACTGTTTTTACACTATATGAGGTAAAGTTACATTGACTTGTTTTTTTCTGCCCAATACACCAGTATGATAACATCTTGGGACTGACCTAGTCCACTTAATAGCTTTTGGCTGATTATTCCCACTAAAACCTAATTGACCTAGTTCTTTAATATATTCATTGATAATAATTAAGTGCATTAAGCTTCTTAACATCTCTGAGAAACAATAATGAATGCACAGCAGCTACAAACAGCTGTCAAAGCAATAGGGACAATATGCTAAAGAAAGAATAGGGGGGTGCATGGATTATATATTGGTTTTTAAAATGTTAAAACACATTGTAATGGGAAATATTATGAATGAGTCCAGGTGAGCTGTGAGTGAGGAGAAAAAAAGTCAGGCTTAGCGACCCCGCTGAATTATGCAATAACTCTCTGTAGGACACAGGCTTGTCACGTACATTCACAGGCAAACATGCTTTCTGGCCTTTATGTGGCACCTTTTGTTTAAGAAGATTAGAATTTGAACATGCAGGATGAAGCTAAGCAACGGCAAGAGGGGGTAGTCCCTTGCCAGCACTATGATTTTTCAAGAGACACACCCCAGTCTATCTCGAAGCTCAGAGCTCACTCATACACGAACACTTGCCCAAGCGTATTCATAAAAATTCCCTCCAAAAATTGAGCCACGTGGATTTGTCTCAAAGTTTTCTCAATGGGCAGCAAGGATATAAATTTAGAGGTAATTTCATAGAGTGTGGTGTCCTTACATTAACTGTGGATGGTAATGCAAGCCTCTACGTTGCATGACAACCTTTGACCACAGAAACACCTGGACCATTCATCGCAGTGGTGAGGCCTGTGGCTTATCAGTGAGACCTGTGGCTTATCGTCCTCACAGAAGTGTGAAATATTGAACCAGGGGAAAGATACCATATTCTGCTGGTGTTAGCTGCCATATTTTTTTAAAGGAGAGAAGGCAAGCACACAGCTTCTGACAGATTCCAGATTAGGAGAAAGGTAGTATGATAGATAGATAGATAGATAGATAGATAGATAGATAGATAGATAGATAAGGCACTTCCACACAACCCTATATCCCAGAATATCAAGGCATAAAATCCCACATTATCTGAGTGAGGACTGAGGCCCCTTCCACACAGCTGAATAAAACCCACAATTTCTGCTTTGAACTGGGCCAGCTTAGCCTAGCGGTTCCTTCGCTTTGAACTGGAATATATGGCAGTGTGGACTCAGGCAACCCAGTTCAAAGCAGATATTGTGGCATTTTCTGCCTTGATATTCTGTGTTATATGGCTGTGTGGAAGGGCCCTCAGATAACCCAATCCAACCATATAATGTGGGATTTTCTGCCTTGATATTCTGGGATATAGGGCTGTGTGGAAGCGTCCATAGACAATAGCTTCAGTAGACCTCAAAGTGCAAATATTTGGTGAAATCTCCAGAAGCAGTTATGCAAAATAAGGAAAGATTTGCAGATTTTCTAACTTTATATGATTTATTACATAATTCAGATTTGCTTCTTAGAGTCTTTCTACACAGCCATATAACCCAGAATATGAAGGCAGATAATCCACAATATCTGGTTTGAACTGGGTTATCTGAGTCCACACTGCCATATAACCCAGTTCAATGTGAATGTTATACTGCTGTGTGGAAGGGGGCATGGCACAGAATAAAAGTTATCTTGATGCACAGAAACCAACAGTGATTAGAAAATGATGTATAGAGTCAGTGTGGTGTAGTGTTTTGAGCACTGGACTACGACTCTGTGAAGACAAAGGTTTTGAATTCCTGCTTGGTCATGGAAACTCATTGAGGGGCCTTCCACACAGCCATATAACCCAGAACATCAAAGCAGAATAACCCACAATATCAGCTTTGAATTGGAATATCTGAGTCCACACCGCCATGCAATCCAGTTTGAAGCAGATAATATGAGATTTCATTCAGCTGCGTGGATAGGGCATCAGAGAAAGGCAACCTCCCTCTGAATAAATCTTGCCTGTGATAGGGTCATTTTACAGTTGCCATATATCAGAAGTGACTTTGAAAGCACACAATAACAAATATACAATCACTTATCTGTAGCATGTGTTGTCCAAAGGCCATGAGTAGAGAATCAGCACAAAGTAATAAGGGAACAGAAGTGGCTGCCTGAAGCAAAAAAAAAGATCAAGGAGGAACTGGTCCTTCAAGGAGGGCCAGTCTTTGGATAATGTGGCACAGTAGCATCTGTACCCCCCAACACACACCCTATGCCTGTTCATAATGCACTGTTGCTCCAATGACTGCACAGAATTCACTTCCATACTTCATACCGTAAGTATTCCTGCTTTGCTCGGGTTCTTGCTCCACACAATTGGATGGATGTTGAAGGGAGCAAAACTTGGAGAAGTGAGAACACCACTGCCATTTAATAAGAAAAAGGGAAGCAGCCTAACTGAGTTCCTTGGGGCAGCAAAACAGTTTGAAGGCAAGTTGTAAGGATGAGAGGAAGGCCCAAATGGCTCCTTCCTCCCAGTGGTTCCCAGCCTTTGGCCCTCCGGGTGATTTGGACTTCAGCTCCCAGGATTCCCAACAGTTGGACAAACTGACTGGGGCTTCTGGGAGTTGAAGTCTCAAACACCTTGGGAACCAAAGGTTGGGAACCACTGCCAAGCTTGGAAGAGGATGGGTTTATTTCTACAAAGTTGTTCTTTCCATTTCAAGGAAATCTTTCAATGATACCAAGGGAAGAGGTGATTTCCCTCTTGGCAGAACCTTGGCAGTTTTTTTCTGTATTACAAGAAGCATACACATTCACTACATTACAGATAATATACATTCACTGCATTTGCTCTATAAATATCGAACTCAAATTCTATGTCCTTTATTGATGTCGTTATGTGCCTTGATTCTGACTTATCCTAGGATTTTTCCTGTTTCTTCATAGGTTTTCCCCTTGCCTTCATGTGAGAGAGTGTGACTTGCCCAAAGTCTTCCTCTGAGTTTCCTTTCCAAGTCCTATTCAAGTGCTGTTTTCTATCTCCTTAGACGGCTTTCTTCTAAGATGGATCAACACAGCCTCACATGTGTATCTTCAATACACTGGATTGCTGTGAGTTTTTTGGGCTGTATGGCCATGTTCCAGAACCATCCTCTCTTGATGCTTCACCCACATTTCCGGCAGATATCCTCAGAGGTTGTGTAGTCTGTTGGAAACTAGGAAACTGGGGTTTATATTCCTGTGAAAGGTCCAGGATGGGAAAAAGAACTCTTGTCTGTTTAAGGCAAGTGTGAATGCTGCAATTGATCACTTTGATTAGCATTGAAAAGCCTTGCAGCTTCAAGGCTTGGCTGCTTCCTGTCTGGGGGAATCCTTTGTTGGGAGGCGTTAGCTGGCCCTGATTATTTCTTGCCTGGAATTTTCCTGTTTTTGAATGTTGTTCTTTCTTTACTCTCCTGATTTTAGAGGTTTTTTAAAATACTGGTAGCCAGATTTTGTTCATTTTCATGGTTTCCTCCATTCTGTTGAAATTGTTCACATGCTTGTAGATTTCAATGGCTTCTCTGCGAGGTCTGACATGGTGATTGTTGGAGTGGTTCAGCATTTCAAATAATACGTTGTGTCAAGGTAGGTTCATCAGATGCTCTGCAGTGCCTTTCATGTTCCTTGATTCATGTTTGGGCATTGCATTTGTTAGTCCTTATGTAGACTTGCCCTATACCTACATGGAGTCTACCATATAGGTAGTCCCTATACAGTAGACTCCTACAGAGGTGAGAGGAACCCTTTTGTCCTTTGCTGAACATAGCATGTGTTGGATTTTCTTAGTGGGTCTGTAGATTGTTTGTAGGTTGTGTTTTTTCATCAGCTTTCCTATACAGTCAGTAGTTCCCTTAATGTATGGTATGAACATGGTAAGAACACTTTTACTCTCATGGCTTGATCTTGGTCTTCAATACACTTTATAAGTGCCCTATAAGAAACTTCTTGTTCATACAGACCCACACACGTCCCATTTTCTTTCATACGCCTGACTGCAACTGGCACTAGAGAAGCAAATTCACTTACAGCAGACCAATCATCCCATCCTTTCACACATAGTCTTGTTGGGTTTTTTAATAAAGCAGGAGATATAACACTTTGGGGGGGGGGGGGAGATAAAAAATGCTTTTGATCCCAGCATGAAGCAGTAATAACCTGCGCAATCTCTAAGAATATGCAGTGCATCGTTAACACTTAGCAAGAGCTAACACCTTGTTCTGCGCACCTCTACACTGTCGAATGAATGCAGTTTGGCACATTAACTGCCCTGCCACAATGCTTGGGTTTCCTGAGATCAGGTCTTAAGGCCTCTCTGGTTCCTCACTGAATGACCAGTGCTAGGATTCGATAGCATTGGGTCATAGAAATCAAACTGCATTCACATCTCGAATAGATTACTGCAACACACTCTACTTGGGGCTGCCTTTGAAGACAGTTTGGAAATTGCAATTAGTCCAACGGGCAGCAGCCAGATTACTAACAGGAGCTACATACAGGGAACACATCACCCCCTTGTTGTGTCAGCTCCATTGGTTGCCTGTCCACCTCTGAGCTCAATTCAAAGTGCTGGTTTTGACCTATAAAGCTTTATACGGTTCTGGCCCAGCTTACTTGTCGGAACACATCTGCCTTTACATCCTACCCCGAAACTTAAGATCAGCCGGGGAGGCCCTTCTCTCGTCCCGCCAACATTGCAAATGTGGCTTGCGGGGACGAGAGATAGGGCCTTCTCGGTTGTAGCCCCCCACCTGTGGAACTAGCTTCCTAGCAAAATTCGATCAACCCCATCCCTCTTGGTGTTTAGAAAGAAACTAAAATCTTGGTTTTGGGACCAGGCTTTTGCAAAATAATATAAGCAGCACTTAACTGGAGCTGGATTGGCAAGATGTTATGATATGAGGATATGGTTTTATGGTTTATCAATGGATTTGTGGACTGAGTATTGTTTATTTTAAGGACTATGGTTGCTATGGTTTTAAATTTTATATGTATTTATGGTTTTATATTGTGTTGATTGTGGCATCGAAGTGCTGCCTTTGTTAGCTGCTCCGAGTCCCCCCCTCGGGGGTTGAGAGGGGTGGGGTAAAATGCTGTAAATAAAATAAATAAATAAATAAATAAATTCTGCAGAATAGAAGATCCTGACATTGGAAGCAGTCAGGGAGCAGTTTTGAAATAAAAGACAGGTCCTTTAAAAAAAAAAAAACCTTTTTGCTGCCAGCTGCGACTGTCCTTTGCCCTCAAAGCTGTAAACTGCCGCTGCCCTGAGTTTATATTCAAGTTAATTTCATCAGGATCTGATCTGGATTGATTCCTCAATACGGAGGCTTTTAACGGACAGTCGTGCCATTGTCAGAGAGAGTTTACTTATCAACAACACCTCAACAATCCTGAACTTTTCTTTCATAACGGATGGTCTATCACTGTAGAACGAATGCAGTTTGACACCACTTGAACTGCTCTGGCTCAATGCTATGGAAGTCTGGGAATTGCAGATTGGTGCGGCACCAACACTCTTTGGCAGAGAAGGCTCAAGACCTGATAAAACTACAACTCCTGTGACACTAGCATTGAGCCATGGCGATGTCAGTGATGTCGAACCGCATTAATTCAACAGTGTAAATGCACCCCTGGCCAGTCCTGGACTTCTCTTTAGTGATGCAGTGTAGAATTCATGAAGTTTGACACCACTTCATGTGCCATGGCTCAGTGCTATGAGATCATGGGAGTTCATAGTTTTTTATATCCCAGGCTTCTCTACGGGATATAAAAGTTTTGAATAAATAAATAAATAATTTCCCTTCTCTGCCAAAGAGTGCTCTTGCCACGCCAAAATACAACTCCCGGGATCCCACAGCATGGAGCCATGGCTTTTAAAGTGGTGTCAAACTGCATTGATTCTACAGGGTAGAAGTGGAGTTGCCCCAGCATGCATCTTTTTAGGAGAGAAAAGTAGGATATAAATAAATATAACAACAAACAATAATAATGCAGTAGCTTCTCAGATCACCGGCACCCATGGGGTTGCTAGATGCCGGATAAATGCTCTATGAGAGTTACTATTTTTTTTAAAGTGATACTATTCTGTATGCTATACCATACCAAAAACTCTGAATTAACATGATATTAATATTGAAATACAGTAATTTAAAGCAAATACACACAAATTAAAATTAACGTATTATTAAAAGGGGAGTTTTTTAAATTTTTAAAATGCTTTTGATTTTGTGCCGGTTGCCTGAGAGTTCTCGTTGCTTGAGTTCCAATTAACAAGAAGAGGAAGGAAGAGGAAGAAGTAGAAAAAGAGGAGGATGAAGGGGAAGAAGAGGAAGAAAAAGAGGAGGAAAAAGAGGAAGAAGTAGGAAAAAAAGGAAGAAGAGGAAGTAAAGGAGGAGGAGGAAGAGGAAGAAGTAGAAAAGGGGAGGAGAAAGAGGAAGAAGAGGAGGAGGTAGAAAAAGTGGAGGAAGAGGAAAAGGAGGAAGTAAAAAGGGGAGGAAGAAGAGGAAGAAAAAGAGGATGAAGAAGAGGAAGAAATAGAAAAAGAGGAAGAAGAAGAGGAAGAAGAAGCGGAGGAGGAGGAGAGGAAGAAGAGGAGTACGAGGAAGAATAAGAGGAGGAAGACAGAAAAGGAGGAGCAAGAGGAGCAGGAAGAGGAGGAAGAGGAGGAAGTAGAAAAGGGGAGAAGGAAGAGGAGAAAGAGGAAGAATAAGAGGGGGAAGAGGAGGAAGTGGAGGAGGAAGAAGAGTAAGAGGAGGAGGGGGGGTATAGATTTTGGATTTGGCCAAAGGAGAGGGTGCCTCTGAGCATATGCAGAGAGAGAATCCTCCCGGCCGGGCGCCGCTGCCTGGCGCTCTCTCCAAAGGGACGGAAGCAGCCCCAACTCCGGAGGCTCAACCCCGGGGCAAAGTCAGGCGTTACCTGTGCAGAGGAAGGCGCCGGCGGAGAGGAGCAGGAGCCCCGCGGCGCAGAGCCGGGACGGGAGCGCTGTCCGCATGGCCGCACATGGGAGAAGCCCCGCAGGTGGGAGCGCGCCTGGGAAGAGGGGAAGGGGGAAGCCGGGGGAGCCCAGGCAAGGGCCGGCCCAGGGAGCAGCCGGGAGGAGCCCGCCCGCCCTCCGTCCCTCGCTCGCTCCCCTTCTGCCTCTCCTCTCCTCCGTGGCCCCGTGGCCCCTTTGCCGAGCTCTGGTGGCAGGAGGCACTTCTCCCGGCTCAAAGGGGAGGGAGGGGGGAGCTATGCCTCCAGCTCCGCCTTGCCAGCACATACACACACACACCCCTTTGCCCGGCTGTGGGGGCTTGCCTCTTAGGGTGCATCTATACTGTGGGATGAATGCAGTTTGGCCCCACTTGAAGGGCTATGGCTCCTTGAGGTTGTCCTTTGGCGAGGAGTCACCAGCACCAGCACCAGGCATGTAGCCAGGGGGGGGGGCTAAGGGGGCTTCAGCCCCCCCCGAAATTCTCAGGGTGGTCTGCGAGAAGGCCTTACTGGTACAGTATTTAAACTGTTATGTTTATTCATATCATGATCTGATCACCATGCTCATTATATTCCACATTCATGGGGTTATTGGGATAACAATACAAAAGGTTTGCTAGGGTAGACCCTCTTCCACCCAGTCTCAGCCCCCTGAACCAAACTCAGCCCCGGAATCAAAATCCTGGCTACGGCCCTGATCACCACCATCCAAGAGGGGTCAAAACTGCATTCATTCTGCAGTCTAAATGCACCCTGGACTCCCAAGAGGCAGGGGTTTCTCTCCCACCACAGACTGCTCTTGGTTCTCTAAAGTTCAGTTTGCAGACTGAACCCCTGCAAAGTCCATTGTTGCCGCGTGCTTACATTTCCAACACATTGGCACTCTATGGTTGAGAGCATATGGCTCTCACCAAAGGTCACCAAAAGTGGGTTTCCTTCCATGGCTGAGTGGGGACTCGAGTTGTCATCCAAGGCTCAAACCGCGATGGGGGCTCTCTGAAGTTCTGGTCCCAAACTGTGGTTGTAGTGTGCCTTCCAAGTCATTTCCGGCATGTGCTGAGCCTATCATTGGGTTTGGCTGAAAGTGTGTGACTCTCCCAAGGACGCAAAGTAGGTTTCCATGGCTGAGTGGGGATTTGGACCTTGGTCTCTAGAGTCATGGGCTAATGCTCCAACCACTATGGTGGCTCTCTAAAGTTCTGATCTCGGACTGGAGCACTGTCAAGTTAATTACTGCAGTGTGCCTTCAAGTCCTTTGCAACATGTAAAAATACTTACTCACTTAGACAATTCCTCATTGTCCGAGTAAGATTGTCCTCCAAGTGCGGTTTCCTGGTGATGGGTACGTAGGCGACCGTGGAGCCTATTCTTGATCCGCATGTTCTCCTGCAGAGGGCATTGGTTTCCAGGTGGAAGGCAGTCCCAGTCTGGATTGGCTTGACGCACCTTACTCTTGGCACGTTTCTCTCTTCTCTCGTGCCTCTTCAAATTCTACAGTACTGCTGGTCACAGCTGGCCTCCAGCTAGAGCGCTGAAATATAAACAATAAGGGAAACCTGCCATTGGGTTTTCTGCGGCTGAGAGAGCGTGGCTCAACCAAGATCACAACGTGGTTTTCTGTGGCTGAACACAGAATCAAACCCTGGTCTCTGAAGAAATCTTGCCAGGAGTCACCATATATGTGTGATTTTGTATGCACTGTATACATGGCTGGTTTTTTTAAAAGGATAGGATATCATATGTAATGAGTACACAATACTTCAACTAGCACAAGGTTCTTGCTGCATTTGACTAAAACCGATGAGGCACCAGAAGAGGCCTTGGTTTTTCTCAGAATATAGTTTCCTTAGACCCATTATTCTACACAAGTTACATAAACCTCTTGCATATAAATTACTATTATCCATTTCATCACCCTTGCTTTTTCCTTACCTCTACTAGCCCCTCTATTGCTGAATCAGAACTTCATCTCCATTTCCCCAACAATATTGAGCCAGAGTGGTGTCATGTTTTGAATGCTGAGCTACAACTCCAGGGACCAGAGTTTGAGTCCCAGCTTGGCCTTGGAAACCTACTCTCAATCCCATAAACTCTTAGGGTCACCATAAATTGGAAACAACTTGAACAACGCACAACAATAAATATTGCCATTGCCCTTCAAATACATGAATATTTGTTTGTTTTTTAAAACAGCCTGTTTCATCCAACAAGAGTTAGCTCCATTGTTGCTGTCCTTGAGCAAGCAGGGATCACCAGCATTGAGGCCATGCTATTGAAAACACAGCTGCGCTGGGCAGGGCACGTCTGTAGGATGGAGGACCACCGCCTCCCAAAGATACCACTCTACAGTGAACTCGCCATGGGTCAGCGCAAGAGATGCGCTGAAACAACATCTCAGGCTCCCTGAAACAACATCTCAGGCTCGGCCAGATTGATCACCAAAAATGGTCCACCCTGGCCTCACATCGGGAGGCATGGAGATGCACTATCCACAATGCTGCGGCCTCTTTTTGAAAAGTCACGCCGAATGGGTCTTGAAGAGAAACGACAACGCAGAAAGAACTTGAAAACAACATCACCCAAGGAGACTTTGTGCTGTGCTTTCTGAAACCACACTTGCCTATCTCAGATTGGCCTTTTTAGTCATCAACGCGCTTGTAAAAAGCATGGGATGAGTCCTTCCTAAGAATGTTCATTCGTGAAGTAATGCCGAGAGAGACATCTTCTACATAAATAAAAATGTAATGTTCGTTTGTGGGATTAACATAACTCAAAAACCACAGGACGAACGGACACAAAATTTGGACACTACAACCCTAACTGACCAATGAGTGACCATCACTCATAAACCCCTCCCAAAAAACAGCAGAAGGGACTTTAAAACCCCAAAAAGCTAAATGACAATACAGCGCATTGCCGAAAACAACAGCTCCCAGCATCCCCAAGACCAGGTTCTTTAAGAGAGGCGGATGCTCCAAATGCCCTGCTCCCAAGCTGCAAATTTGCTTCTCCTTGGATTTCTTTGACAGCATCCCAATCCATACATTTTTCCTATTTCTTATTCCTGGACTGGAACTCCCAGCAATCTTCCAGATAGATAAGATATATAGATTAGAAAGAGACAGATAGTAGGTAGATAGATGAATCAGAAGGACTGGTGGAAGTTACAGTCCAAGAATAGGTAGAAAAGGAAGAAAGGAGAGAAAGAAAAGGGAGGGGAAGGAAGGAAAGAGATGGAGAAGGAAGGAAGGATGGAGAAAAGGTAGGAAGGCAGGAAGGAAAGAGGGAGGGAAGGAAGGAGAGAAAGAAAGGAGAGAAAGAGGGAAAGGTGGTTGGCCACAGCACGCTAGTCATCAATATAATACAAGCCACAGTGGCACAATGGGTTAAACCCTTGTGCCGGCTGAACTGCTGACATAAAGGTTGATGGTTCGAATCTGTGAGACAGGGTGAGCTCCCATCTATCAGCCCCAGCTTTCCATGTTGGGGCTGACAGACATGAGAGAAGCCTCCCACAGGATGGTAACACATCTGGGCGTCCCCTGGGCAACGTCCCTGCAGACAGCTAATTCTCTCACACCAGAAGCGACTTGCAGTTTCTCAAGTAGCATCTGATACAATTTAAAAAATCATAATATTCTTATTTAAGTGAGGCTTTAGGGTCCTTAGACAGATGCACCAGAGTGAACCTGACTGATAGTAATATGATCAGAGATAGTCTCTTGCCACCAACATTTATGCAAAGCAAGGAGTGGTCTTCTTAACAAGGGGAAGTAATACATACAGTATATCACAGCCAGAAGTGGTATATCCAACCTAAGTGACTGAATGGTACCTCGAGTACAGGATTTATCCTCCTAGAAAATTGGACGTTCTTTTGCATCTACACTGCAGAATTAACACAGTTTGGAACCACTTTAACTGCCACCGCTCAATGCTATGGAATCCTGGGGTTTGTAGTTTGATGCAGCACTAGCACTCTTTGGCAGAGAATCTTGTAAAACTACAAATCCCATGATTTCATTGTGTTGAGCTATGGTGGTTAAACTGGTGCCAAACTGCAATAATTCTACATCTCCCTCGGACAACCTGTTTTCTATTGAGGGTACATCTGAAATACCAGCCCTGTGTTTGGTTTCTCTTCTACCCTCATGTAGTGTCTTTTGCTTCCAGAAGGAAGGCTGTGATCAATCGTTAATGTAGGTGAAGAAATCACCACATGAATACCAATTTTGGTTAAATCATTTGCTGCTCTCTTTCTTTATTAACTTCTGCCTTCAAAAGCGAAGTGCTGCTGCTGGGAATTAATATCCAAGTCACAGCTGTTCCTATATAACAATGGAATCAGATTAGTTATCATCAATGACATTGGGTTTTTTTTTCCTCTCCAGTGTACTCTACGTCAAATGAAGCAAGCTGTAACACTCAACAAGGTGATCCATGATCTGTAACCACAACCAATTGTATTAAAATTCACCCGCAGAGGAAAGAAAGCAATGGCAGCAAACCTAACAATTGTGTTCCCTTTCAAATCAATGACATGCACCTTTACACTTTAAACTAGACTTGTGCAATTTGGCCAACAGGCAATGCCATATTGGGGTCTATTTTTAGCTATCCCCTCATTCTGTTTACCAGCAAGTTACTCTAATTGGGAGGAGAGTTGCCGTTTTCATTCGGCAAAAACTCGGCCCATTGGCTACAATTGGAAACTTCAACGGCTCAATTCTCAGTCATTTTAAGGCATACCTGCATGAAACCTACCTCTGTTTTAGACCCCATTTACAACTGAGCGGTTGTTGTGCCAAGTTTCAGAACAATTCACCAATCCACTGATTTTTAAGAATTATTTTAAGTTTTTACCATAACATTTTTTAAAATATAACAAACCGCAAGAAAGGGTTCTGGGAATTGTAGTCATTGGTTGTGTCCATTCTCAGCCAATCAGAGCATGGACGCAACTAGGCCTTTTCTTGACTGCGAAACACAGAGAAGGAAAAACTTCAAACTCCCATCATGCTCCGAGAGGAACTCAGAGACTTTTCAATGTCCGCCCCATGCAAGTGCTGCTGGGAAAGCAAGTTTCCAGCAGAGCCCTCAAAGAATCATAAAACCATAGAGTTGGAAGAGACCTTGTGGACCATCCAGTCCAAACCCCCTGCCAAGAAGCAGGACAATCACATTCAAAGCACCCCCAAGAGATGGCAATACAGCCTCTGTTTAAAAGCCTCCATAGAAGGAGCCTCCATCACACTTTGGGGCAGAGAGTTTCACTGCTGAACAGCTCTCACAGTTAGATAGTTCTTCCTAATGTTCAGGTGGAATCTCCTTTCTTGTAGTTTGAAGCCATTGTTTTGCGTCCTAGTCTCCAGGGCAGCAGAAAACAAGCTTGCTCCCTCCTCCCTATGACTTCCTCTCACATATTTATACATGGCTATCATGTCTCTTCTCAGCCTTCTCTTCTGAAGGCTAAACATGCCCAGCTCTTTCAGCCGCTCCTCATAGGGCTTGTTCTCCAGACCTTTGATCATTTTAGTCGCCCTCCTCTGGACACATTGTCAATATCTCTCTTCGATTGTGGTGTCCAGAATTGGACACAGTATTTCAGGTGTGGTCTAACCAAGGCTGAATAGAGGGGTAGCATGACTTCCTTGGATCTAGACACTATACTGTTGATGCAGGCCAAAATCCCATTGGCTTTTTAGCTGCAGCATCACATTGCTGGCTCATGTTTAACTTGTTGTCCACAAGGACTCTAAGATCTTTTTCACATGTACTGCTGTCGAGCCATGCATCCCCCATTCTGTATCTTTGCATTTCATTTTTTCTGCCTAAGTGGAGTATCTTGCATTTGTCCCCACTGAACTGCATTTTGCTGGTTTGGCCCATCTCTCTAATCCAGTGTTTCCCAACAAGTGTGCCAGGGCACACTAGTGTGCTGTGAGCGATCATCAGGTGTGCCTTGGGAAATTGGAACCTCCAGGAGGGGAGGGGGGAGAGTCTAGTGTATTTAAGTATAAAAACCCTAAGAAACCTACCTCAACAAAGGCACAAAATTACAAACACCACCTCCTCCCCACCCATTGTCTACTTGGTCTCTCCTTCTCCATGCATTGGGAAGGCCCGCCTCCCTTTCCCCAAGCAGAGACCTCCTCTTGCCTCCCCCCCCGGGCCTAATGCCGGACGGTTCAGTCCAGCACTGGCCACGCCCCTCCCTCTCCTCCCCGGTGCGCGTGAAACTGCTCTCGGTCTCCCTCTGGCTCTCTGCCCGCCCCTGCCTTCTTTCCTACCTGCTTCGCCAACCCCGAGATGCCCACCCGGGCTGCCCCACTGACCCCCGAGGAGCTGCGCAGGTGGAGAGTTAGGTTCCTGCTCCCCTCGACCCCAATTCAAGCCTGGTGGGGAGGGAGGGGGCAACCTAAGTGAGAGGGAGACTGCTGGTCTTTCGACCCCCCCCCCCCCAGAAACTGTAACTCCCAAATGTCAAGGTCTATTTTCCCCAAACTCCATCTGTGTTCACATTTGGGCATATTGAGTATTCATGCCAAGTTTGGTCCTCATCCAACACTGTTTGAGTCCACAGTGCTCTCTGGATATAGGTGAACTACAGCTCCAAAACTCAAGGTCAATGCCCACCAAACTCTTATAGTATTTTCTCTTGGTTATGGGAGTTCTGTGTGGGAAGTTTGTGTCTTTCTGCCATTCCTGCCAGGATATCTATGTTGTGTTCATCGAAACAGGCCCAGGTTTCACACTGAGTGTATAAATACATTAAAAAACATATTAACTATATGTATTACTGTGTTAGAGTGTCATTTTGTGTCATTTTGGTTGGTGGTGTGCCCCAGGATTTTGCAAATGTAAAAAGTGTGCCGCGGCTCGAAAAAAGTTGGGAAACACTGCTCTATCTATTAAGATCATTTTGAATTCTGCTCCAGTCTTCCGGGGTATTGGCTATCCCTTCCAATTTGGTGTCATCTGCACGCTTGATGATCATGCTTTCTAACCCTTCATCTAACTCATTAATAAAGATGTTGAACAGGACCAGGACCAGGACGGAACCCTGCTTATGGCACTCCGCTTGTCGCTTCTTTCCAAGATGAAGAGGAAGCATTGGTGAGCACCCTCTGGGTTCATTCACTTAACTAATTACAGATCCACCTAACCATAGTTTTGCCTAGCCCACATTTGACTAGTTGGTTTGCCAGAAGGTCATGGGGGACTTTGTCTCTGGAGGAGGAGGAGCCTAGGAAACTTTCCCAAAAAAATGGGCACTTCACTGCTGAGGAGGGAGAAAAGTCACTGCAGGTGGTCCCATCTTCTCCAGGAGCTCCACGGCAGACCCCTGCCTCAGCTTTATAGCATACTTAACTCCATCCTCCCCAGTAGCCGATAAATCCAGCTCTCTTGATCAGTTTTGCTCAGCTTTTCAGTTTCCTCCCCGTTCTGTTTTCGGGGATTACACCAAATGGACCACCGAATATTACAAATCGCTTTCGGTCAAACTGTTCTGAGCCCAAACCTACTTTAAACCTGCTTTGAAATCTGGTGTGAAGCCCACCATCATGGAAATTAAATTGAGCTTCACACCAGCTGTAGCATCATGAAAATAAAAGTTGGAATCTTTCTCATTTCATAAACCCTGGGGATTTCATCACACAGTCTTATATTCTGTCAATGATGCTCTTTGCCTACTGGTGCCTGCGGATCCTATCACATGACACAAAGTCCATTTTGTCAGGCATCCATAGGAAAAGGATCTGCCGTATTTGTTTGTAAAACAGATAACAACTGGCTTCATTTGTTTTAATTTCTCCACACATGTCAAAAGCAGTTTTTTGTGTGTGATAGGTATGGGTAGATCTGTCTGTAGCTCATCCTATGTGCTAGTAATGACTCTTTTGGGGGCAGTCTTTTCATCTCATTCAATTCTCCTTTCCATAACAGGCAGAAATACAGTTTTGATGACTGTCAGAGAAAGACCACAAGTAAACCCATACATGTTTTTCACTTTTCTATTATTATTTCCTATTTAAAATGTAGGAACAAAAATATGTTTTTATATTTCTCCATTGGGAGAAAAATTCAACAACCCCCCCCCCCCCCAAAAAAAACTGGGTGGGGGTGGAATATAGTGATGTAGCTCTCACATAGCCTACTATCTCTTGGCTATGTGATAAATCTGGTATGCTTTATTTTATTAGCTACAGGAAAAAAGAGAAGCATTTGAGATGGGAAGCCTGGGTCAGGGTGAGCTCCTGGCCTTCAGCCCAGCTCCTGCCAACCTAGCAGATCAAAAACAACAATTGTGAGTAGATAAATAGGTACTGCTTTAAAAGTGGGGAGGTATTTAGGCACTCATAAGGAAATGCTAGGAAATGCTGGCGATTCAATCAAAAGGGGGAAGTTTATGAACAAAAGCTCTTCGGCAAAAAAAAATAGAGCCACAGCATACAGACACACACACACCATGGCCAGAACCGAGCACAGCCTCCAAAATGCCGAAGATGGGAGAAAAGCCTATCTATACCTCTATCTATGTAGAGTTGTATGTCTTGTCTTTGTATAACAGCACTGAATGTTTGCTGTATATGTTTTCAGTGATCTGCCTAGAGTTCCCTTCGGGGTGAGAAGGGCGGAATATAAATACTGTAAATACATTAATAAATAATAAATAATAATAAATAATAGTTTGATGAAGGACATCAATCTTTGGCAGAGAAGGCTCAATCAAAACCTTGTAAAATGCCAACTCCCATGATTCCATAGCACTGAGCAAAGGTAGTTCAAGTGTTGTTAAACTGCATGAATTCTACAGTGTAGATGCACCCTAACAGAAAGAGGTGCAATTATAGCAGCATCAACAGAAATATAGTGTTGAGATTGTGGGAAGTAATGGTGCTTCTCTATTCTGCTTTGGTCAGACCCTACCTGGAATACTGTGTCCAGTTCTGGGCATCAAATTTCAAGAAGGGTATTGACAAAGCTGAAACATGTGCAGAGGGCAACCAAAATGATCAAAGGTTTGGAAACCAAGCCCTATGTGGAATGGCTGAGAGAGTTGGTATGTTTAACTTGGAGAAGAAAAGGCTGAGGGGGGACATGAAAGCCATGTTTAAGTATTTGAAAGGATGTCACATTAAGAAGGGGACAAGCTTTTTTCTACTGCTCCGGAGCATAGAGCAATGGACTCAAATTGCAAGAAAAAAGATTCCACCTTTTGGAACGTTCTGATGGTAAGAACTGTTTGGCCGTTGAATATTCTACCTCAGAGTGTTTTGGACTCTCTGTCTCTGGAGGTTTTAAGCAGAGGCTGTATGGCCATCTGTTGGGGGTGCTTACATTTTGTGTTGCTGCATGGCAGAGAGTTGGGCTGACAAATATTCTATGGTAGTATAAGCTATTGTAAATTTAAATCAACATCATCAGATGCATGTTACCCCAACTGTAGTCAATTGTGCCTTACCCTACTACAGGTCTCTTTGGCGATCTTTCATACTGCTCACATTGGACTCAGATAACCCAGTTCAAAGCAGATATTTGGGGATTTTCTGCCTTGATATTCTGGGTTATATTGCTGTGTGGAAGGGTCCTGGGAGGCAGAGTAGAAACAGGAAATTCCCTACTATTAGCTTTGGTACTATATTGTGAGATTTTAGTCATTGTAATTCAATGCAAGTTGTTTGTATTGTCAAGTTTCATTCCTTTTTTTGTAGAGTTTATTCAACCAATCAAGCTCTATTTCGACATAAAATCTTTACTTATGCATAGCTAGTTGATCCAGAATGTGATGAATGGTTGAATGTGCCTCCTCCTGATAGTAATTCACTGGGGATACTTCACAAAGCATAAATTAATGGGGCCTAGAACAAATCAAGCCTGAACTCTCCCTAGCCTAAACTCTGTGTGTGTGTGTGTGTGTGTGTGTGTTTGGAGCGACTTGAGATACTGGTGTGAGAAAATTAGCCATCTGCAAGGACATTGCCCAGGGAACGCCCAGATGTTTTGCTATCCTGTGGGAGGCTTCTCTCATGTCCCTATATGGGAAGCTGGACCTGACAGATGGGAGCTCACCCCACTCCCTGGATTCAAACCACTGACCTTTCGGTCAGCAGTCCTGCCAGCACAAGGGTTTAACCCATTGCACCACCAGGGACTCCTAATTGGGACTGTCGTGCTTTTGACATATCACAAGAAGACATGACTTGCTTAGAAAGGACAATAATGCTTTGGAAAATGTAAGGCAGTCAGAAGCGAGGGAGACCGCATTCCAGATGGATGGATCCAACTGAGGATGCCATGTCCCTGAGTCTGCAAGACCTGACCAGGGCTATCGCTGCTGACATGAAGATCTCACATTCATAGGATCACCATAAATCAAAGTTCACATGACAGCAATTAACCACAATTAGATATTCCTAGATATTACGCATGGGTAATTATTACGCAAGTAATTTTTAAGTAATTAGCAATTACTAGAGCGCTTGTCTTTCATCTTATCTACTTACACAGAAAGTGCTGCCACAGCTTTCACCTGTATCCATGTAATGGTTTTCCTTGGGAGTTACTGACACTTAAAACATTTCTTTTAGTATTAACAAGCTGTTAGCATTAGGAGAAAAGGAGGAAACTATGAAAATGAACCAAATCTGGCTACCAGTATTTTAAAAACTCTAAAATCAAATCAGTAAATAAAGAACAACACTTAAAAAGGTGAATTCCATACAAGGAACAATTGGCTAATCACCTTCCAACAAAGGATTCCTCCAGGCAGTAAGCAGCCAGACCTTGAAACTGCAAGGCCATTAAATGCTAATAAAGCTGGCCAATTGCAACATTCACACTTGCCTCAAGCACACAACAGTTCTTTCTTCCACCCTGGACATTCCACAGATATATAAGCCCCACTTTCCTAGTTTCCAACAGACCTCACAACCTCTGAGGATGCTTGCCATAGATGCAGGCAAAACGTCAGGAGAGAATGCTTCTGGAACATGGTCATATAGCCCAGAAAACCCACAGCAACCCAGTGATTCCGACAATGAAAGACTTCGACGATACATTATGTATTCTTGTTTGTTAGTTTTAACTATGATTACTAGCATTAAGTTAGCATTGTTCATGAGACAACAAAAATGGCATAGGTAAAAGGAAGGAGAGAACCTCATCATTTCTGGATTGCTGTAAATGTACCTTAAGAAAACTCTGTTAACTTGTGACCAAGTTGGACATTGGACCAGCAAGACTAATAATCTTTAATCTGATAGGCAGCAGTACTCGAGTGTCTAAGGTATTTTCAAGACCTGCTTTTGATGATGTTTTTAATTTGAAACCTTTCAGATCCCATTATCCACTCACGTCGACTGCATTGGGGGTTAATGGTAGCTTCATTCAGAGAAGATCTGAAGTTCCTAATTTGCCTGTCTCTTTTAACTGAGTTGATGCAAACTGAAGTAGTTTATTTTTCTGAAATGCTGAACTTATGAGGGCAACATTTTATATTAGAATTTCTGTATATTGGTTCCTAGGTAGAATAGTAAGTATAATTGTATTCTGTTGGCACAGAAATCTAAGGAGCTTTTAAAAGTTTTCCCCCCACTGATTTGTTTGTTGATGTTTAAGCTAAGGTTGACCCTTACCATGGGTTTTATGACATTTTCCCTTGTGTTTATTTCAAATGTACCCTGAAAATAGAGGAAAGAACTGCCAGACTAGCAAATTAAAATCTGTGTCACCAGTCCTTCCTCTCGCTTGCTACTACTCTCTTAGGTCTGTGCATCTTACAGCCTTGCAAGAATGTCCTTTGTGGCTTGCTTACATGCAGTAGCAGAGGGTAGAGTTTGTTATCTGGAGAATTAAGCTTCTATGCTTGTCACACAAAAGCCACTTTATATTCCATCTCCACAGACTCTCCTTTGGCTTCCATCTCAGGAGGGCAATGTGCACATATTTTTCTAAAGAGACTGGTTGGTGGTTGGATCCAAGTCCCAAGGAAAGTGTGAAGTCTCTCTGGACACAGCTGCTGCTTCTACTGCTGCTTGGAAACAAGCCAATTTAACCAAACTGTTTCAAAAACAGGAAAGAAATCAGAATAGAGCTCAAACAAAAAAATCTTGTATGTACATATGTATGTGAAAAGTGGTACTTTCACTGGGTTGCTGTGACTTTTCTGGGCTGTATGGCCATGTTCCAGAAGCATTCTCCCCTAACGTTTCACCCACATCTATGGCAGGCATCCTCAGAGGCTGTGATATCTGTTAGAAAATAGGCAAGTGATGTTTATATATCCGTGGAATAATGTCCAGGATGGGAGAAAGAACTCTTGTGTGTTTGAGGCAGGTGTAAATGTTGCAATTGGCCACCTTGATTAGCATTGAATGGCCTTGCAGCTTCCTGTCTGGAAGAATCCTTTGCTGGGAGGTATTAGCTGGCCCTGATTATTTCCTGTCTGGAATTCCCCTGTTTTTTTTGAGTGTTGCTCTTTATTTACTGTCCTGATTTTAGAGTTTTTAAATACTAGTAGCAGTACTTTCAGGTTGCAACCCTGAAGACATACAGATCAGCCTTTATCTAGAACAGAAATGGGCCAATTGCAGCTCAACCAATTGTGTTGGACTGTGATTCTCAGCATTCCTCACCCATAGCTGTGTGAGCTAGGGCTAATGGAAGTTGCAGTCCGACAACATCTGGAGAGCTACAACATTCCCGACCCTGATGTTGGCTCCATTTTCATGGTTGTGGAATTTATTATTATTATTTATACCCTACCTTTCCCTCCATGGGGACTCAAGGCGGCTAACACTCCACACTAAACAAGTTTAAAAGGTACACTATGAAAGTTTTTTTGAAAAACAAACAATTAACTGTGTGGTAAAAACAATTAAAATACAGTAAATACACTAAAATGGCTTTAAAAACTCATATTCTCCCCAAGCCAACTCAGCCTCCCCAAAGCCCACCTCTTATTCTTTCCCTAAATGCCTGTAGATATTTTTTAAAAGCTTACTTGACATATATGTGCCAAAGAGTATATGTGCAAATGGGGCTTCACAACCTAGAAAGGTATGTACTTTTTAATATAGATGCAGTTGGTAAGAGCACAGTCACTTCAGCTATCCTCATATGGCAGCTGGGGAAAATATTACTACTTGTCAAGAGTTTCCAATTCATTTCTTGCTGTTATTATTGTTGGGTTCCTTCAAGTCATTTCCAACTTAGGGCAACATTAAGGTGAACCTATCACAAGGTTTTCTGGGACTGAGACTTTGTGATTTTCCCAGGGTCATCCTGCAAATTTAGACAGCCAATTGAAGACTCAAACTTTGATGTCCAGAGTCATAACCCAACACTCAAGCCAGGACATCACACTAGCTCTCATTTTCTTGGGACTGTAGTCCCTCTTACCAGAAATGACTGATAAAAGTGGCCTTCATCCCACCAAAGTTTATCTCAAGTACAATTTGTTGGCTGTTACATTACTGAATTCATTTTTTTCATGTCAAGACTGACTTGAGAAACTGCATGTCACTTCTGGTGTGAGAGAATTGGCAAGGACGTTGCCCAGGGGATGCCCAGATGTTTTAATGTTTTTACCATCCTTGTGGAAGGCTTTTCCAATGTCCCCACATGGAGAGCTGTAGCTGAGAGAGGGAGCTCAGCCCACTCACCCCGGATTTAAAATGCTGACCTCTCAATTAGCAATCCTGCTAGCACAAGGGTTTAACCCATTGCGCCATTGTGCCACCGAGGTCTTATAAAAACGACATACAGATATGGTGATTAGGCTACAACACCAGAACTTCCCATCCTCCAGTATTTTTGGCCAGTGCTATGATATCACTTCCAGTATGATACAATGACTCACAACACCTCCTCCCCCGTTTCACCATATTAGGCTCCTTGCACCTTGTACAATTCCTCAATCCTTCACTAGACCCTCTGTTGTTTTTGCTGCAACAGATTAACACAGATAACTCAGAATACAGATCACTCCTTGGAGAAGAAAAGCTGTGTGAGTCATGTTAGTGCAGCTTTCCAATTGCCAATTTGTTCTCATCATACATTTGTGGAGGAGAAAAAAACCCCCCACGTATGCATGTCTCACCAATCATTGTAAAATAAGGAAGACACATATAGGAAGTGGAAAGAATGAGGAATCCACACACAGCAGAATATGAGTGGAGAAGGAGTAAACAGAACAATATATCTGTATCTACTGAAACTTCATAGTTCCTCTGCTATTCATTGTTGGGTGATTCACAACAGTTCCCCTATCAGGTATGTATGGAAAGTGGTAGTGTGCAATGCCATCATATTGGGATGGCAACACAAGGCATTTCTTCCTTCACCCACCTTGAAAACATTAGCTATGTCTTGAAGACCTCCACGTCTGCCAATTGCGGCTAGCCTAAGAGGCAGAATGGGAGCAACTGTTTGACATATTTGAAATCTTTTGTTTTGAATTACAGTATCACCCTATACTGCAGGGGATATATTCACTATTATGCTGTTAGTAAATCCTATATTTTGAATATACTTGGGTGGGAGCATAGCATAGAATGACAGTGCAGGACAAAGACCCACAAACACTTCCAATGTACAATGTTATTTGAAGTGTGGGTAAGGGAAACTGTAGATATCAGATCTACATATGGGGTTCCTACTGGACTAAACGAAATCCAGATACCGAACGTGCTTGAGCCATCTAAAGCACTATTCTCCCAGACAATGAATAGGTACTATTTGAAGTCTTCTACATTTTTTAAAAAAGCTTTGATTGATGTCATACAAATTTGGGAACACATGAAAAACTAATTTACTACAATGGGATTAATAAGTCCCAATACTGCAGCTAAGGGTCTATTTTCTTCATTGTTATTGTTTCAAAAATAATATTTGGGCAGGAAGGGGGGCAACCAGAGTATACTTTTGGTAATAAGATGTTCCCACATTTTGCCATGGGTCTTGTAAAGAAATGTGAGACTTGGAATAGCAGCCAGCTGAGGGTCTGTGTTAATGGAGAAGGCAGCCTGTATCAAATGAGGAAGAACTTCCTGTCTGTGAGAGCTGTTCAGTATGGTGAAGGCTCCTTCTTTGGTGGCTTTTAAACAGAGGCTGGATGACCGTCTGTCAGAGGTGCTTTGAATGCCATTTTCCTGCTTCTTGGCAGGGGGTTAGCCTGGATGTCCCACAAGGTCTCTTCCAACTCTATGATTCTATGAAATGGAGCGGTCTCATTTTTCAGCTGCAATTGGGGATGGCATCCATGATATCTAAGGCCATGTGTCTATAGTTCTACTTTAAGAGATTGGCAAAGTAATTTCTAATCTTGATGCAAAATTGTAATCACTATCCCATAAGCAAAATGCTGAGGAGAGCCACAATACAAGAATGAGATGTCTGAACAAAAACCAAAAGACAAAAAGAGGTAGCAGTAGGAGCCATGAAGGATCCAATGAAACAATACAATTGCTCAGAAAAGGGCAATTTTAGAGTGGAGCAGGAAGTCTTCTTAGACTCCAGGGATAGGACTCATCTGGCCCTCCTGATGTTGTCGGACTGAAATTCCCAACAGCCCTAATCAAAATAGGCAATGGTGAGGAATGCTGATAACTGCGTTCGATTATCATCTGAAAAGCTATAGGATTGTCACCACTTTGTCTAGTGGAATCCAGTGATGGATTCAGTCCACATGTTAAGGATACAGCACTAAGTTCAGTGACCCATCTGAACAGTAGCCGGTTGGTCATAAAGCTTTGTTGGCCAACACAAACTGACTAACCTCATTGTCTAATCGGGCTTTAACTTTGAATTCTAAATTTCTGGATATTCTCAATGAGTTAATAGTCAGTGGTCCCATGTACATTGTGGAGGCCACGTTGACATGGTCACAAATATTTACTGCTATTGATAGAGAATGACTACATTCAGTTCTGTTTGTAAAGCCATCTGGCCATGGCCAGGAGCTTTCCAGTCCCAAAGCTGTTGCTGTGATGACAAAGGACAATGTAAGGGTGACTGTCCAGAGAGGTTGAACTAAGTCCAACGATCAGGATCCCACTCCCACTGCTGCCATGGTTCAGAGGCAGAGAAGTGAAGACACCTTGGTAGAATCCAGGGTCGGACTGAAGTAGCAATGCTTTGAACCAGTCCCAGATTTGGGAGCCCATGTGAATGGAACCTGAGGGGAAACTTTAGGGATCAATTAATCCCAGACACATCAGTGCACTTTGAGAAATTTGAGGTTTTTTTTTTAAAAAGGGGGTCAAGGAGCAATGGGGGGGGGGTGCTTTGGGAGTTTGGCAGCCACAAAAGGAGGGAGTAGGAAACTGGAATTTCTCCATTCCTGCCTTAAGCAGAGGCAAAGCAATAGCTCATGCTCTTATCAGGATAACTATCTGACACCTATGGTTGTTAAGCACATATATCACTTATACATACCTTTACACGTTTAGTGTTCATGCATCATCTGAGTATGTGTGTGTCTAACTGCTCCATGAAATGAGATAAAGGATCCTAAATACCACTTCTTTCTCTTTTGTATTGTAATCATCTATGCCCACTGCTTCTCACTGCCTTTGCGGCAGTCTTCCTGATTTTCCAGGATCACTCCAGCTTCCCTGTGCCACCCAAGAGGCGTTCTTAAAATGCTGCCTTCTGAGTGGCTGTTTGCAAACTTCCCTCCCAGAAAATGTCATTCCCCAAGATTTACAGCTTTATGTATCTGCTCCAGCTAGCAAAGGGAATCAACCTTGGACTTTGGAACCCAGAACTGTTACGTTTGCCTGGCATCTTGGGAATAATCATATATTGATTTTCCCTCAGAGACACATTCCTTATCAGTGTATTTGTTTTGAAAAGTTTCTGGTGGCCAATTCATTTTCTGCTAGCATCTTGGGGTTGGAAAGGGATTTTGCAAATGCCCGTAATTAAATGGGGCCATTGTATAATGCAAAGAAAACTAATTGGTGAACATGGGCAACTACCTAAGGGCATTATTTTATGTTAATGTTGTTTTTAATCCTTGCTTCATAGCATCCAACACATCCAGGAGCCAGGAAATAAATTTTGGCAGCACAATTAGGCATTTCAGGGAATATTTGTTGACTGCCCATACCCAGTCATTCATATACATCAGGGTTGGCATCTCCTGTGGGTCAGGGACCAGTTTTCATCTTATTCAATCTGCTAGTGAGTGTGAAGAGTGTCAGCATTGCAGCTCTGTGGGTTTTTGTTCCACAACTATTATTGAAGTCTTCTTTTCTGGGGGATAACAACCAATAAATATCTAAAACTACCGCACTTTGCAGATCATATCAAGGAAACCTCATCAGAATCCTGTTCTCAAATTATATTACACAGGATTAGCCCTGGCTAGCACAGTACTGGGTTGGAGACCACCATCAAATACCAAGTGCTATGGGCTATGTTTTAGAGCAGTGGTTCCCAACCTTTTTTTGACCAGGGACCAGTTGACCAGGGACCACTTTGACCAGGGACCACTCTCCAACATCAGTACCAAAAATTTTACAAATCAGTTTTTGGTCAACCTTAGATTCGGTTTGGTTATTTAGGGTGCTGAGTCAGAAAATTGCATTGGATAGACCACATCAGCTCTAATTTCCGATACAGAACATATGCCATCCAGTAGTCACCATCTGCTTGCCCACAAAAAACCATATTTAATAATCTGGAGCTGATTTGGTGGTAGTAATCTTTTGTGGGTAGTCAGCCTCTCCCCTCCCAATATCCCCGTTGCCTCGGTACCATAAGAGGGTTTTGCTAGACCAGTTGCTCTCATTGCCGCATGGTTTAGAGGCAGTGGTATAGTAATAGTGAGGCTGTGGACCATATTTTCATTCTTGCGGCCCATTGGTGGTCTACGGATGACAGGCTGGAAACCACTGTTTTAAAGGAAGGAACTGGCAAAACCACACCTGAGTATTCCGTGCCTAAGAAGCCCTGTGAAATTCATGGGGTTGCCATAAGTTGAAGGCATCTAGTGATTTACAGTATTTAGGACAGGCATGTTTTACAGGACACATTTCAATAACATAACAATAAATCAATTATCATCATCCAACTGAAAGCGGAAACAATCTGAATGCTATTAAAAGTCCTATCAAAACAATGATCACTTAGTACACATTTGATGGATAGTTTCTGAGGGGGTTTGGTGACATACGAGTCATGGCGGTCCAATTTTGCATGACCCTTTCAGAGTGAAGCCTAGCTCTGTTCCCATTCACAGGTCCTGTATATGCACACACATATATGTTCTAAACTAACTTAAACTTCAATACTGAGGAACAGGACAGTTCAAAATTCACAGATAAGAAAAAAGCATCCAGACCTCCCAAGGCTAGGAATACAATTACAGAGGGCAATGTCCAATGTCATTCCTAATTAAAAGATTTACACCAATGAACAATGGCTTGTTATTTACAACAGAATTTCCACTTATTTCAGAGAGTCTTATCTTGATTTAGATGGGAGAATTTGAAAAAAATCAGTCAGCAAAAGTGGATGTTCATGTTAAGTTGCATTTTGTTTTTAAAACTGTTTTGCAATATTAGCGATTGCAATATCCATCTCTAGAGTCAATAGCACTATGGGGAAAATGGGGTCAAGGCTGCGGAGTCAAAAGGCTTTTTTTTCCACACACCTCTCTTCAATTTGGAAATGTGCTCCAGAAGAATTTACTTTTCAGAACATTAGTTATTTGTGGATAGGGGTTTCTACAGCGGCATGATTTTTCTAAGAACAAAGATAAATATGCCTGCTTTAATAGTCCCCAGAAGCAGTGATGCACCTTTTAAATAGATCCTAGGATTCCTTTGTGCTATTCAGCATAAAAACTACCACACCCACCACTTTCTTAAAACCAGAAACAGGTGTGCTGCTACTTCATTTTGTCATGCTCCCCTACCTAATTTGGATGCATTTTGGTATTTTATGGGGTACCCAGAGCATTCTGCATCAGGACATTGCTACCTCAGACCCACAAATATTCCCCACATATTATAGGTATTTGTAATTTAATGATTTCAGCTGTGTGCATTCATATAGGTTACTTGGCACCATGAGCTATTGAGAGGAATGGTGGGGAGAAAATTGCAGAAAGTGAAATATTTACCAGCTTTCAGCTGTTAGCATTTTGTGTTGCCGTTTTCAAAGCAAGAAACTTGGTCAAAAGACCTGCAGCTAGATTGCTAACTTGGGCTAGCTACAAAATCAAACTTTGTTTTGATTCGTTAATGGGTAATGCACTAGCAACATTTCTTAATTGTTTTAATAACCTTATTGGCTTACAATACAATTACTTGACTATTGGTGATTTTAATGAAATTTAGGATCCTTGGCTAGTCAGGAATAGTCTGTTTTGCCAATAGCTTTAGCAGACAGAATAGTGTGGCAAATATTGCCCTCACCAATCTCTATTTTCTCAAACGCAAATTTGAGAAAGGTTTGAACTAGTACCCAGTGGAGACTCGGGAGATGTAGTCCAAAAAAGCATTTTATAGCTCAGGCCTGAGCCAATAAGGGTATTTATTTTATTTATCATGTCAGAAGTGAATTAAGAGTACAGTTATGGTGTATTTAAAAAACACAGTTGAAAACTTGGCATTATACTAGGTTTCTTTTGACCAGAAGCTGGCCACTTGGAGTGCCTCTGGTGTCGCTGTGAGAAGGTCCTCCATTGTGCATGTGGCAGGGCTCAGGCTGCATTGTAGTAGATGGTCTGTGGTTTGCTCTTCTCTCCACAGTTGCATGCCATGGTCTCCACTTTGTGGCCCCATTTTTAAAGGTTAGCTCTGCATCTCGTGGTGCCAGAGCGCAGCCTGTTTGGCACCTTCCAAGTCGCCCAGAATTCTGTGTGCCCGGGGAGTGGGGGGAGTTTCTCATCCATGGCATCAGCCATGGATTGAGGTTTCAGGTTTTAACCTACCACTTTTGGATTCTCACTTGCTCAGGTGTTCCTGTAGATCTTAGGAAGCAGTTTCTTGTTTTAAGGCATTGGCATGCTGGTTGACATCTGAGATAGAAATAATAATAGAAACACTGTAGACATTGTTCATTCCCAGATGATTCTTATATGGGCACAAAGACTTTTAAAAGGGACTTAGTTACATTGCTCCTCACTGTGATGACCAAACACGTGAAACATTGTTCTAATCCAGAAATTAAATCAGAAGTCACTGTTCAAAGAGATCACTTGGTTGTTATTAACACATCACTGTTACAATATTACGGTAGTATTGAGCCATAAGAAATGGAGGATGCTTTCTGGTTCACTAATTTCCAGATGATAATTCTTAGGAGCACATGCAACTGCCATTTAAAACTTGTGTCTGAATAGACTTAAGGAGAGTGGTGAATCACTTTCTTGCACAACTCACATCAACCAATTTATCAAAGTGTGTGGCCATTACTGCTGTTTGGAGCAACCAGCTTGGCAAGGCAGCCCCTCCTTCACACCTTCATGGATTCAAATTGTCTCTTTCCTATATTAGTAGCCTGCCTCTTCCATTTGGCCAGAATGGAGAAAGGCAGAAAGAATATCTAAGCTTTTAATCTTTTTTTCCCAAAAACTAATTTAAGTCTCCAGTGCAGCTTATGTTTTCAAGTACCATTCCCCCTCTCACCTACTTTGGCAGAGCTTCACCACACCCCATAGAGAAAATTCGCTTGGTGGGCTGTCCACCTTCCCTCAAACTGTTTAAATGGTTATAACATACCCAACAATAAGAAGAAAACACTTTATGATACTGAGTAGTTGTGAATTACAACCCTGATGGTTACAGACAAAAAATAATAATAACAGTGTTCCAGCTCTTTTATTGCAAAAAGCAAGTAGTCACCAAAGTAACTTGTTGCAAGTTAATGTATGATTTCCAACCACTGGTATGTCATAACTAGACAGCACAATAATCGCTACGCTAACAGTGGAATTAAATTTGTAGAGTAAGCTGCAATTTCAGCGCCTACAATTTATACTAATGACCACGCTTTTTCCCCAGGGCTCTTAAAAAAGAAGCATGATAAAAGGCAAATTGCAGAACACAAACGTTGTACCCAGCAGTGTGTTCATCAGCATTTATCCTTTTCCCTTAACAATCAGAAGCAGTTCCCACTCCAGTTAATAGACCTGTGATGGTATGTTGCCACTCATTTTGCAGTTCTTTCAATGAGGAAAGAAATAACTTTCTGCTCTGACTGAAGACTTCTTGTAAATAGGAAGAATAGCTCTCTGATTACCCTACACAGCTCAGGACATTTTCCCTTCAAGAGTGGTCCTCATTAGGAAGACCTTGTTTTATAGCTCAAGCACCTAGCATAGCAAGAGTACACATTTTCTAATTAGACAGATCATAACATTGTAAAACTAACAATGAGTACATCTAATAAATAGCAATAGAAAATGCATACCTGGGCAACATCTGGTACATAACCTAGTTATTAATAAATGTTTGATTTGGGTGAATCACATTATCTCGGTTTCAAGTCAGTCTTGGTCTCAGAGAAACGTGCAGACAATCCCCTTTTAGATATATGCTTTTGTCCTTGAGTCACACTCTCTCAGCCTCAGTGGAAGTTTTGTCATCATCTCCCCATTTAAAATACTTTGAATACATTGATTGCTTCTTTGCTTGGTGAATAAATGCTGGCCACACCCCTCAGGGTTGTTTGGGGTTTTTTGCCTTTTCATGACCCAACCATCTAAATGGCATGAGATGCTGACTTTTCACAGTGTATCAGCCTCTGAGTATAGCACACCAAACTAATTTCATTACTTCCTTCCTTATGGGGTCAAAGTATGTATGAGTGTTTGTGGTTGGTACATACCATATATACTTGAGGATTGGTGAGTTTTTCAGCCCCCTTTTTAGGCTGAAAAAGCCCCCCTCATCTTATACTCGAGTCAAAGTTATTTATGATTTTACTGTTATTATGATTTTTATTACATTTACTATTTTTCTCTATTATTATATTTACATTATTTTATTCTATTATTACATTTATTATTTGTCTCTTTATTATTGTTAGTATTACATTTATTTTAATCATTATTACATTTATTATTTTATTATATTACTGTTATTACATTTCCCTTATTTTACTGTATTATTATTACATTTAATATTTTACTCTTTGTTATTATTGGTAGGATATTTAAGCACATTTATATTGAATAAGATTAGAATAATGGTTTAATCTTAAACCATTATCTTAAATTACAGTTTATGTAAATATTCAAAAACATTTAACCTACTGATGTCTCTATTAATGTAATTTTATTGGTATTTATTTTTATTTTGAAATTTACCAATAGCTCTGCATTTCCCACATTTGGCTTATATTCAAGTCAATACATTTTCCCAGTTTTTTATGGTAAAATTAAGTGCCTCGGTTTATATTTGGTTCTGCTTATACTCAAGTATGTATGGTACATATATTGGTGCTTATAGAAAGAGATAAAACACAACATGTTAAAAATAACTAGGAATAGTTTCGGGAGAAGGCCAACTTTTCTTTTTGCTAGTAAATGGATCAATTTCAGGGTATTCACTTCTCAGTCAAATGAAGAGGGGAATAATTCAATTCATATGAGGGGGAATTTTCTAAAATTACAGGAAAGCATGGATTAAAAAAGCATCATAACAATAACCATTGACTCCATTGCTACAGGACTCCTTTATTTGGGCAAAGGTGCTTTGATGTATTGTCAAAGGTGCTTTGCTTCCCTCCAACAATTTTTACCTAGAGGGGCTTTATTCAAGGGGGCGGGGAGACAGGACTTGTCTACCTCCCAAATTTAAAATTAGGCCAGCTTCATATTTCCTTTAGTGGAAAATCCCATTTCCTAGTCACTTGCATTTGGGGGGGGGGGTTAAGATTTCTAAATACATAGATAGGCTATCATTAATGACTGGTTACTCCATACACCAAAGCACTAAGTTCTGGTCATGCAAAGTATGAGAACTGAAGTCTGGCTGTCTTTAAAAGTGAATGTACAGTACATGGAATTATCAACCTTAGTAGGCATTTATTGATGCATTCTAAATATTCAGATCTCATCTTGTTTCCAAAGCAGGAGTGCAAGGCAGATAATAACCCTCCGCCTATAGAAATATTTAAGCATAACGTATCAAAAACTTATTTCAATCACATTCTGAAGAATGCTTCCTATCTAATGTGATGCCTAAAAGCACATGATCCTATTTATTCATGGAAGCTAAGGAGGTTCCGCTGTTTAGTACTTGGAGGGGCGATGGTAAACAAACTACCAGGTGCTGCAGGGCACATTGCAGAGGGAGGAACTGGCAAAACCATTGCTGAGTATTCCTTGCCTAAGAAGGCCCTGTGAAATTCATGGGGTTGCCATAAGTCAAGAGGCAACTTAAATGAGCATACAAACATAATATAATCATATTTTAATAGATGGAAAACATTCATCTGAATGCAATAATAAAAGTGAACATCATCTTCAGTGATCAAAAGAACAGCTAAAAGCTTCTTCTTAAAAAAGAAGCTTTTATCGCAATGGGACTTGACAGATCTCAAGTGGAAAAGTATTTCCACTGGAGGAATCACTAGAGAAACAACTCTATCCTGGTATTGTCATGGCTACAAAGGAGCTGAAGAGGTGTCTCAGATGAAAGCCAAAGCATGCGGATGACACCTATGGAAGAACACAGAACTTCAAATGCTTGGTCACAGTCAGCCTCTCACATTTGTGGGTTAAACTTTTGTTGATTTATTTGCAGAATTGATCAGCAATCTCTCTCTAGGAATCTCTAGGTCCTCAAGTGCAACTCTACTGTCAACATCCAGGGGAAGGTGACCAGAGTCACACTGGAAGAGCTAAAGATTCTTAGGCTCTTACACACAACCATATAATCCAGAATATCAAGGCATAAAATACACAATAACTTCTTTGAACTAGGTTATCTGAGTCTGCGCTGCCATATATTCCTCGTTCAAAGCGGATAATTGGGATTTTATTCAGCTGTGTGGAAGGGGGCCCAGGGAGATGTTCTCTTGGGTTTAAAAAAGCTGATTTTGCAAGAAGTGTAAGGTCATTTTCATTGAGCACCAATTTAGAAAAAAAACACTTGAAATGGCAACATTCATATGGTTCCGATATTAATTCAAACTAACCAAATGCGCACACTCTAAATTCATGTATAATGTGTAATGCAGTTATTCTTTGGCTATCCCACTTTTATTTATTTACTTATAATTCACTTTTGTATTCCGCTCCTCCCAGCAGGCTCGGGGCGGATCACAGCAAGAAATACATGGCGGCTTGATACAGCAAATCAACAGGCAGCCATTACAATCAATAAAAACATAAAAACATAAAACCACATTTAAAACCGGTAACATAGTCAAAACATGAATTAGGAGGACATACATCAGAGTTTGTTTGCCCAGAGCGCCTAATTAAAGGCCAGCCCGAAGAGGGCCGTCTTACATGCCCTCCGGAACGGACCCAGTTCCGAGATGGCTCGGGTGCTATCCGGGAGGGCATTCCAGAGCGCTGGTGCCGCCACAGAAAAAGACCTTTGTCTAGTCGTCGACAGGTGGCAGGAGCGGACTGATGGAATTAACAACAGATTTTGCTCATCTGAACGCAGTGACCTCGGGGGAACATACAGGGTAAGGCGGTCCTTCAGGTACGCAGGCCCTAGGCCGTGTAAGGCCTTAAAGGTCAAAACCAACACCTTGAAGGCAATCCGGTACTCAATAGGAAGCCAGTGCAGCTGCCAGAGGATAGGTGTAATATGTTCTCTCGCCGGCACTCCTGCTAGCAAGCGAGCCGCGGCATTCTGCACTAGCTTGAGTTTCCGGATTGTCGACAAAGGAAGGCCAACATAGAGGGCATTACAGTAGTCTAATCTCGAGATGACCGTCGCTTGGATCACCGTGGCCAGGTCCCCCCTGGACAGGTAGGGTGCCAGTCGCCTAGCCTGTCGGAGGTGATAGAATGCTGTCCTGCTGGCCACGGAGACCTGGGCCTCCATGGTCAGCGAGGAGTCCAGCACAACTTTTCTGAATTCCATGATGCAAATGGTTACCCCATCCCAAATCTATGTGCGATGATGTGCCCTTTTCGAGAAATGGCTTCCAAAAAAGGCATATTTCAACGGTGATATGATACATTTTTATGTGCTGGCACTCATTGTGACAGTCACCATACTCATTCCAAATCCAAAAAACAGGAACAGCTTGACTAGTCCACATGAACAAATACGTTCTAGAAGTTCCAGGGCCAGACTTTAGCATAGCAGGTTTAACTACCAGCTGCAGTAAATCTTGTCAGTCGAAAGCTTGCCAGTTTGAAGCCCGGGTCAGGGTGAGTTCCTGGCCTTTAGCCCAGCATCCGCCTACCTAACAGTTCGAAAGCAAATGTGAGTAGATAAATTGGTACCGCTTAAAAGTGGGGAGGTATTCTGAGGCACTCATATAAGGAATACCGGCAATTCAATCAAAGGAGGAAGTTTATGAATAAAGCTCTTTGGCAGGGAAATGGGGCGACAACACCATCCCATCCCAACCCCTGGGGCCAGAACCAGACACAAAGCCTCTAAAATGCTGAAGGGGAAAGTTTGTGTGTGTGTGTGTGTATATATACACACACACACATATACACACACACACATCTGTCTTGTTTGTGTATAAAACGGCATTGAATGTTTGCCGCATATGTATGTTCTGTGATCTGCCCTGAGTCCCCTTTGGGGTGAGAAGGGCACAATACAAATACTGCAAATAAATAAATAAATCTCTACCAGAAGTAGTCCCTTTCCTAAAGCAATTGAGTATTAAAATACATTGAAGCTTGGAAGAGTGACCTGTGCGCTTCCAAATCCAATAATCATACACCCAAGTTAAAAACTAAAATTTTATTATAAGGACAGCCACTCCCCACCTCAAAAAACATTATTATTAATGTGACAGGTTATTTTTAAGGGATAATTTCAACTTTTTTATTTGGTTAAATTTTCACCAAAAAAAACAAATACGTAACAGAATTATTTGGACAAGCCATCTCTCTCTCCACAAAACAACGAGCTGCATATCAAAAGCATGGAAATATAAAAAAACCCAAAAGTTTCAGGAACACATACATCAACTCTAAGGTTCCTTGGACTTTCCCCAGGATGAATTTCCCCTACCTGTGCCAATTGCCTGAATGTGTTGGAAAATCAAGAATGTGTTGGAAAATCAAGAAAGCTGCTACACTACTTAATTATAATGCTATTATCTCACTTGAACTGCCATGACAACAACCAATGGAATACAGTGTCCCTCGCTACTTCACGGTTACTTTTCGCGGACTCGCTGTTTCATGGTTTTTTAAATAAATGAACTAATGTATATATTTATACATGGAGGTACAAAGTGCCATCTCCTCTTCCTTCATCCTCTCCTCCCTTTACTCTCTTTCTCCTCCCTCCTTCTCTCTCTCCTCCTTTCCCTCCCTTTTGCCCTCCTCTCCTTTGTCTACCGGAGACTGGGATCTGATGGCAGCATTTGTCTGTCTGTCTTCCTTCCTCTCTTTTTCCTTTCTCCCTTGCATGTTCCCGCCTTTCTCCAGTCACAAGATGAAGAGGAGGAGGAGAAAAGGGAAGGATCGGCTCCCTTTCTCTTTCTTGGATGGCCCCTCCTGCCTCTGATGCGCGACGATACTGGGGCAACAGCTCCCACCAACAGGCAGGGGAGGCTGCAAAGGAAGGGAGGGAGGGACCCACGTGACATCACGAGACCAACCCAGTGCAGGGAGATTGTATATATATGTGTGTATCATCCCTACTTTGCGGATTTTCACTTTTTGCAGGTGGTCCTGGAACGTAACATCCACGATGAGGGAACACTGTATTGGGATTTGCAGTTTGGGAGGAGCCAGAGATCTCCTCTGGTGCCTCTCACTAGATTACAAAGCTCAGCCTTTCATAGGATCGAGTTAAAGCAGTTCAACTGGAACTATAGCGCTACACTTCTATCGTGTGAAAGGACTGAAGCTTTCGGCATTCAGAAAAGGCAACCACGCCCTTCCAAATACTGTATAAATCAAAATTAGAATCCCTTATGTTCAAAAATTACTTGAACACATAACCTAAGCTAACAGGTTTTGTCACATTTCTTCATATATGGGAGTTTTTCACATGAGAGATCAAGCCAATATGTTTAATCACTTCAGACATTACCTTTTGATGCTATGGGTCCGCATGGCTGTATTACAAACTGCAGCAATAATATGCAGATTCCCCTGAAGATTCGAATTATACTTCAGAACAGAAACTCATGGCCTACATACCTAGGCCAAGAATTCATCATTCAGTGAACAAACACATTGCTTCATCTAAGAAAACTATACTCTCGCATACTCTTCCCATTAAGGCAGTTGAAGAACATAAGAGAGAGAACAGGCAAAAGAGAAGCTGCAAATGCCCTGGCTCTTTTAAGACAAATCTATTGGAAATAAAGCCTGTCGAGCTTGCTTTTCAACAAGTTTGTGGCACTTAGATAGTTTAAAGTGTGTAAACCAGCCACCATCAAGATTCAGCGTTCCTGGTTTTTTCTATGGGCATTCCAAGGGGAGAACAACTCCCACAGTATAAGGCAAGGCACTGGGATCAATATTTTTTACTCAGGAAACTCAAGATTTTAAAAAAACACATGGTGAGAACAACATGATCCATACATCATCATCCTCGTCACACAAGAATTCATATCATCACGAGGTTACATCTCCAGGAGTTTATCGTCTCAGGTACGATGGATTGTCCTGGACTTCCTTAGTGAAGTTCCACCTACCACTCAAGTCTGTTGGCATGACATCTGACTTGCCAACGTCGTAAAAGTCAGGAATCATACACTGATATATGCTGGTGATGCAAAACTGTACGGCGTTTCCCTTTAGCCGTTAAGAGGCACTAAGAGAACTAGGGAGCATTTTCATCTGTTTGACATGAAAATATTCTCTTTTGTACAAATAACCGCTAAATACAAAAAGTAAAATTAAAAAAATAACTTTCCCCCCCGACAGAGTAAAAGCATCTCATTATATAGCGCAGAAGAAAAAAAATGCACTTTCCCATAAGATCTACCAGTTCTATCATTTTCCTTTGTTGCTCCCCTCCTCTAAATGATCAATAAGGTACTAGATGTGGCATCATTTGGGTAATGGTTTTTATATTTGTGAGATATAGATATAATAATAATATTTATATATAAATGTTCTGCATATTTTGAACTGAAAATATATGTTACAGACCACACGCATATAAAATGTGAAGCACTTAAAGGGTGATTAAAATGTCTAATTGATAACATGGGTGGAGGGAAGGTAAGAAAAGTGAGACTGTTTCAGATTATAACCATGTCACAATAAAAAACGTCTGTAAGAAATAATGATAGAAGCCACATAAAAATAAGCTTTTAACTGTTTGCACTTTTCCTCAGTTTTTTAAAAAAAACATTAAGTGCATGGCTAATAAATAAAATCTGCAAGTTTCCTTATAAACAATAATTCCTAGTGTCCAGCAATATTGTAAACAGTACACGTATGTAAAATGCAGCTTAACAAAAAGTAAAGAGAGAAAGATAAAGAGAGTCAGTTACAAATTCAATTCCCCATGTTGACTTCCTGCTATTCATAGACACAGATCAATGAGTACGCAGCCAATCCCATTTTTTTGGCAAGTCATGTCTTTAAAAACTAAACAGTAACAGTGCAAGTAAGGAATGCAAAGAATCCCTAGTGCAATAAAGAAACGAAGCGCAGGCAATGTTGTTGTTTAGAATTGACAGCTTCCACGTGGTTTACAACTTGGGAGCAACAAGGAAACACTTTTCGTTTTGTTTCTTTTTATGAATTTTTTTTAAAGACACATTAAAAAGCCACGGTTGTAATGCCCCAGGTTTGTCTTAGGACTTTTCTGTCTTCCTCCCATAGGCCACAAGAGATTCAGCATTAAGTCTTTAGAGACCAGCCATTTGGAGAACGTGGTAAGCAGTCACCCAACGGAGGCTCCCATGGTTCCATTTCCCCTCAAACGACTGGTTCAGGTAAACAACTTCATCTAGACCTGAAGCCACATAAGAGCGAATCCTAGAATTCCTCATGCTGTAGTTCCAGGCAGGGCACAACCTTTAAGTCTTTGTCCGGGTCGTGTATTTTCAACAATCAGCTTTGAGCTTATCTAGGGAATTATCAATTTTGGTCAAGGTCTTTTTGATGCGTAGAGCTGTTAATCTGGCAGATGGATTGTGATACCAGCATTCTTTCATCAACTTGGCAAGGGAAGTTAACGTCTGAAAATGAAATAGACATATGCATTGAGTAAACATTCAGATTTCTGAATCATTATCAGTATTAATTTCACAGCAAAAAAATGTGTATTTATTTATTTATTGCCTTTCTCAACTCCGAAGGGGACTCAAGGCGGCTTGCGTATAGGCAATTATTCAATATCTTAAAGCAGTGGTTCCCAAACTTTTTTGGCCTACCGCCCCCTTTCCAGAAAAAAAATTTACTCACTGCCGCCCTAGAATTTTTTTTAAATTTTAATAGCAATTAAACAGAAAGATATATGTATTAATATTTCTACCTTTTTTGTAAAATATAATAAAGTTGTAAATTAGAAACATTGAAGTTTGAAATTATGAAACTATTTATTGAAAGGTAATACAGAAAAAGTTAAAACATTCAAAATCATCTTAATGAGAAGGATGAACCTGGTGTGCTGCTACCAATCTAGTAATCCTCAGCTCTATTTTCGTCAGCAGTAATCTCAATTCATCGCAATTGACTATTTTGCAATCAGTTTCTTTTTTTGTTAATAAATTGGTTACCGCACTGAATCCATGTTCCACTAAATATGTTGAAGGACATTATTATTGTTATAAGACTCAACCAGTTGGAAGGGAACCCCAAAAGTATTATTATCCCTTGCTTGGCGAGAGGAGGAGGGAGCAGGAGGAGGGAAGGAGAGAGAGAGAGAGAGAGAGAGAGAGAGAGAGAGAGAGAGAGAGAGAGAGATATGGATGATAGCCTGTCGCCTGGCTCACGCCACCGCCCCCTTACAGCACCCCCAAATTCTCCTGAGCCTTCCAGCGCCGCCCTAGATCACCCCACCGCCCACCAGGGGGTGGTACCGCCACTTTGGGAACCATTGCCTTAAAGCAGCATACAATTCCAATGAACATTTAAATTTAACTAAAATTATAACTAAAATTAATACATATTAAACATTTAAAATATTATATTCAGTTCTCAAATCATTGAGTTGCCTTCAGGCTTGAGAAAGGCGGGATATAAATACTGAAAATAAATAATTAAATTAAAATCATGCCATCCATATTAAGCTTAGTTCCCACATGGTGCCAACTATGGTAAACAAATCTATAGTTTGTCATAACTGAATTAACTGTGTAATATAGATGAATGACGATCTTGGAAACCAGTGTGAGAAACCAGAATTGGGCATGATTTCTGAACAGGCCAACTAATGAAAAACAGAAAACCAGCGCCTCTAAACTATGGTTTCTCTCAATGTCGCAGGTACCAAATATTATTTGAAACTATTGTTATCACACCACGATTTGGCATTAACTAAACCACAATGTGGTCTTTAGAAACTTCAGTGTCTTCAAGCAAATATCCAGAAAGAAGAACTCAAATGGAGTTCTTCTGCTTTCTACAATTACTTCTAGAAAAAAATGGAAAAGAAAATGGCTAGAAAAACAGGGGTGTGATAATGCTTCTCATACATTATCCAGTGGCTATATTACACCTGTATTTCAGAGGAAAGTACTAGTGAAGTCACCTCTTCAGTATTGCTTGCCTTTGAAAGCCCGATGAAATTCATGGCAACATCATAAGTTGACAGAAGACTAAAGGGCAGCCAACAGGGGGTTAATCTACAACTTGGGATGGCAAAGCATAATGTAAGATCAGGGGTGATACCCTTTGCCAATCTAGGTTCCTGTGGGAATAGAGTTGCTAAACATTTGTAACCTTTGAAGGTCATGAGTAGAAAAGTTTGGCTGCCTTTGTGCTCATATCTCTTGGTCTGTTCTTTCAAGCCTGCCTGTTGGGAGACTGACCATCAACATGAGGAAGGCTGGTAGAAGTGATCTTGAAAGGGCCAGACTCCTCCTTCCTTAGTCCAGCGGAAACCTCAGAACAAAAGACCTACCTATCTGCAAGTGGTGAGGGAATGTTTCAGTTAGAGTTCAGATTAGTTATTTCCTTAGCTGATAATCAGCTCCAAGCTGTCTTTAAAATACAACATGGTTCTATGCCCAGAAAAGGATGCTCCAAGATATGATACTCGTACTCAGAGACCTGGTGTAATACTTATTCTTAGAATAATACTTCCCCAAATGCCTCGAGATGCCATTTGGCTACTTGGAACACACAAACAGTTAATTTATTCTCCATAAAGAGAGAAGGAGAAAGTGATTTTACTTTAGGGTAACTCATATCTCTGCCTTCCACTGGGAAAGGTGGAGAAGAAGGCACTATGGCAGTGTTTCTCAATTTTCCTAATGCTGCGACCCCTTGATACAGTTCCTCATGTTGTGGTGACCCCCAACCAAAATTATTTTATTGCTACTCATAACTGTAATTTTGCTGCTGTTATGAATCATAATGTAAATATCTGATATGCAGGATGTATTTTCATTCACTGGACCAAATAGGACACAAATACCCAATATGCCCATGTTTGAATATTTGGGGGGGGGGGGTTGATTATGTCATTTGGAAGTTATATTTGATGGGATTTATAGTTCACCTACAATCAAAGAGCATTCTGAACTCCACCAATGATGGAATTGCACCAAACTTGGCACACAGGACTCCCATGACCAACAGAAAATACTGGAAGGGTTTGGTGGGCATTGACTTTGAGTATTTGATTTGTAGTTCACCTATATACAGAGAGCACTGTGCGGCTTCAGAGTAAATAGGAGCACCACAGATATGGTTTTTGCCCTTAGACAACTGCAAGAGAAATGTAGAGAGCAGAACAAAGGACTCTATGTAACATTTGTCGACCTCACCAAAGCCTTCGACACTGTGAGCAGGAAAGGTCTGTGGCAGATCCTGGAACGTCTAGGATGTCCCCCCAAGTTCCTCAAAATGATTGTCCTGTTACATGAGGGCCTGTTACATGAGGGCCAGCACGGTCAAGTCAGATATGGCGATGCTCTCTCGGAGCCCTTTCTCATAACTAATGGAGTGAAACAAGGTTGTGTTCTTGCACCAACCCTATTTACAATCTTCTTCAGCATGATGCTCCAAAGGGCTATGGCAGACCTACAAGAAGAAGACGGCATATATATACGCTATCGTACTGATGGTAGCTTGTTCAACTTAAGCCGTCTGAGGGCTCGCACTAAGACTCTAAACTATCTAGTCCGTGAGCTACTTTTTGCTGACGATGCTGCCCTTGTCGCCCATTCAGAAGCAGCCCTGCAGCGCCTCACATCCTGCTTTGCAACAGCTGCAGAGCTGTTTGGGCTGGAAGTCAGCCTGAAGAAAACAGAAGTCCTCTACCAGCCCGCACCACAGGAAGAACACCACCATCCTCACGTCAGCATAGGCACATCTGTGCTTAAGTCCGTTCAGCAGTTCACCTACCTGGGAAGCATCATCTCTTCAGACGCCAAGATTGACAAAGAGATAGATCACAGATTATCAAAGGCATATAGTGCATTCGGAAGGCTTCACAAAAGAGTCTGGAGCAACAAGCACCTGAGACAAAGCACCAAAATCAGTGTGTACAGAGCTATCATACTGTCCATTCTCCTCTATGGGTCTGAAACATGGGTCACCTATCGCCAACACCTACGACTCCTCGAGCGCTTTCATCAGCGCTGTCTTTGCACAATCCTAAATATACACTGGACCGACTATGTGACGAATGTTGCTGTCCTTGAGCAAGCAGGGATCACCAGCATTGAGGCCATGCTATTGAGAACACAGCTGCGCTGGGCAGGACACGTCTCTAGGATGGAGGACCACCGCCTCCCAAAGATACTACTCTACGGTGAACTCGCCACGGGTCAGCGCAAGAGAGGCGCCCCCCAAAAGAGATATAAGGACTCCCTGAAACAACATCTCAGGCTTGGCCAGATTGATCACCAACAATGGTCCACCCTGGCCTCACATCGGGAGGCATGGAGAAGCACTATCCACAATGCTGCGGCCTCTTTCGAGAAGACACGCCGAATGGGTCTCGAAGAGAAACGACAACGCAGAAAGAACCGCAACTTGGAAAAAACATCACCCAAGGAGACTTTCTGCTGCGCTTTCTGCAACCGAACTTGCCTATCTCAGATTGGCCTTTTTAGTCATCAACGCGCTTGTAAAAAGCGTGGGATGAGTCCTTCCTGAATCTTCGTTCGCGAAGTAATGCCGAGAGAGAGACCTAATAGCAAAACACAGGGTGAGCTATGGAAATACAAATCTAAAGAAACAAGGTTCTAGTCCTGAATATATGTAATGAATAGTTACACATCAAACAGGCATAACATTACTAACCAAATATGGTATATTGTATCACATCAAAAGTACATGTCATTCATATGCAAATTCAAAAACAATGGAGTGTGGTATTACTATCAAAAATGTAGGCTTCCATGTGGATGCCTATAGTAGGCATTCTTTAGGTTGGTACCTAAGGCACAAGAACAGCTTGGGGTTAAAAAAAAAAGCAGTTCTGATTTTAAAAAGATAGAAACACAGAAGGTCTTTCTTTTTAGGAGAAAAAGACATTTAAACTCTTTGACCCAAGAAAATAGTTTTTTTTAACCCCCCACACATTTTCTTTAGAACTGCAAGGGGTTTATTTTTCTTCAAAGAGGAGACCAATAGGGTAGGGGACACCAAGCTTATCTGTGCTCCAAATTCCCCAAATGACTTATCCTTTCATAATGCTTCCAGAAGTAAAGAAAGGTTATTTGCTTTATATGAAGGGAGGCAGATAGGTGGTTAAACAAATGTAACTGCCACTGTAACATCAGATTTGGCCCATAATATAATAGGATAATAGCTGGTTGTGTGTGTGTGTGTGTGTGTTTTAAAAAAGAATTCTTAACAGAAGTTTAGGTAGAAGAAAATATTATGGTCAGGAACACTTACAGGATCTGAAAACCACCTGTTGGGAATGTTTGGTCTTTGCTGATCCACGCAGACCACTTTTTTCATATCTTCAAAACTAGGGTCATTAGGAACTACATCATAAAACGGAGGCTTGTAATCTTCAACGATACCTATGAGCAAAATATAAAACACCGCAACAAACTTAATGGTTATATTCTACTGGTGTGCTTTAAAGTGTTCATTAGCAAGACAAAGTTCACTATATTATGACTATCGTAGTAAGTCCAGCCAAAGTGAGGCACTTGTGACATTTCGCCAGCATTATGAAATAAAGTCTTTCATACAGTTAAGGCATTCATCATGCCAACAACAACAATTTTATTGATTAGCCAGAAGCCATATCAAATACACACAGAACACAGACACATTGCAATGATTCTAAAAACAATCTGGAGAGAATTCTAGACCATTACATCAATTAAACCCCTGTTTTGCCCAGCAGGAGGGATTCTAAGGGAGGTGGTAACAATTCACAGGTCCTCATCTCCAACACAATTTATTCCAATTGCATCTATGTAATCAGATCTTAGTTTCATGGCTTTACAGAGAAAACGAGCAGTAGCGTCTGTTATCAGCTTGTTGGAGCCGGCCAGCAGAAGTGAGACTTTTGCTAGAGGGTCCCAATGATTTTTTCCCACGAGAAATATCTCTAGCAGTTGTTTTCTCTCTTTTGATAGATTTTGCAATAGAGCAGAAGATGAGTTAGATCTTCAATCTCAGGGGCACCACAAATACAGATACGCTCTTCATAGGGAATTTTCTTGAACCTCCCATATCTCACCATGGAATCTAATTGCTCAAACCTGGCTCTAGTGAAAATTTTCCTTAGGTGGTGTAACCTTCCTTGCTGTAAGTAAGTGGTTAATTGGAAGGATTTCTTAAAACCACTCAACCATCTCAGGGAAACGGTAGAACCCAAAGAGTCTATATCGGTTTGGGCCGCAATGTCATTATTCGTTGACGCACTTCTTTGAAGTGCTTACTTAACTCTTGACCAGATAGGTGAACTGGGAATATTACCTGAATGCCACACCTTCTGATGTAATCAAACAAATGGTCAGCCCCGATTTATAAGAACTGCTAGATTGTTCCAGCAAACATAATTTTGGGAGGCGAGACGCCTCCATCTCCATGACCTTGAGCCAGTAGTTAAAGGCTCTGATCTTAGATTGTGTGCTAATAGAGAACATTCCCAACTCCGCCCTAACTGCCGCTGCCGGGGGAGCTTCTATCGACCCCTAAAAACCACTTCAGATGTTGAGCTTGGGCCTTATCCAGGAGGGGAGTATCATTTGCACCCCAGATTTCAGAACCATAAAGAAGCAGCGGGGAGATTTTGTGATTGTAAACTTTCAGAAGGGGAACGAGGGAGCCCGGTTGCCGTTGATTCAGCAGCTTTAAGAGTAAGCTCGTTCTGCCCTTGGCTTTAGTTGAACACCTGTGGAAATGATTGTGCCATAGACCATTTTCTGCAAAGTCTAATCCTAGGTAAGTGAAGGATCTAACTTGTTCTAATTGTTCGCCTTCTATTTTCCATTTCATTTTGGAGGGCGTTTACCAAAGATCATCATTTTTGATTTGGTTTTGTTTATCTTTAGTGCGTTTCTAAGGCAGTAGTCACTAAGTTTTCTTAATAACCTCCTCATCCCTATTTGGGTGTAGGAGAGTAGGATCATATCATCTGCATACAGAAGTGAGTTGATTTGCAAGTTAGCTACTTTAGGCATATGGACATCCGCCCCTCTAAGCGAATTTGGAAGGTCATTTACATACAGATTAAATAGCAGGGGGCAAGAATACATCCTTGTCTGACCCCTTTGCCGGTGTTAATAGGGCCAGTTCGGTCACCAGCAATACCAAATCTCACCGTCACCTGAGAATTATGATATAGGGCTTTGATCAGCAAAATCAATCTAGGGTCTGCATTCATACGTTGGAGTTTGTCCCAAAGGATTTCCCTATCAACTGAATCGAAGGCCGCTGACAGATCTATAAAAGCGGCGTATAGTCTATTACCCTTGGCTAGGTATTTGGAAATCAAGTGATTTAGGACAAAACAATTATCCATTGTCGATCTATTGTGTCTAAAGCCAGACTGCTCTTCCACCAAGATTCCATTTTCAGTTACCCACTCCTCCAGTCTACATAGAAGATACTTTGCATACATTTTGGCCACAATATTCAATAAACTGATAGGTCTGTAGTTGGCGGGATTTTTCTTGTCTCCTTTTTTGTGAATGGGGATAATGATCGCCATATTCCAACCCTTTGGTATATATCCTGTATCATTTATATATGAAAATAAACCAGCTAAAACAGGGGCCCACCAGGCCTTGTAGGCTATAAACAATTCCGAAGGCAGATAGTCATCTCCGGGGCCTTGTTACATTTCAGAGAAGTAATAATATTTAGAATTTCTTGTTCCGTGACCGGGGCCAGAGAGGTAAATTAGTCAACCCATCCAATTCCTGGGTGGATTGCCTAGAAGGTAAGTTATGGGAGGAGAACAGCTGCCCATAATACTCTTCCCACACATTTGCTGGGATTGGGTTATCAAAATCAGCCTTCCTTTCTTTTAGGACGCCCGCAACCTTATGCCAAAAAAGCACTGAATTTTTACCAGCCGCTGCAAGCTCCAATCCTTTCCATAATTGTTCATTGTAATTGTTCTTTTTCAGTCTAATTAGTTTTTTATAATTTCGCCTTAGCAGCAGCATGTTGGCGTGGAAATGTGGGGCTGTATTCCTTTTCATTAGTCTTATAGCAGCCTTGAGCTGTTTTTTAACCTTATGACATTCCCTATCAAACCACAGAACAGAAGAACCCTTATTATCCCTACGTATGATTTTGGTAGACATAAGTTCTTTAAGTTTGCCACAGATGTTGGCGAATGCTCTGTCTATTGCAGGCCAGTCCTGGGAAGGAGTTTTAATGGTTATGGCCCATTTTGTAAAATCGTCAGAGTCGATAGATTTTTGGATATTGTCTAGGTTGACACAGGGCCATGCCAGACGTTTGTTTTACAGAGCGTTGCCTGCGATAGCGGGCCTAAATCATTTGGAGGAATACAAGAAGGCAAGATTGCTAACTGAGTACTGACCGGTTGGTGGTCAGAGTCCTCCATAGTGTGCACTTTATGATGAGAAAAAAGATTTACTTTATCGGAGGATACGCATATGAAATCCAAGGAGCTGCTGTGAAGATTAGCGTGAAAAGTGAAGGGATAAGGAGATAAGACATTCGAACCACCCAATAGTCTCAGGTTGTTTTTACAGATTAAGGAAACTAATGAAGCACCGGCCTTGTTTGACTTCTGGTCCCTAGAAAACCAGTGCTGCCATTTCACACACCTCTATTACATTTCAACATTTAGAAAGCAGTAGAATAAACTTTCCGCTTTTCTTTCCACCTTGAATCCCTTGGAAGCTATTAAGGAAAAAAGGAAATAGCAGAGGTCAATAATGATTTTAGTTAAGGTTTTGCCCTATCACTCTTTTTACTTTTTCTCTTCTTTTTATCCCCTCTTCTCATACCCTCCCTTCCCCTCCCCACTCCCCTCCCTCACCTTCCCCTTCCCAAATAACCATCTTCTTTTGTTATTTCCTCCGGCGTAGAAAAACAACGGGTTATGAGATATAGTCCTATCCCTGTAATGTCGGGACTTTGTCCACCATTGCCACGCCGGAACTGTACTGTTTTTAATGGAAATGTAATAAAGACTTTATATATAAAAATAAAAAATAAAAAAAGAAAGCAGTAGAATAAACAGTTCAACAACACACAGAAAGCTGTACAGTGCTACTCCGAATGGTGATCAATGGGTTGATACTAGTCCCGGAACAGCTGCTGATCCCTGACAATTTTCGAGGAAAGAAAGAAACAATTGCAGCCAATATGCCCAAATGTAGTATCGAGTCATGGCACACAGGTGGGGCTGGTCACTGGTCCTTTGCACTGGATAGCATGAAATGCAACACTGTAAGTTGCCTGACAAGAAGCCCGCAATCCATAATCATTCTCACTGATGTGCCAAATATGAAGAGAAATTACGCTGGAGTACAGGCTGCTACCTCAAGACACTTCCTGTAATCAGTCTCGTTCCCAATGTATCTTGCATTCCATTTTGGAATGAGTTCAATAAATTTATTGAGATGTACACATTAGTGTATATTACTATTGATTTTTTTTATTTGCCATACTTGTACCCAGACTTACAATGGCACAACGTCGTGCCTCAACACAAATCACCTAAACATTTCAAAAATTGCAACATATTAAACAGAGTTAAAACAGATTTTAAAAGTTAAAAACTTTTTAAAATCAAAAGAAAGGTAAACTCAATAGTTTCAGGCAATGACAGTGAGTGATGTTATAATTTAGTATTTTTATGGCTGCTTGTGTTTTTGTATTACACTTTGTTCATCTGTGTTGCTTTGGTTGCTATTATTAGTATGTATTTTGTATTTTTGTTGTAATCCGCCCCGAGTCCCTTGTGGGAGAGGGGGCAGGATACATATAAAGATTGTTGTTGGCGTCGTCAGTGCTGTACAGGTTTTAGTCCAAGCTTTAAATGATCTGTCCAAGATATTGAATCCCATACCCCAAACTTTTATCACCTTAGATAACTTCTCTATAGTTCAGATTCTGTTCAAGATTAACTCTTCAGCAATGTCTTAACAATGCACATTTAACTAATCCATATTTTAAAAAGCTAGAGATAAACAAAATCAATATCTTAGTAAAATTGTATTTCAGCTTAACACTGCCTTTCAAAAATTGCAATTCATAATAAACTATGCTAAAAACCCTCTCTATTTGTCTATTTGTGATGGGAGGTCAACATACAGCTTTATCGGTTTACACAAATTTTGACAGATTTTGCCAATGAAAGAACATATATTATTATCTATGAACTTGCTGAAGGCAGGTGGAGCAAACTATGTTTCTCATGAAACCCAGACATCTGGCATCCCATAAAAACCTAGAAAGCTAAAAACACAAGTTATTCCTGGGGAAACTGAGAAAAATAGCAACACAAAATGTTGAAACAAAGATTAATTACTAGTAAAATTGCCACTGAAAGTATTTCTGAGAATCTTAACAAAAACTCATATTGATTCTTTCCCCAACTCTTTATAATGATAAAAATCCTCTAGGTGCAATGACTCATATATAATTAACTTTTTTAAAAAACGGTTGTACCTTATCCTACAGACTGGGAGATAGGCTGGGCAGCACACCCCAATAAATCCCCCAAGGACAGACTTCTGGAACAGAGGCAATGGCAATTACTGGAGTCTTGAGCAGCAGCTCTAAGTAATATTCCAGCATATCAAACAATAAGGATGGCATTTCTGCCAGGTCAGAAGAACCAACACTGATTCAGCTGTTAGGTACATCAGCCCATTTGCATACATGTGAAACATTTAACTCTGTCGCTACTCATAGTTTTGTAACCGGGAATGTGGTGCAGCTGGCTAAGTGTCAGCTGCATAAGATCTCTCTGACCAGTAGGTCATGAGTTCGAGGCCTGCCCGGGTCGAGGTGGGTGCTCGACCTTTAAGTGTAGCCTGCTCTTGACCTTTGCAGCCCGAAAGACAGTTGCATCTGTCAAGTAGGAGATTAAGGTACCACATTAAGTGGGGAGGCAAATTTTGACTGAATTATGAGGCCATTAAAGAACTCCGGGAACGCTGAGAAATGCGGAAGGAACAACAAGGGACGCTGAGAAATGAGGAGTGTGTGAGCTCCCCCTGGTGGCCAGAGTTTGCCTCTGTTTGTCTATATGTTGTGTATGAGGAAAACAGCAGGAATTGTCTGCTGCTAGTACGTGTACCTGTAATCTGCTCTGAGACCCCTTCGGGGTGAGAAGAGCGGAATATAAATAAAGTAAATAAATAAATAAATAACTTTTGTTACCTGTACAATATAAAATTGGGAGGGGTAGGTTTGGACCCAGGTTATCTTAAATACTACCTGCTCCTCTGCCCTGAAAATATATTTATAATCTGTGAATACTTTGGGTACACATTCTTACTTTAAAACTACCTTGTAGAGGCAATAGGTTCTGAAAATTGGCTAACATACGTGTCAAATTAACTTATAAAGCAGGAATGGGCAGACTTTGGCCCTCCTAGTGTTTTGGACTTCAACTCTCAGAAATCCCAGCCAGCTTACCGACTAATAGGAATTGTGGGATTTGAAGTCCAAAACACCTGGAGGGCTGAAGTTTGCCCAGGCCTCTTATAAAGCATACTGGTAAATTTTACCAGCTGCCATCAGTTAAACTTGTTTGTCTTCATCCGATATGATGTCTGGATTTTATGCTTTGATAACTGGATCCATTGTGCTATATATACTCTGTGTGTGTGTGTGTGTGTGTGTGTGTATACACACACACACACACACACATCTGTTAACTGTATTACGTTAAAAGAAGCAGTTGTCTAACTTTTACTCTAATTTAAGAAGAAACAATTAGCAAAGCCACATTTTTATGCTGCCTATGGGGACTGATTTTGGATCCAGAACTACTAACAAAAGCCAGCAAGGCACCGTGAACTATGATCTCCACAGCCTTTACAAACCTTTGACACATCTTTTCTTTCTGTTCCAGCAGAAACAAAAAAATGAATAATTTAAAAAACCCTTTAACCTTCCTATAGGCAACACTGCTATTCTTTAAACCTAAGTCTGAAGATGTCTGCATCTCCAAACATTCCTTAACTGCTCCGGAGAGGCTACTTAACATAATGCAAAGTCCAAAATTGGGGCCGTTTAAGGATGAGAGGCAGCTGAACAGTATTGGCATCTTTTTTGGCCCATCCTCAAGCTCCTCTGAGGGTTTTGATTTCACAGAAAGGATTGCAGCATTTGTTCTATCAACTGGAAAATCCAGAGGGAAATGGGATGGCCAGTGACTGCTACCATCCTTCTTTCCCTCCCTTCACTCCCAACCCATCTCCTCTAAACTCTGTTTTCTCTTTGGAAGCAAAGGAGCACCAGTCATATCATAAAACTCATCAAGCAACTCTTGCTCTGATGACACTGATATACATACTCGGGGGGAAAACGCTGTTCTTCCTTGCTCAAAGTTACGATTTGTTTTGAAACTGGTCCAAGTGGGAAGGAGCAACTAAGATTTTCAAGCGCACTGTTTACAATTACAGTGGAACCTCGACTTAAGTGTCTCACTTAAGGGCATTTTGAGTTAAGAGCTGTCCCTTGGCCTGGGTTTTGCTTTTACATACGAACAGCATTTTTCATGAAGAACTAGCATCAGAGGGAGCACTAAAGCGAGAGTACAGGGCTTTAGGGCTTCAAGGGAGCAGCCTCCATGCCTCGTGCTCTTGTCCGTTTTGAGAGATTGCTGTCTGCTTTGCTCTTGCCTGCTTTGAGGAACTTTGGGCTAGTTGGTTTTGTGTGGTGTTTATTCCTGGTATGCTTGGCTTCATGAAGAGCAAGAGGGAGAGAGAGCAAAAGAGGGAGGGAGGCTGGAATGAGTACAGTATGAAGAAAGTGATGCTGCTGCCTCTTCACTTTGTGCCTTGTGTTTCCTTGCCACAACTTTGTGCTTCTAACATTTTAAAATAGATATTTCTTTTTTATTTGTTCCATGTAAATGTGCACGCATAATTATTTATTTATAAAATACATTTTCTTGTTTAAAAACACATAACAAAAAGTGAAATTGTTTTGAGATAAGAGCATTTCGACTTAAGAGTTCAGTGATGGAACAAATCAAACTCTCAAGTCAAGGTATCACAGAAATTCTGCATCTCTTTCTCTCCCAACTTTTTGTTCAGGTCAAGATTCCAGAGATATATGACAGCTCTGTATATCTCCAGCAATAAAAAGTGCAACTGAAGTCATATATGAATCCGAGCTGCCATGTAGCTTATCAAGCAACACACTTATCAATTTGATGAAAGGGGCAGGTCATGTTTTGAAGGCACATCTCAACCTTGTATTTTGAGACATCTAATTGACATTGGTAGTAAGGAACAGAGCCTACTGACCAGTTAAGCTTGCAGAGCTTGTAAATACATTAAAATTAATTCAGTATGTTAATATTTTTTGTAGCAACAACTTTTAATGTACTTATTTTAATCATTAAATCCCAAACATGTTGGGGGAGGGGGTGTAACAATTAATGTTTCTAATTTCTTTTGCTCTGCTATTATTTTTACTAAATTCAAAGGGATTTTTAAAAGGGATTTTTTTAAAAAATTGATTACATTTTGTAGTTTTATTTTCCATTTTACCACTCTACAAAGGGTTTTTATTATTGTTATTTAAAACTAATACGCTAATGCTAACATAAATGTTTTCAAACTCCGACAGGGTTGCAAGGACCTCATATACAGGTCCTTCTCAAAAAATTAGCATATAATGCTAAAGTTCATTATTTTCCATAATGTAATGATAAAAATTAAACTTTCACATATTTTCAATTCATTGCACACCAACTGAAATATTTCAGGTCTTTTTTTGTTTTAATACTGATGATTTTGGCATACATATCTCAAAAAATTAGCATATTCCATCTGACCAAATATGCTAATTTTTTGAGACAGTATTTTTGGGTTTTCAGGAGCTGTATGCCAAAATCATCAGTGCAAAACAAAAAAGGACCTGAAATATTTCAGTTGGTGTGCAATATATGAAAGTTTAATTTTTATCATTACATTATGGAAAACAATGAACTTTAGCACTATATGCGAATTTTTTGAGAAGGACCTGTATTATTCCCCATTGTGCCACTGTCTGGCCAACTTGTTTTAAGTAACAGAAATAATGTAAAGAATTTTAGACAGATTTAACTTCTGCACAACCCATTAAGGCTTTGACCAATAATCTTTTCATTCGGTCAGAAATGAGAAAAGGTAATCTTCTCTCTCATGGCAGTAGCGCAGAGAAGGATAAATACAATTCATGTTTGCCAGTCTGAGTGGCAATGAGGACCTACTGTGGCATGCTCCCTGCTTTTTCAAATGGTAGTGGGAGAGGGGAAAAACCCAAGGGTATCAGTGTCTGTATCTTTATCAAATAAAGTGACAGAATGTGAAACAATTCCCTTCCAATACTGCAATATTTCTGAGTTAACCCAAAAGACCGGTTGAATGCATTGTTTGCAGAAAAGTAAAACACATAACCCACAGTCACTCTTCGTAACAGGGAGTGAACAATTCAATTTCCAGGTCTACTGTGTATGGCATATGGAGAGGAGGAAGATTAATACGTCTTGACATATCACATTGTCTAGATCAGTGTTTCCCAAACTTTTTTGAGTCGCGGCACACTTTTAACATTAAAAAAATCCAGGGGTACACCACCAACCAAAATGACACAAAGTGACTAACACTGTAAAGAACGGCTGGGGGATGGTGGCCTGCTGGGAGCAGCTGCTGGGAGTGCCGAAGCTGGGGGAGGGGCGGAGCCAGACCGCACCATGCCCCGCTCCCTCCCCCCGGCTTCAGCTCTCCCACAGCTTCGCCAGCCTTGAGGGGGCAGTGCCAAGCCAGCGGTGGCAGAGCCAGCACAATGCTGGCTTGGCACTGCCCCCTCAAGGCTGGAGAAGCTGCTGGGAGTGCCGAAGCCGGGGAGGGGGCGGAGCCAGGCCGTGACATGCCCCACCCCCTCCCCCCAGCTTCAGCTCTCCCACAGCTGAAGCCACGCAGAGGAGGAGGAGCATGAGTGATGGACGGGCTTCAGTGGGCGGGGCTCCTCCTCCGCGCGGCTTCAGCGAGCGAGGGGTGGGAGTCATGGCAGATTGGAGGCTGGCTGGGGAAACGGCCAAAGGTGGTGGCGCCCCGGCCCCTTCTTCTTTTTCTTCACCGCCGCCCAGCCCTTCCTCCTCCTCCTCCCCCAAACAGCAGGAGTGCAGCAGGAGGAGGGGGGAAGGAAGGGGGGCAGAGAGCTTTTCTCGCAGCACAGCAGGAGGTCCGTCACAGCGGTTGGGAAACACTGGTCTAGATATACTAAATCCTGTTTAGATACTGGAATTGATCTCAGTTTGGTGGCAACCATTTTATCTCTTAATAAGGTTTTAGTGGTTTTAAATGTTTAAATTCATATTACGTGATTATGTCTGTTATGATTGTCTAGTTGTATTTGTTAAATTCTATTTATTAAGTGTATAGTAATGGCTGTTCTATTTTCTGTGGTGTGCCATGTTTTGATGTTGCCATTGAATGTTTGCCATATGTGCTGGAAACCGCCCTGAGTCACTCTGGGGAGATAGGGCAGTCTATAAATAAAGTTGTTGTTATTGATAATTATTTTAAGTGAGAGCTATAGCAAAAAAATTCAGACAGATACCAGGACTAAGAGCAACTCCAATGTTACAGATTCAATCTTCATAGATCTCTGTGACACATAACCATCTCACAAGGATTCCAAGAATTTTAGAAAACAAGTTTATTATCCATGCCCATAAATCAAAATTTCAGCCACTAAACATGAAAGACAGCTGCTTGTACTGTGTGCTTCTATTTCACATGTTTGTGTGTGTATGTTCCTTCAAGTTATCTGCTGATTTTTGGCAACCCCATTAATTTCATAGGGTTTTCTTAGCCAAGGAATTCTCAGAAGTGGTTTTGCTAGTTCCTTCCTCTGAAACATAGCCTACAACACCTGGTATTTGTTGGCTCTCTTCTATTCAAGTACTAGGGTTGACCCTGCTTAGCTTCCAGTATCAAATGGGATCTGGTGCCTTTGGCATATATAAGGAAGAACTCTTAGGTTTTTAGAAGTCTTTCATTAAGATCAAGCAACTTTAATTAAGATCAAGTAACTTATCCCTTTAAAAAGAGCAGTTAAGATTTGCACAGGACAGATCTCAATGGAAGTAACTTTGCCACTGCTATTGGATTTGAAATTTTATTGCCTATGTTTTACTGCCCTTCATCCCAGTCCCTTTGTGGCCAAGAAGGGCAGCAGCTTCTGCTGGCACTAAGATCCCTCCATCCCATCTTAGCTAATGATACAGCTGTCATCAGAGACAAAACGTAGGCCTGTAACCCTAACATCATTTCCCTTTCTTCTCCTATACACTCTTAATCTCTTTATCTGATGAACGATCTAGTGAAGTTGGCAGTTACTATGATATACTTCGTGCTTTTTAGTTGTCCCAATAAAGGTATCAATGTTTTGTCGATTTTGTATTTGACATTGTCAACATGGTTCCCCCAAATATGTTTACATGCAATTCAGAAGGGAGATTTTACATGGTTTGGAACAGCACAGATTTTTTTCAGTGTGGAAAAAAAAATCCTCTCCTCTTTGGAAAACTGTCCCACTAGTTGGGAGGGTGATGGAAGTGAAATAGAGAGGAGAAACATTATTATTATGTTTATTGATATCCTACCTTTCCCCCAGTTTCGCACTTAACATAGCTTACCACAATTAAATCAAACATTGTTAAAAATTAACAGGATACAAATGTTGAAAAGCAATTAAGCCATTATAAAATTAAAAACAGTGGCAAGAAATTAAAAATCTCTGTTCTGTAATTAGGATAGGTAACTGTAATTAGGATAGGATTTTACTTAGGTACGGTGGCACAGTGGGTTAAACCGCTGAGCTGCTGAACTTGCTGACTGAAAGGTCAGCAGTTCAAATCCAGAGAGTGGGGTGAACTCCCGCTGTTAGCCCAGCTTCTGCCAACCTAGCAATTAGAAAATATGCAAATGTGAGTAGACCAGTGGGTCTCAACCTGTGTGTCCTCAGGTGTTTTGGCCTACAACTCCCAGAAATCCCAGCCAGTTTACCAGCTGTTAGGATTTCTGGGAGTTGAAGGCCAGAACACCTGGGGACCCATAGGTTGAGAACCACTGCCATAAGGAGACCAATCTAAGTGAAAACATCTTTGAATCACAAGAATTATGGAAGGTGAGAACTTTGTTTTGAGGTTTTTTCCCTGAACATTACTTTATCCATTTTTAAAGTTGTTCAAATCACAAATAGCATTTATTTTACTTTGAATATGATAAGTACTTATTTTTACATCAGCACAAACAAAATTTGCAACAACATTGGGCTTGTCAACCACAGTGACAGTATTGGAATTCAGGCCACAACCAAGAGTAAATATATTACACATAAAATAGATGGAGGCACCTGAACAATGTTAGGAGACCTTGGAGGATGGCACTTTCCCATTACATCAGCCTCTGCAAAAGCATCGGTAGTATTTGGCACCCAAATGCATCCCAAAACCTTCTAAGGGGTATTTTCACCATATTTTAGGACATTTCAGAGCCTTATGAGGCACAGGTGAAACTTTTTTTTGATAGCAGGAAGTGAGTAGAAGTCATATTTTGTCCACTAACTATTATTTAACAATCTTTTCCATACTTATATTAGTTCAGGGCATTCCCCTTATGGGCCAATATGATTTTTTTTGTAAAAAAAACCCCTGATTTTGATCAGTGGGGTTTCCTTGGGGTCACAAAATGGCTTCAAGAGCCATACTTTGCCCTCTACAAACCAGTTACTACAATGTGGATCCAATATATGCTTTTCTACTTAGTGGGATAATGAATGAAATATTTTCTTAAAATAAGTATCTACGTACCATTGCTAACCATCCGCCTGGCCACCTCCCAAAGGACGAGTCCAAATGCCCAAATGTCAACTCTTTTGTATGAGTCGAAGCAGTCCACCTGGATGGTCTCGTCCAAGACCTCTGGAGCCATGTAGCGCTTGGTACCTACACGAGGGTTGTTCCCCACATCCAACTGGTTGGTGCTTTGGGAGTGCATGACTGCAAGGCCTGCAAGCAAGAATCGCAGTTAATGTCATTGCTGTCATTTCTATCATGTTTTTATGTAGCAAAGCAACTTACAGCAATTATCACCCTAATTTCTAATCCGTTACTTAAATAAGGAAGACAACAGGTATTCCTTAGCAGAATTTATGGAAAGGTAATTTATTCTTTCAGCCCATTATGCTTTTTAATGACTACTGCATAATTTTGAGCTATATTTCTGAGTATATATGGTAGTAAAATAAATAGTGAAAAGGAGTAGGACTTAAAAAATATATATAGTGCCCTCCAGTGGTTGCTGAAATACTTTTCCGAATCAGTTCTTTAGTAACTCCAGCTACCCAAAGGTCCTCAAGAATCATATCAGGTTATTTATAAATTGTGCAGTGTTCTATCTAAAACAGATTTTAAAAAAGGAAAATAACCTAGGGGAGCCCACTTACCTAGATCTGCTATGCAACACTGTCCATTTTTCTTCACCAGGATATTTTTACTCTTCAAATCTCGATGAGCGATGGCAGGCTTCCCTTGGGTCCCAAATATCTCTATGTGCAAATGTGCAAGGCCGCTAGCTATGGACAAGACTATTCGTAAGCAGCTCACGGTATCCAGAGTAGTGAGTTGTAGGTAGTCGTATAAAGAGCCCATCTCATGGTAGTGTGTAATTAGCCACAACTGAGTACTTGAGTTCCTAGAAGTCATATCTGAAGCAACAAAGCCTAAAAGAAGAAAAGAGGAAACATAATACAAAAAACCCAGAAAGATCCAAGGAAGCAGCCAGTTTTTCAATGCTCTTAGATATTATTTATTTATTTACTACAGTTATATCCCATCTTTCTCACTGCCACAAAAATTCAATGCAATAAAAATATACCCATCAACTATAAAACAATTAAAACAAATTAGCAAATTAAAATACATAGGACAATAAAAACAGATTAAAAACATAAAGTGCAGAGTCTTAATTCCATACTTATTTATTCATCCATAGACCTTATTCAGATTGTTGAAACTGAAAACCGCAATACCTTATTCTCCAAACACCTGCATACAGAGCCAGGTCTGGATGGGGTGTCCCTGATGTTGCTGGGGAGGGAGTTCCACAACCAAGGGGCCACTACTGGGGAGGCCCTGTCTCTCGTTCCCACCAATTGCACTTGGAAGGGAGGTGGGACCAAGAGCTCTAGTTGGCTCATAAGGGGAGATGCATTCTGACAGGTAAGTTGGACCAGAACCTATTATTCTTTCTATGGAACTGCAAAATTCCTCATCTCACAAGAAAAGGAAAAACAAGGGAGAGTTTGTCACTAGGAAAACTCAGTACCAAATCTGGGTGCACAATGGAAAGGAAGTAGAACACTGACTGGTTGGAAATGTTTTATCAAACCCACAAGATATGAGAATTAAGAGTTCTCTTGAACTGCTGTTAAATTTTAGCTTTTACGTGGTTAAGAGGGGGAAACTCTCCTCCACTCTCTTCTCAGTCTATAGAATATTGGCATCAAAAAAGGAAGTTTGGCAACTCCCTGCTAAATGCGGACTATAAAATATTTACACATATTATAGCAGAAAGATTCAAGACATTTCTTAACAATTGGATAAAAGAGGACCAAAATGGCTTTTTGCCTAAAAGACAACTAGCCACAAATGTAAGAACCATATTAGGCCTATTAGATTATTATGAAAAACATATTAGCAGGGAGATTGCAATGGTGTTTGTGGACGCTGAAAAAGCTTTTGATAAGATCAATTGGGTCTACCTGAGAGAACTCCTGAGGGAAATAGATGTTGGATTCTCTTTCATGAAGATTATACAGGCCATCTATACTGAACAACACGCCAGAGTAATAGTAAATCAGGAGAGAACGAATAAGATCAAGATACAAAAAGGGGTAAGACAAGGGTGCCCTCTCTCTCCCCTGTTGTTCATCTTCATGTTAGAAACTCTGCTCGAAGAAATCAGGTTGGATAGAAACCTGAAGGGGGCAAATATAAAGAAAAATTCAATAAAAGTTCTTGCATTTGCGGACGACCTGGCCCTGATAGTAGAAAATCCAAGGGAACATATCGGACAGTGGATTGACAAAATCGAAAGTTTTGGAAAGGTGGCGGGCTTCAAAATTAATAAAGGAAAAACACAAATTCTAGTGAAAAATATGGATGAGGAGGCAAAACGACAACTCCAGGAAAAGACGGGGATGAAAATAACAAACAAGGTGAAGTACCTGGGAGTGACCATAACCCCCAAAAACTCAAAGCTCTTTAGGAACAATTACAAACCAAAATGGGAAGAGATTCAAAAAGATCTGAACAACTGGTCAAAACTTAATCTATCGTTCCTTGGGAGAGTGGCATCCGTTAAGATGATGGTGCTACCTAAGTTGAATTTTTTGTTCGCATCCCTCCCCATAGTCAGGAACGAGGCGCAGTTTAATATCTGGGACAAAGATCTCTCAAAATTCATATGGGGTGGAAAGAAACCCAGGGTAAGATGGAAAATAGTACAACAGATAAAGGAAAAGGGTGGGATTGGAGTCCCAAACTTGAGATGCTATTTGAAGCCAACTGCCTCAACTGGCTGGGGGAGTGGTGCAAACTAAAAAAACGATAGATTGCTAGAATTAGAAGGCTTTGACCTGAAGTTTGGGCTACATGGGTATATGTACTATGACAAATTGAAAGTGGATAGAAATTTTACAAATCATAGCACAAGAGGTATCTTACTAAGAATCTGGAATAAATATAAGAAAAATTTTGGGGCGGGGATTCCATTGTGGGTGTCTCCGATGGAAGCTCATAGAATACGCCAACTTGACAGTAGGAGATGGTTGACTTATAAAGAAACCCTGAGATGGAATGGCAATATCTATGAGCTACGGACCAAAGAACAGATTGAGACCGACAGAGAAATTGATTGGTTCTCTTATCTACAACTAAGAGAAAAATATAAAGAGGATATAAAAACTGGATTTATGGATACGCCAAATGAATTAGAAGAGATAATTTTCGACGATAAAAAAGAAAAAAGTGGGACGGATATACAAAATTTTATTAAGTTGGGATCAATCTGGGACCAAAGGGGAAAACTATTAAATACAATGGTCCAGAAACATAGGATATAAGATAAAGGAGGAGACCTGGATAGCCATTTGGAAAAACAACGTCAACATCTCCTACTGTCATAAGTATAAGGAAAGTTGGATTAAACTAATATATAGGTGGTACCTCACACCAAACAAACTAGCCAAAATATATAAAAATCAAAAGCCAGACTGCTGGAATTGTAAAAAAAAAAATATAGGCACATATTTCCACATGTGGTGGATGTGCCCCCGGGCAGAGAAGTTTTGGAGTGAGATACACACCGAATTGGAGAAAATGTTGAAAAGAAAGATCGAGAAATGTCCAGAACTATTCCTATTAGGCATAGTGGACCCCTCCTGGGATAAGAAAGATAAAAATCTATTTATCCTGACTACTATGGTGGCAAAAATGGTAATGGCCAGACATTGGAAATCACAAGAGGCCCCCACAAGGGAAGAATGGTTGATGAAAATTATTGAGACGGTTCAGATGGAAGCCATGACAGAGGCCCTAGAGGTAGAAAGAACGATAAAGAGGACAGTGGAAAAAAACAGCAAATGGGATTGGTCAGATTTGATAGATTACTTTAAAAGGGAGAAAGATATAGAGCTTAAAGTGAAAAGCCTATAAAGGGGAAAAGGGGAAGGAGGGGAGGAGAGAGAAGAACCAACGGGTTAATAGGGGGGATAGATTGGGGGGAGGGGGGGGAAAGGGAAAGGGGGATATGTTTGTAATATTTTTGGGTCTTTGTGTATAGAGAACAGCACCCAAATACCCCGACTGAGCCAACCAACAGAAGAAGAGATACCACCTAGCCACAGAGGTCGAAAGAAAGAGAAATCCCGTCATGCCTTCAAACCATTAACACTCCGCAAAAGCAAGGGGGTTAACAACCCCTAGCTTCTTTATACACCCTAAAGCACACACTTTACTTTGTACTTTGAACTTTCTATGGATTTTCTGTTTCTATTCTTGACACCCAGAGTAAACAACTCGGGTGATACACTTTCTTACTGTTTCATGTTTTTAAATTCTTTCTGTCATATATTTGAAATTCAATAAAGACTTTTTTTTAAAAAAAGAAAAAAAAAAGGAAGTTTGAAGACAGACACAGCACAAAACCCACACAAGTTTAATACTGCCTGAAGGGTCTCATCTGAAATACCCCACTTTATTAAAGGACATCTGATAGGTCTGGAGCACAAGTTCACTTGGTGGCTTTTTAGCCATCCGATAAATATTCAGTATTATCTGCCAAATAAGCACTTGTTCCCAATGAATAATTACAATGTGAACACACATAATTACAAATAAATGTGTGTGTATATGTGTATAAACAGACTTTGTTTTCAAAGGAAGACATGTTCACTGAGTATGTTTTTCTAATAAAGACTTAGATGCTGGGATTGGTCTAACCCAATATACAACTTTGGCAGTTAGATTTTTCTTCATTTATTAAAACCAATAGTTTGGGATAATACAAATCAGATATTGTTATCATGTCTACTGGGATTATCAATGCTACTGTAATTTTAAAGAGCCAGTTTATAGACTAAGTTTGAATGTTTATACTGGAAAGTGTTTATTAAAACTGAAAGACAAATTATTGTAACATAACACTCTGTGGACATGGTGCCCAAGTCTGTTTACTCCTTCCCAACCTTTCAATGTAAAAAGTGATATTGTTTGATCTTCTCACCTAAAATATTTTCATGCCTCAGCAACACCGTATTGTATAACTCTGTTTCCCTGAACCAGGACTTTTCATCTCGGGAAGAGAAGATCTTGACTGCCACATTTTCTCCTTGCCAATTTCCTCGCCAGACCTCTCCATATCGACCTTTCCCTAGAAAGAGCAAGAAGACACAAGGGATATTAAGAGTGCATTTTGATCACACAAAGAGCAGTATCAATAGCATCACACCTAGAAGCAGAAATGCACAACCCTCTAAACAACTCTGTAACACTCACACTCCTACTAAATACTCTCTATTCAGAACACTGTTGGGTGGTATGCATGCACATGGATATTTATTTAGAGAGAGGAGATACAAAGCAGTATGTAAATCACAGCCTTATAGCCCCTTCCTTATAGCTAGCACAAAAAAAAGGTGTGTGGTGCCTTTAAATATCTTCTCGCTTCTGCCTCACCCTCGGAATGCTCTCTCTCTCTCTCTCTCTCTCTCTCTCTCTCTCTCTCTCTCTCTCTATATATATATATATATATATATAGTGTCCCTACATGAATGTTCATTTTTTGCGGATCGTCCTGGAACGTAACACCCACAGTAAGTGAGGGGACACTACTTATATTCTGCTTTTCTCAGCCCAAAGGGGACTCAGGGTAGATCACAGAACACGCATATACAGCAAACATTCAATGTTGATTATACAATGACAAAACAAACAATAGATGTAGGTATGTATGGGCTTTCCCCCCCTCATAATTCTGCATCTTTGGAGGCTGTGCTTGGTTCCTGCCACAGGGGGTGCAGTCGATCCATCTCATTGCATAAGAGCTTTCTTTCTTTGTAACTTTCCTCCAAACACCATGCCTAAAATACCTCCTCACTTAATTCATCTACTCAAATAGGTGTTTTTGATCTGCTAAGTGGGCTGAAGGTCAGGAGCTCACCCTGACTCCGCTTCCAACTGTCAACTTTTTAGTTGGCAAGATTTGCTGCAGCTGTGTGAATATATGCGTGAATGCAAGAAGGAGGTGGGACTGTTGATACCAGGAACCTTTGTATGGCCACAAATTCCTTATGGAAGCAGCATGCAGGCTGGAGGCTGTTTAACCCTAGACACTATTGGTATGAACTACAATGTGAATAAAGTCTTGTTTCAAGGTTGCACTTTCAGTGGCCAGATTCAGCTTTATCTTCCTCAGTGTGAGGGGGGGGGGGGGGATTTGAACCCACTCTCCAGCCTTGGAAATCCACAAGGCCTGGTTATGCAACACTAGCTTTTAAACATTCCATATAAATGAGAATCGGATCTATAGCTTGAGTAGTTAGAACAAGGTAAGCTCTTGCTGCATTCTCCATCTCGCTTTGCTCTGCAAGCAGGCCCTAGCTTAGTAATTACAATTCCAAAGAGAATCTGGATAAAAATTCACCAATATTTAGTGCGCAACATGTTTTAAGATCCTAAGAAATAAATGAAAAGTTGTCATTGCCTAGGTGTTTAGAGCTCCAATCTCTCACACACAAATGCTGTTTTATATTTTGTCAGTTTATTGATCTATTAATCCAATATCCAACATTGAATGGAATTCCTTCCTGCACCTTCATATTCTTTTAACGGGGATGGTCTAGGACTGCAATGGGGTTTTTATGCTTGAAAAGTTGATGATCTCATACTGAATCATGTCTGACTCTTGCCAAATGAAGTCATATAGAAGACTCATTGATTTAGACAGGAATACTCTGGTGCCTATTCTGCACATAAAAAGGCAGGTGAGAGAAAATGTACCAATCTCTCCGGTGTGAGAGAATGGCACTGTAGGTGGGAGTAGTATATGAGCTGTCCACAAGAGACCCTGTGTGCAACCTTAAGGATCTAAAATAAATTTAACTCAGTGCAATGCCACCTGCTCTCCTTGGCAGCAACACATGCCTGAACCTGATCTCTCATTTCTTTACCTCATTTTTGGCATGTGTTCATCAGTGACAGGTGTAATCCAGGGTAAAGGGGACACATGACACTTATGAGGCATTGGTGTTACACAGAAGGGATTTCCTGTCCAAAAATTCCAATTTGCAACGTAATACAGGCTGGCCATTTAACTGTCTGGCCTTTTAGAAGAGATACCTCCTCTCTTTAGGAGAAGAGTTGCATACCCAATGAGGGTTTTAAAGAGAGAGAAAACAGTAATAACCACAGTGAACACTGCTAATATCTCCAAGACTATGTGCACAAATAATACAAAATTTAACACTATTCAACCTTCACAATTTCTACAAGTAGAGTTTTGCCATATGGTGAGCAGATCATAAAAGAGAGGAGAGATTGGGGGAGATAAACACCATTCCCAATTAAAACAGCTTAAATATATGGCTTTGTTAAAGGAGTTTTAAACTTTAACTTAATTTTAAAACTTTGATTGATTCATATTTTTTGCTAGTTTTTATTGTATGGCGCCCTCAAAGCTCCTGCGGGCTCCATATAAAACCGGACACCTCGGGTGCTCAGCGGGTTAAACCGCTGAGCTGCAGAACTTGCTGACCAAAAGGTCAGCGGTTTGAATCCTGGGAGCAGCGTGAGTTCCCACTGTTAGCCCCAGCTTCTGCCCATCTTTGTTGTTTATTTGTTCAGTCGTTTCCGACTCTTCGCGACCTCATGGAGCCCACACCAGAGCTCCCTGTCAGCCGTCACCTCCACCAGCTCCTTCAGGATCAAGCCAGTCACTTTGAGGATACTATCTATTATCTTGCCCTTGGTCGGCCCCTCTTCCTTTTTCCTTCCATTTTCCCCAGCATCATTGTCTTCTCTAAGCTTTCCTGTCTTCTCATTTTGTGGCCAAAGTACTTCATCTTTGCCTCTAATATCCTTCCCTCCAATGAGCAGTCGGGCTTTATTTCCTGGAGTATGGACTGGTTGGATCTTCTCGCGGTCCAAGGCACTCTCAGAACTTTCCTCCAACACCACAGTTCAAAAGCATCTATTTTCCTTCGCTCAGCCTTCCCTAAGGTCCAGCTCTCACAACCGTAGGTTACTACGGGGAAATACCGCTTTTACTATGCGGACCTTTGTTGCCAGTGTGATGTCTCTACTCTTCACTATTTTATCGAAATTGGTCATTGCTCTCCTCCCAAGAAGTGTCTTCTGATTTCCTGGCTGCAGTCTGCATCTGCAGTAATCTTTGCACCTAGAAATACAAAGTCTGCAATTGCCTCCACGTTTCTTCCTCCATTTGCCAGTTATCAATCATTCTTGTTGCCATAATCTTGGTTTTTGTTATATTAAATGTGATTAGATCAATGGGTACCGCTTCTTTGGGAAGGTAACGACACTCCATGCAGTCATACTGGCCACATGACCTTGGAGGTGTCTACTGACAACGTTGACTCTTTGGCTTAGAAATTGAGATGAGAACCACCCCCAGAGTCAGATACGACTAGACTTAATATGAAGGGGAAACTTTTATTTTTATTATATGTGTCGTGAGCCCATAAGGTTATAATTTGTAAATTTTGTATATGCTGTGGTTTTGTTTATGTTTTCATGGTATTGTTCTTTTGTTTATATGTTGTAAACCACTTTGAGTCTCAATCTGGGATTCAATAACAACAACAACAACAATTCAATAATGCTCATCATACCCAGAACGAAATTATTATACATATCTGAAAAAACGGTGGCTACAGTTCTAGGAAAATGACTCATTGAGCCTCCCATGTCACTTGCCGCTTACAGGTGTGACATCTGTGTCATTCCTATGATCCTGGAAACAAGGTGTGCTTGTCCTCTGGTGATGGCAGAAGTGATACACCTTACTGCACCAAGGTGAGAGGAGGGCACATAAGCAAGACTGAAAATGGAGGAGACATTTAATTTTAGCTGCCATGACTTTCCTCATCTTAGACTGCAGGTAACCCTCACATCAAGATCCTGGATTCCTGCCTAAAACCCCTTCCGAGAAATAGTATACAGTGCCAACGTTTATATGGCACATAATTAGAAGTCTCCCAAGCAAGTGCCTAAACAGCTGTTGATTGCTGAGATTCAGAACATCAAGATTATCTACAAACTTACTCAGCAAGGGCAGCAAGCAAGGAGTCATGAATGCCACACATGGTTTCCATTTGGGTTCTAAGTGGAAACCCTCCAAGTTCCTAACTATGTTTTAATCAATACAGGCAATGATTTAGCTACATAAACTGCGCATCCAAATGCACTCAATAGCTAGAAATCTTTTCCTTATATTATTTTATTCTGTCTCAGAAGCTTATCCAATGTGGGTTGTAATTGGAAAGTTTTCTTTTTCTCTTTAGTTAACCATCTCATTTGACTATGTTCTTCCTTTCCACTGCCTGAACGAACCTTACTACAAAATAGAATTTCACACTTGAAATACTAAAGGAAAACTCGCTCAGAGCTGCTGCTTTGTGATTTGAAATTTTAGGTGGTGAAACTTGCAATTTGTGCACAGCAATTCTGAAAATGAATGTAACAATATTCTTCTGGTGAGTTGTTTGGGTTTTATTCATGCACTCCGCCACATGCACACAGGACACTTCAGAAACAGAAGAGGAAAACGATTACTAACCTACACACTCCAGCAGCGTGATCTGGCGAGCGACTGTTCTTTGTACCAGAAAAGGAAGGCCAGAACCACTCCCAGATGTACAGGAATGGTCCAACAAGTCCTATGTAGAAAGAAAAAAACACACACTGGAGTATTAATATTCAAATGGAAGGAAAACACATTCCATGAACTGGCTACTTCTATTAGCCTACATTTTCCTGGACACGTCAGGAAATTAAACTAAAAGACAAGAGCACATGCTGATAGGAGGAACAACAAGACAAACAGGCACTGCTTCCTCTGAGTCAATAAAGGATTACAAGTCCTGTATATTCAGATGTAGGAAAAGGTCTCATTGTCTTCAATCAAGTTTACTTCTTAGGGGATTAGAATATAGTATATCCCTATCTCTTGGGAAGGTAGGGTGGAATACAAATAAAGATGATTATTATTATTTTACTGACACAAAACACAGTATAACACAGCAAACGAGAGATGTATGCTGGATTTCATATTACAAAATCACAGGTCGAATACTTCCAAAGCATTTAGGATTGTCTGATTTATTTTCTATTATTATTATTATTATTATTATTATTATTGCACTGTACATTTATTTTTGTTGCAAGCATATTGTTTAATGATCAGTTCCTGCTCCTACTAAGTCCTTAGTTGGAGGGCTAAATCCAATTGAGAGGATCCACTGGGTTAACTATTCAATAGTAGGCGCCCCCAGTAGTGCAATGGGTTAAACCCTTGTGCCGGCAGGATTGCTGACCGAGAGGTCAGCGGTTCGAATACAGGGAAAGCAGGTTAAGCTCCCTCTGTCGGCTCTAGCTCCCCATGTGGGGACATGGAAGAAGCCTCCCCCAAAGCTGTCTTTTTTAAACACTGGGTGCTGCAGACATCTCTTTAATGTGACCCTCTCCCACTGCCTATTCAGGTTTACATCCAGAGAATTCGTTCTGGGAAAAATACCCACTCCTACTCAGCACAATTTTATTTATACAAATCACTCAAACTTCTGCATAATCTAAATTGGGAAGCTTGTCTTTAAATATCACAGAGAGGGGCAGAAAAAGCGAGAACTGTTGTAGCCAAATGCCAAATTTCCAGCTACTGAAGTTTTACCAACAGACACGTACTACATATAGATTGACTACAATTCTCTTTTGAAAATATGCATTCCAAGTAACAAGTTCATTCCATTTTAACACAATTTTTTAAAAATACTAATTCAAGGCTGAGAAGTAACTTGTTAAATCTAATTAGATATGTGTTAATGGGCTAAACCCTTCCCACATTAACTTTAACAAGTAAATACGCCGGGGTGGGGGGGTCTTGTCAGGAGTGGCTTGAGATACTGCAAGTTGTTTCTGGTGTGAGAGAATTGGCCGTCTGCAAGGATGTTGCCCAGGGGACACCCAGATGTTTTAGCATCCTGTGGGAAGATGTTCTTATGTACCCACATAAGAAGCCGGAACTGACAAATGGGAGCTCATCCTGCTCCCCAGATCTGAACTGCCGGCACAAGGATTTAGCCTATACTTGACGAATAGCAATAATTGCTCACTAAGTAAAATGAGTAAGAAGATTTTGCCTTGTTATTTACTGCTCTGTGTGGTTTCAAGGGGAAGAAGGTAGTAGGAGGGCACTGGGGATATTGCAACTTCTAAATAGGATTTTATAGAGAACTTGCTGTCCCCTGCCATGCGTTGCTGTGGCCCAGTCTGTGTATATGTGTTTTGTGTATTTGTGTATATGTGTGTTTGCGTGTATATGTGCATGCGTTGTAATGTAATTGGCGGGGGGGGGGGTGGCCTTTTAAGTCTCTTCCGCTGTGTTTTTATGAGTGATGGTCACTTGTTGGCCTGATAGGTGCATTGTGTCCAAATTTGGTGTCAATTCGTCCAGTGGTTTTTGAGTTATGTTAATCCCACAAACAAACATTACATTATACTACTTTCTATTAAGGGTGCATCTGCTCTGGCTCGATGCTATGGAATCCCAGGATTTGTAGTTTGGTGAGGCACCAGTACGTTTTTGCAGAAAAAACGAAATACCTTGTAAAACTGCAACTCCTAGGATTCCATAGCATTGAGACATGGCAGTTAAAGTGGTGTCAAACTGCATTATTTCTACAGCACAAACACACCCTAGATTAATGGAAGGTGAAAAAAATTTCAATTATTCAATAATCAAATATTTCTGATAAAGACTTTTGATTCACCAACTGTTCTTTGATATTCCTGATTGCTGCATCCCACCTAACTGGAATGAATATACCAATCATTCCAATCCAAATGAATAATCCATGATCGTTGAAGGGTTATCAGTATGCGTAGCAAGGGAAGGAAAACAGTACAATAAAATATTAGAAAGTACAATACATAAAGGAGCCCCTGGTGGCACAGCAGGTTAAACCACTGAGCTGCTGAATTTGCTGATCAAAAAGTGTCGGTGGTTTGAATCCAGGGAGCGAGTTGAGCTCTCGCTGTTAGCCTCAGCTTCTGCTAAGCTAGCAGTTCAAAATGTGAGTAGATCAATAGGTACTGCTCCAGCAGTCATGCCATGCATTCATACTGGTCACACGACCTTGGAGGCATCTACAGACAATGCTGGCTTTTCGGCTTAGAAATGGAGATGAGCACCAAACCCCAGAGTCAGATGTGACTAGATTCAATGTCAGGGGAAACCATCAACTTGATATTACAATAAATAAAGAAGAAGTTACTAAACTATGGGTGTTTTAAACGCTAAATCTAATCTAATTTAAACCCCCATGATCTGGCAATTTCCAGTTTCACTGGACAACAAATGCCACCATCCCCAGGCTCCTGTAGTCCAAACACATATGGAAAGTGCCAGGTTGAGGAAGATGCTTGTTTTTTGCTTTGATGATGTAACTAACAAATAAATTTATTTATTTATTTATTATTTGGATTTATATGCCACCACTCCCCAAAGGCTCGGAGCGGCGTACAAAATATTGACGAATACATTAAAAGACTGATAAAACCAAATAAGAGTAGATTAACAAGATTCGAACGCCTGTCGGAACAAGTGTGTCTTGCATGCTCTGCGGAAAGCTGGAAAATTCCGCAGGGCACGAACTTCCGATGGAAGAGTGTTCCAAAGGGATGGCGCCACAACATGAATGCAATTCAACAATCTAAGCTATTTCCATTGTCAGTGAGAGCTGTTCAGCAGTGGAACTCTCTGCCCCGGAGTGTAGTAGAGGCTCCTTCTATGGAGGCTTTTAAACAGAGGCTGGATGGCCATCTGTCAGGGATGCTTTGAATGTGATTTTCCTGCTTCTTGGCAAGGGGTTGGACTGGATGGCCCACAAGGTCTCTTCCAACTCTATGATAAGGAATGAATCCTTTAACACTTAAACACTCATTGACAAAACAAAACAAAAGAAAGAAGCTGATGTCACTGTACACAACAAAGTCCAAAGTTTGTTGTATACAGTACTCGGTGAATCATGTATTATTATTTGGTGACTCATGTATAATTTTTGGTGAATCATGTTATTAATGCTCCATGTAGCTTTTGTAATTCATTTCTGCTCTTGCTTTTATAAATCAGCTGCTTCCTGTTTATTATTTGGCGCAATGCATAATTTAATCCAAGAAATTAATCTTCATAGTACTATAGGGAGCATGTAGTGATTCTATTTCAGATACCAACCACCTCCTTCCAATATGTTGGCACATTTCTCTCAGAAACACCGCATATAAAAATTGTCTGCTCTTAGGCCCACACACCTCCAGCATAAATGTTTTGCTAAATTCTTTGCTTATTCAGTTTTCAAGGTATCAAATACCAATTAAGCAAGATGCTGAAATATTTTCCTCAAAGCATTTTAAAAGGGCTGCTCTAGCTTCATTACTAAAGGCCGTGTGGCACACATATTTTCACAAACTGCGAACCGGCATTTAGTCTTATTTTTTAAATGCATATTTCTCTTTTAACTCCAATATATTTTGAGTAGTAATGCATTGTTAATCTGAAATTGTATTCCAATTCAAACTGGTTGCTGAGCTACATAGTAATTCTTTAGTAGACTATCACATCTGTATTAAAAAACGTAATGAGGACTTGACTTTTAAAATACGTAGACTCAAAGAAATATCGGTTTCTTACCTGTAACCATAGTTCCTTGAGTGGTCACTGTGAATATGTACATGTGATGTACGAATTCACAGGTGACCACTCAAGGAACTATGGTTACAGGTAAGCAACCCTTATTTACCTTTTCGTGGTCACTGTGAATATGTACATGTGATATCTCTTGCGCTTGCGCAATAACTTTGGAACCTTCTAGAAATGAATTTCAACTGAAGCCCCGCCCATCCAGCCCCACCACATATATAGCCAGTGGGAGGGGCTGCAGCCTCCAGTTCTCTCTTTCCGCGCTGAAAAGCAGTACAGAGGAACCTTTGCTCTTAGACTAGCTATTAACTAGTGGACTGATTTTTGGCATTTATTACTCTTGGACTGGACTTTTGACTATCCTAACTTCTCCTATCCTGATCCGGATTTGTTACCAAGAACTAGTTTATACCATGGAGAGTTTGCATCTTACTCAAAAAGAAATGATATGAATGATGGTCAGTGGGAATCATTAGTTAATTATTTTCCCTTCCAGCATGCCCCTGAAAGGAATGTCACTCTTGGACATCATTGTTTTAACTGGCTTGTTAAATTGTCAGGTCAATTAAACAAATTGCAGAATTCCTTGCAAATTCATGAAAAACTAATGAAATTTGCCAGTTTTAAATATTTTGTTTTGGTTTTAGTATGGGGTTATTTTAGAGCTTTAAGTAAATCTTATTTAGAATAACTACTAACTGTTGTAAATGTAAAGTATGTACTGTAGAGTCTCGCTTATCCAGCTGTCGCCCATCCAACGTTCTGTCTTATCCAACACAGACTGCCTCCCATCCAGATCCACAGCTGTTTCAATACATTGCAATGTTTTGGTGCTAAATTCGTAAATACATTAATTACTATTAATGTATTAATAGTAATTAATTAATGTATTAATTACCGGGAACGCCGGCAAGGGAGCACATTACGCCCACTCTCCGGCAACTGCACTGGCTTCCTATGGAGCACCGAATTGTCTTCAAGGTGTTGGTGTTAACCTTTAAGGCCCTGTACAGCCTAGGGCCTGCGTGCCTTGCCCCATACATTCCCCCGAGATCACTACGTTCAGAGGAACAAAATCTGTTGTTGGTGCCAACAATCCGCTCCTGCCATCTGTCCACAACCAGGCAGAGAGCTTTTTCCGTAACAGCCCCGGTGTTATGGAACTCCCTGCCAAGTGACATCCGGACTATACAAGACCTAATCCCCTTTCGGAGGGCGGTTAAGACCATGCTGTTCAAATTAGCCTTTGACTAGACCGCCGGATAGGGCGACTGACTTTACAGCTGCCTAATATACTGGCGTCTCGGGTTTCAGGAAATGCATGTGTTTCTTAATACCTCGTGATGTGATCCGTATTGTTTTAATGTTTTAATATTTTACTGTTTTATTGTACGGCTGCATGGCCACTACATGCCGCCGGTTTTATGTGTTGTGACCCGCCCCGAGCCTGCAGGGAGGAGCGGAATACAAAACCAAATAATAAATAAATAAATAACGTTGCCATGTATTGAACTGCTTTTTCTGTCAATTTGTTGTAAAACATGTTTTGGTGCCTAATTTGTAAAATCAAAACGCAATTTGGTATTTAATAGGTTTTTCCTTAATCCCTCCTTATTATCCAAAATTTCAGCTTATCCAACGTTCTGCCGGCCCATTTATGTTGGATAAGTGAGACTCTACTGTATTTCGTAATGCAAACATATTTTGCTGTACAATCTGCCCTCTGTATCCACAGGTTCTGCATCCATGGGTATAACCAACCATGGCTAAGAAATATAGAGGGGGCGGGGGGATACTACAAGCAACTTTTCTTTCACTTCACATTGATCCCTACACTGATTTGTAGAATATCCTGCTGTAGCCTCCTGACATTACACAGATCCTCAGACTATCTCTAGATTGAGTTTTTTGTTATTTTATTTATTTTATTTAGCTATTCAATTGTATATAATGAGTCGTCAACACTCACAGATTTCGGTAACCATTGGAACCAAAAGCTAGTGGATATAGCTCACTATATGCCATATATACAGGCAGTCCCCGAGTTACAACACATCTGACCTACATCCAACTACTACTTAAGAACGGGGGTGAGACAATAGGAAACGAGAGAAATCTTCCCCCCAGAAGGGAAATTTACTCATGAAAGAGTTATCATAGGGAAAAGGTGTCTACATTGAAGCTTTTTCACCAATTCTTGTTTCCAAAATCCATTTCTCACAGGGACAGAAAGTGAAGTGGAATTTTCTGAAAAGGGGCACAGACAACAAAACAAACACCACAAGGGTGTTAACCCTTCCTTATGGTGTTCAAAACGTGTGTGTTTGTGTGTGTGTGTGTGAATATGTATGTACAAACACACACACACACACACATATATATAGTTTGAGTTACACTTAAAATGTACCTGTTCAGACAAATTCAGTTTAAGAACAAACCCACAGAACCAGTCTTGTCTGTAACTTGAAGACTATCTGCAATGATTTTTTTATTTTAAGTCATATAGATATGGCCACAAGATGGCAGCAAAACAATTTAGGAGGTCAATTTAACAGAAAATCTACTAAAAGAGTGATGCAGCAGATGCTAATACTACCTTCAGGATATATAATAGAGAGGTTTACACTGCAACAGTATTCATGGTATTCATGCAATGCAATTGACAGCAAACCTCCACTCACTTCATGTCTGACTTGACTTAACAAGAATTGCCAAAAAAAGAAAAAGAAACTCAAAGAAAAAAACCAAAGGAAACTTCTACATCTTGGCCACATTCAAAGGGGAGGATTTGGAGGTCCAGATATATTGATTCATTTGTTAATCCAAGTCTACCTGGCTCAATCTTGGCCCAGGCATATATAGACATACCTGAGTTAACAAACTAAATACATTCCTAGGCATAACTTCTTTAAAAGAACAATTGGTACAAGAGGCATAAATAACATGCAAGGAATAGGCATAAATTTCCTATATCACACACACACACACACACAAAGCAGCAGTTCAACATGTTTCAGCAAAGCTTTGTGTGTTTGTGTGATATAGGAAATTTACAGAACAAAGTGTCCATAGAAAATGAGACTACCTTGAATTAGTAAAGAAATACGGTACTTCTTGAACTGCCTAGATATGACTTGAATCTGTTCATAAAATCCACTAGGGTTTTTTTCCCCCCAATCAACCTCCACTTTCCTTATATTGCCATTTTGGTAGCTGACCAAAAGGTTGGTGGCTTAAATCCAGGGCACGGGGTGAGCTCCCGTCTGTCAGCTCCAGCTTCCTATACGGGGACATAAGAGAAGCCTCCCACAGGATGGTAAAACATCCAGGTATTCCCTGGGCAAAGTCCTTGCAGACAGCCAATTCTCTCACACCAGAAGCAACTTGAGCTCCTGACATTGAAAAAAACCTATACCAGTAGATCTTTTTTAAAAAAAAAAAACCAAGGAGGGATGCTGCAAGGCAGGCATTTGGTAGGCATACTTCTCTTCAGAAGTAATATTATCCTCTTCCAGTCTCACCCATGCACACTCCACTAGCTCAGAAAGCAAGTGATTCTGTTGTGTTAGCTTTGGGAAGAGGGACAACCTTTTGGCTAGAAATCAAGTGTCTGCTTGGAACAAGGAAGAGAGCCCGGGGACTCCAGGGAGCATCTGTCTGTTCATCTGGACAAGAGGCTAAAATGACAAGTATTACACTATACCTGTAATATACTGACACACATTGCAGACTCTTATTTAATATCCCCCTACTTTTCTTCTGCAATAAACACACCGTAATATACAGAGGCCATGAGCATTCATGCGACTTGCAGTTGAACTCCTATGAAATTAGGATGCATTCTTCCTATCTCTCTTTGATTAGAAGGAACAAATGATCTCGTTTTCTAACACTGCCACAAAAATACTCATTATATCATTTCTCTCTCCTAATTTTGACTGGAGCCAACTTTCCTCTCCTAGTAACACATCTTTAACCAGTTCCTTCGTTTTCAAATAGAGGATAAGGTTAAGGGCTGTGTGGCCATGTTCTAGAAGCATTCTCTCCTGACATTTTGCCTGCATCTGTGGCAAGCATCCTCACCACCTCTGAGGATGCTTGCCACAGATGCAGGCAAAACGTCAGGAGAAGAATCACTTCTTTTGCTGCACCCTGTTGCTTAAAAATTGGATAGAGAGCAACTTTAACACAAATACACATTTTCACTTGCATCCAGGTTCAAAGTGCTGTTTTTGCACTCCATAGGACTCCGCAATTGTGAAGGACTTTGTACAGGGCCTAATTTTGTGAAAGAATATGCTTTCCCCAGTCAAGCCCCAATCAGTCACAGTAAAGGGGATTTTTTTGTGGGAGTGACTTCTCAGAACCAACATTGGGATTTGGGGGGGGGGGGGGTGTCCGGTGAAAGCCTTATTATCCCAAGACTCTAAAACTGAGCAATGGGTTTGTCCTCATTTAGCTCTGTGAATTTTATTGTGCTTCTGTCCTTTAAAAAAAATCAAATCCAGAATTACAAAGTTTCTTTTTGTTTGTCTTTTGTTTGAAATGCTGGGGTTTCCCTACGATTTTGTTAGTTCTCTTCCCTGAAACGGCATAAAGAAGTTCAGTTGCTGCTCCAGCTTATGAACCAAATGCACCTATACATTAAATCTATAAATACGGAATATCTTCTCTTCCTCCACAAAATATAGTGAAGTGTGCATGCCATTCCTTTTCACCCTTGTAAGGGCCCTTGAAAACGGTCACCCCTTTAGAAAATAATGGCCAAGAGAGGAATCTGGACACTGGTTTCAACAGTCCAGAATTTTATGAACTGCCCTATATTAACTTTCCTATGTATCACCTATGCATTTCCTATAAACCAATGTTTCTCAACCTTCCTAATGCTGCGACCCGTTAATACAGTTCCTCATGTTGTGGTGATTCCCAACCATAACATTATTTTCATTGCTACTTCATAACTGGAATTGTGCTACTCCTATGAATAGCAATGTAAATATCTCCAGAGAGCACTGTGGACTCAAACAATGATAGATCTGGACCAAACTTGGCACGAATACTCAATATGCCCATATGTGAACTCTGGTGGAGTTTAGGAAAAATAGACCTTGATATTTGGGAGTTTTAGTTGCTGGGATTTATAGTTCACCTACAATCAAAGAGAATTCTCAACCCCACCAATGATTGAATTGGGCCAAACCTCCCACACAGAACCCCATACCTTGAAGGGACTTGCTGCCGCGAGCCTCCCACCCCCTTTCACAACCTCTCCCTCGCCTGCACATACGCACCACACTGCCATGCACCAAGCACGCCTCCTCTCCCCTCCCCACTTGGAGCCTCAGAAACAACCCTCCCCTTAGCTGAAAGGCCAGCCAATCACAGTGAAGGAGGGCTTTTGGTGGGAGGATTTGCCATCTGATTTCAAAAAGCAAGAAAAGGGCTGGTGGAGAAATCTTCAGCCTTCTCTGCCAAAGGGGTTCCTAAGACCATCAGAAATATATGTTTTCTGGTGGTCTTTGGCGACCCCTCTAAAACCTCCCCGCAATACCCCCCTCCCTCAGGGGTCCCGACTCCCAGGTTGAAAAACACTACTATAAACTGAGTACAAAGTAAGACTGCCAGTTACATAGTATTTCACAAGTCACATTTTTGGCAGTTCCACCAGGAACTAAAACAGGGAATTGCTGTTACATGACAAGCAAATGATCACAAGACACCATTTACTTACTGCCAGTGTGCTGTCACCAACGTTTGAGGCTATGAGTCCCTCGATGGTTCCATATTCTGCATCCCTTGAATTAAACCTTTCCATATAGCGCTGCTGCACTTTCCGGACGAACACAACCACTAGTGCAGAAAGTATTATCAGCATCATAACCGCGGCCAGTACAAAAAGAATAAGCATTTCCACGGTGTAACCCACCGCTTCTCCTTGAATTGGTTGCCCTTCATAAGAGAATCAAAAAAATCAAAGTTAGTCAAAGTTGTCAGCATTAAGCTGGGAAGGTAAATCCAAGGACAGACAACAAACATTCATTTGTAAAGCCTGTGAACATTATTTACATGCAGAATGTAGCTAGCTCTGAATGAGTCATTACAATTAAAAGAAAAGGGGGAGTCCAGGCACCTGGCCATCAAAAAGAAAAAGAAGGCATGAGAGAGAAGCCAACATCTAAGAGCACAAGGTATTTTGTTTCAGCTCTGCCACTGTCTCCACCAGACTCCAAATACACAAAACAGGCTATCAAGATAAAGCGGGCCCTGCAGCAGTCCTTGATCTTGGCATAGCCTGCTCTTTCCAACCTGCCTCTAATTCCACGTGAACACCAAATGTCCTGAATAGTTCTTGCATTTTGACAGAACACAATCTGTAACATTCCCCTCTTATGTCCTTGCCAAGCCTTGGACTTGGAGCAGGCACAGGGAGAATGCTGTCCTGCAGACATTACTGGACTGAAACTCCCAACAGCCTAGCCAACACAGCAAATGGTAGGACATAATGGAAGTAGTAATCCAACAAGTGGAGTGTCCGATCTGTGAACTAGAAGACGATTCCCACTGTCATATAAAGAACCAACCTATTAGTATGACTTCTCACACTTGGTCTATATGCTATACTCATTGTGTCTACCATACGCTATACTCATTGTGTCTTCCATATTTAGATTCATGGTAGTTTGCTGTTTACAGGTTCCTGCCTTCATTTCTTTACTCCAAGCATCAGGTCCACCTCCAATACAGTCCAAATGGACAATGACCATAATTCTCTCATTTTAGTTCTAGCACCAGATGCCATCTGATCTTGGAAGCTTAACAGGGTTAGTATGTGGATGGGAGTCTGTGAATGAGTATCAGCTACTACTGGTTATTTTTGAGAAGAAGGAACTGGCAAAACCACCTCTGAGAATTCCCTGCATTGGAAAACCTTATGAAAAATTAAGGGGGTCACCATACCTTAACAGGCAAGTTGAAGACACATACAAACTCAGTTGTAGTGAGTAAACATTCTGCTACTACTCTCCTTTGTAGCTATCACACTGTTGTCTCAAGCTAGGTCATGGATGGAAAATCTTTGCCTGTCCAGATTTTGATAAACTATTCCTTTCATTATACCTTGCTGGCTAGTGTTCATAGGAACTGGAGTCTGATAATAATCTGGAGAGCTACAAGTCTGCCCCCTGCTTCTCTCTAGCACAATCTTTATGGGGTGTCATGCTGTAGCTGAAATCCTGAAACCATTCATACGAAGATTACAGTTCTAATATTTATCTCACCGCCAACATTTTCCTCCTTACAAATACACTTACAGATAACTCATCAAGTTCTATATGGCCCCCAAATCCCAGATCTAACACCAAGACTAAGGCTTTCTAAAACTAGCCTTAACAATTAATGGAAACTTTTTTAAAAAAAGAAGGGATGAGAGAGAGAGACATAAACCGAAATGCTCACCTTTTGTTGGCAGCTGCGCCGTGATGTTCATGTTGCACAGGTCTCCCTGACAGCACTCCACTGCTTGATCAGAGGATGGTGGAGTTTTGCAGGTCATCTTCCCTTGCTCGTAGACTCGGAAGCACCCCTTCTGGGACACTTTAGCACCATTATTGATGCTCAGGGAGGCAAAGCACTGATGGCCCCTGCAGCGGACTCCATTTCCACATGACATGCCTTCACACACACATTCATAGTCCGTTATTAGTTTGAGCTCATCATCTGCAGGGTAGAAAGAAGAGGAAACACCATTTCAGCAAGCCCACTAAGAAGCAAACAAATGCATTCTAGTGCAGTTCTAACAAATATTTTTGATTCAGCAACTCTGCCAGCACTAGTCACTTCTCCCCCGCCCCTCCGGAAACACTATAATGAGAAGAAACTGCAAGCTGTTCAGCATCTGCACAGGACAAAAGAGGGCCCAGTGTGTTCTGAATTGTGTGTAGCAGGAGTTTCCACTCCACTTTTGTTGGTTTTTGTTTGCACAGATTTCTACACAAATTTGAACAAAATTCAACACGAAGAACATTCTAAATGGCATGTAAGCTTGATTTTCCAGAACTCAGGAATGCTGACCTCTTTCTTCAGCCTGCAAAAGATATGAAATGCTTGGAGAACTGCAAGCAAATGGAGAGCGTGTATCTGCCTTCAAATCAACTTATGGTAACTTCATGAATTTTCTTAAGCAATAAATTCTCAGCTTACATAGCAGACACTCCCAACCTTTAGAAGAGGGACTGTCCTTCAGATGTTTTGGACCAGTTCTCAAACGTCCCACTGGCACAGCCAAAAATAAGACACTGTGTGAATTTTAGCTCATTGCTTTGAAAAAGAGACTGGTTTTTCTGATTTAAAATCCAGCCATCATTGAAAGCGAACCACTGTCCTGTAGCTGTGGGTCCATTTCCACAAATGCACTCCTATTCCAAAAGCCACCAGAATACCCTAAAGAACTTCTATATTCTCCCTTTTTTCAGATTCTTCTATAAGATCAGCACCACAAAGCTAACCTAGGTTTGGAAAGAAGTAGTAGTTTCTGTAACAGGCCGACTAGCAGAACCAAATTCATGTGTTACACAAGACAACATGATATGATTCCAACAAATATCCTTCCAAAGGGATAAACCAAAATATATGCCTCTCTCTAGACTCATTTTGTAACTGTGATCTCTGTCACAAAGGGGGAGAGTATTATATTTATATAGGTTATGAAGAGAAATAGGTGACACATAGCAGGAAAGGATCTTATAAGAATGAGTATTCTGGAATGTGGCAGGAGAAAATTCCAGTACCAAAGGTTTAATTAAAAAGAGACTCAAAGTAACTACACTACACAACATAGTTATAGCAATTTGATACCAATTTAACTCCTGAGCTTCTGTCCTGTGGATTCCCAGGATTTGTTATTTGGTTGAGGTACTTAGACGCCTTTGTTGGTAGAAGGCCCTGATGCTAAAGATCCACATGAAGCTCCAGAATTTTTCCATGGCTTCACTTACCCACAAATAATAAACATTGCACTCCACTGGAAGAGTTTGTGGACTTTTCCAGATTCTAGTACAGTCAAAACATAGGATTCACAATTAGTCGTGGTTCTAGGTCTCCACGTGGGATCTTGGAACATGCCCCTCTCAGACAAAGTGGTTGCATTGTTTAAAATTCCTTTGCTTTCGAATACTATATAGAAATATCAGAACATTTTCACCAGATTTTTGCCCCTTTTGGACCAATTTAAAACTAGGAGATACATTTTCTTCTGAAACAGGAAGTTAACAGAAAATGGCTTCTGGTCTCTTTCTATTGTTAACATAATTGTTTAAAAAGCCTCTCCTGAGCCCAAAATAGCCTACAGGGACAAAAAAGTGGGGGAAATACTGTCCAGCCAGCACAGAGAGAAAGAGAGAGAGAGAGAGAGAGAGAGCTAGATTTAGATCCATTTGGTCATTAAAGTGGATACATGGAATCCACACAACACAACCAACTATCTATCCAAAGCTCTACCTCTCTAGACTGCAAGCCTCCAACTAGCAACCAATATCTAAACAGCTGAATTGCACAGTTTGGTCATCTGCCAGGGCTCAGCTCTATGATCTGCAGAAAAGCGGTCCTTTGAACCTTTACAGAGTAGAATTTCCTCCCAAATAAGTCACAAGAAGAACATTTTGTGGAGAGCGGAATGTGCCTATTGCAAAATTATGAGTCCAACACAGGGATGAAAGGATGGTTATTTCCATGCCATTTAAGATTAAACAGTCTGGTACAAAACTGTTCCATTTAAACTACATTTTCATGACATGTATACAAGCTGTGTAGCTCACATCAAAATTATATCAGAGATCAGGATTATAATATGAATTTAGAAAGAGGAGTACATACTAATTCTGTGCATATTTTATGCATATGAAGAGTTTTCGACATACACTGACTTCCCTAATTGCTTAAAATCAAGGCTTTTTACTAAATACCCAATGACACAAGCTAGCACTGGGATATTATGATGGACAGCTATTTTACCCTAATTCCAGTCTTTCCATTTTACACATTTGACTAACCTTGCATATGGCTACAGCTATGTTTTAAAGACATTACTTTTTGACTGAAGCACACAGAATTCCCAATTCAACTTTACCACTAGATTAACAAATTCAGTAATCTACTTCACTCTAATTCCAGTCTTTATATTTCAAAGATTTGACTGAACTTACATATAAGTACAGCTAGAGCTTAGAAACACTGCGTTTTGACACAAGCTCCCAGAATACCCCACTCAGCTGGGTTACCAAATAAAGAGGTTCAGTAATCCATGAAACCATAAATTTGAATCCTTCTCCAATGCAATAACATCAAGAAAAAAACACCACCTACAAATTTCTTCTCAATTTGGTCCTTTTGTACTATAGAAAACTATGAACCTATTAAACATATTTTTTGCTTCAGGTTGCAACTACAGCAAACTACCTAAACAATGTACCTGCCAACAAAGTGGCCCACAAAACCTGCAGTGCCCTGGGTCCTTTGGAATATATCTGGAGTAAATATGGAAAGCAATAGATATCAAAACAAAAGACTGCTAGGTACTGAATCAGTAAGGATGATATCTGCACTGGGCCTGCAGGGATGGGGTGAGGTGTGGCAGAACCTACTGAAGAATGTCTGATCATGACTGCACTGTGTTGACTACGTAACACAACATTATTAGGGCTCAAAGTATACAACCCAAATGGAGACAAACACCCACAATGGCTCCTCAGCACATATAATGAACACAAAATACTCCCATTCCACAATCCATCCTTTCCCTAGATCTGCTATATGTACCAGGTACTCATCTTGATGTATGGAAGGAAGAAATGCAGTCTATTTATCTATCTACCAATCTATCTCACTAGATAATTGATCAACACCAAACCTGAATAACCTGCTCTATTATTTTTCTGAAATAGGAACTTAACGGAAAATGACTTCTGGAGCATTTGGAGAGTGACCATTCATCCCATTTCTTTTTGTTCCATTTACAGTGTTGCCCTTACGATGCACGTTTCCCTGTCCTAAACTGAAAGCCTAACCACACTGTTCATCCTTTTTGGCTTCTTCTCAAATACATTATTTTCTACTCCAGGGTTTTATCATTTTACCTTGTTCATTTGGCCCGCCCATTGTGTTTGATTATATATGATGTTATTTTGCTTTATTTTATTTGTTACTTTATGTATTTCATTGTGATATAATTTTTGTTGTTTGCATTTTGTATTTTACTGTATTGTATCTTTGGACTTGGCCTCATGTTAGCCGCCCCGAGTCCCCTTCGGGGAGATTGTGGCAGGATATAAATATTATTATTTCTTTTACAAACTTTATGCTTCTCCTTTCTGTTTTATTCATTAATGCAATATTACATTAAGCAGAACATAAATCTCAACAATTATAATGTTTTCAGAACAAAGAGACATCATGTGGTATGGATGGTTTTTGTATACTTCTTGGTAGAGAAATTATTCCCAAGCCAGCCAGCGAAGCCAAACGTTTTCAAACATCAGAAAGGTTTCGGGCAACATCTAATAATCACTAGAGAAAGAACTAAGTAGACCTCAGGGACTTATATATCCCAGAAACTGTTGTAAGGGATGCTGTCCGGAACATACCAAGCAAAAGACAGAGGGGAAACCAGGATATCTTCTTCTGATTATCTGAGCAGACCAGGAGTTCTGACAGCAAAACCTTAACCTTCAAATCTCTTCAGGGCTCTAAGGAAAACCATCCACATTTTGTACTGGGTTCATAAACTATTTAAAAACCAAATAAAACAAATTCAGCTAAGAAATAACACATCAAAACTCACAAGTGTGAACAACCAGCTCAGATGTCAACCCTGGCATTCTGCACCAGCTTCAGCTTTCAAATAGTTGAGAAAATCTTTCCAAGCTCTGCTTCAGACCCACCTTTTCAACTTCCAAAGCCTCAACAGGACATGATGGAAACGATGGAGGTGAAATTTGGCTTCATCATCACAGTGATGCCACTAGACTCCAAATTTTAATACAAACTCTCTCATTCTTATTTAGTGGCAGTGCCTGTTGCATGCCCTTGACACGTTTCCAATATACAGCAACCCAAAGGAGACCCTATGACCACAAGGTTTTAATGGCATTATTTATTTCGGCCTTCCACTAAGGCTAAGAGGATTTCTATGGCTGAGTGAAGATCTGAATCCTGGAATTCTAACACTCAAACCACTACAACACACCGGCCCTATTAATATGAGATGACAAGTGCTAAATCAGACCAGAAGTTCTGTCACATTTCCCAAAGAGATCAAGATATCAATGGGAATCTTAGATGAGGAACATGAAGATAAATGTCTTAACACGAAACAAATAAACCTCTATGCAAATGAAATGATGAAATATGTTCCACGTTGATCTCATTTCTCCACTCCATGTCCCATAACTACTGGAATCTTATTGGGTTAGAGGTCTGAAACCACATCTAATGGTGTAGAAACATCAACTCACAAGTCAGATAAAGGACCAATGTGGCCTCCCTCAAGCAATAAGTTCCTTTATCGAAACCAATTTATTATGTAAAACCCAACACATTTCTGGTTTATTAGGCCAATTTCTTTTTTCTTATCCACCCACTTCTCACACACACCACTTAATTTCAAGGGTTAGGCTTCCTCCCAAAATTACTCAAAGATTATTTTGTATTAGGACACTTTCAACAACCAATTTCTACTTTGCTTTTTTCCTACTACATTCTTGGACATACTCATCAATTGCAGAAAAAATGGTGGATTTACAGAGACAGAAGACAATTGCAAACAAAACAAATGGCTGAAGTACACTGAAGTACACAGGAATACTGTAAGATCTGTCACAGAATGAATGCTAAAGTAATCTGTTTTGCACAGCATGCTGTGTTATTTTGTATGACATTTATGAGTTCAAATGGTATGTTAGAACAAGTCATATAGTTGTTTAAGCCTGGATTTAGCATTCCATATACTACTAGAATGATCAACACAACTTCCCGCCACCTAGGAGAAGTAGTTTAACACTTCTCCAGGTGTACTTTTATTAAGGTAAAAAGGAAGGAAGAAAGAGAGCAAAGAAACAATTATTTAACTCATCGCCTAGGAAACAGATGTCAGGGCGCAACACAATTCATTCTACGTTCATTGTAAGTACATTTTTGTTACGTGTTCTCATCAAAATTCTAGGAATCTGAACAGATATATCAAGATTGGGAAGATATATTGTGTTTGTAAACTGGAGGAATTGAGTGCCTCAAAGGGAAAGCTCAGGTTAAAAGAATTTTTAAGTATGATAAGTAATGTTAGTCCTAAAGCAGGAGAAGTTTGTCTTAGGAGCAGGAATTTTTTTAACAAAATCCTGCACTGTTCTTGAGCATAATCTCTCAGCGGATTCAGAAAGAACCACAGATGGGAAAGTGCAAAACTGAGCAGGAAAATCATTAAAGAATGTGGTCCCCACCCCCACCTTTTTAAAGTCATCTTAATTTTCAGTTTGGTAAAATTATCTGTAACATCCAAACATATGTGCACAATGCAAAAAGGGTACCGATCACCAGCATGTTTTAGTGCCTTCCTAAGGAGTACAGGAACCATAATCTAGCACCTGATGTTAGTCCTGACTAGAATAGACCCATTCAATCAATGGGATCTAGCAAATACTGCAGCCAATGGCAGTCACAGAACATTCAATACAAAGTTCCAGAATAACAACTTCTAGCCTTAAGAAGTAAGAAAAAAGGGAAAAAATAGACTATAATAATTTTATTGTAATTGTACAACAGAATTAAATTACACCGCATCGAGTCGCCTTCGGGCTGAGAGAGGCGGTCTAGAAGCAAAGTAAATAAATAAATAAATAAAATGCTTTATTCCAACACACATCACAAAAAACATGCCCACCCCTCCACACACTTTTAACCATCACTGCACAGCCCCAATGCCACATCAATGCAAAACTATGGAGCTCTAGGATAAGAACTAAGCACTGCCTCTTCTGTTTCATTTAGCCTTTTATAATTTAAGGGATAGTGTCTATCAATTGTTTGAATTGATTTTCTGTAACACCTTGCAGTTACAAAATAATTGGTGAATACAACATACGAGCCCCTGGTGACTCAGTGGGTTAAACCGCTGAGCTGCTAAACTTGCTAACCGAAAGGTCGCAGGTTCGAATGCAGGGAGCAGCATAAGCTCCTGCTGTCAGCCCCAGCTTCTGCCAACCTAGCAGTTCAAAAAAATGCAAATGTGAGTATTTATTTATTTCATTTATTTCTAACCTGCCCTTCTCTACCCCCGAAGGGTATCAATAGGTACCGCTCTGGCGGGAAGGTAACAGTGCTCCATGCAGTCATGCCGGTCACATCACCTAGGAGGTGTCTACAGACAACGCCAGCTCTTTGGCTTAGAAATGGAGATGAGCACTAACCCCCAGAATTGGACACGACTGGACTTAATGTCAGAGGAAATCCTTTACCTTTTCTACAACATTGGTATATACATTTTTTTCCATATCAGGAGCACAAGTTGCTTCTGGTGTTAGAAAATTGGCCATCTGCAAGAACATTGCCCAGGGGATACCCATCCTGTGGGAGGCTTCTCTCATGTCCCCGACAGACAGGAGCTCACCCTGCTCCCTGGATTCGGGCCACCAATCTTTCGGTCAGCAGTCCTGTTGGCAAAGGGATTGTACCACCAGGGGCTTGAGTATATACAATAAACATGCAACAAATGCATGACTGTTGTGTTAACTATCGTCAAATTAGCAACCCTATGAATGAGAAACCTTCATGTCACTCTATATTCAAAAGGTTTGTTTCTTGTTTGAATATCAGTCTGCAATAAAGCCTTCCTCTTTTTACTCCTGCCTTCTAGATTACCAAGCATTATTGTCTTTTCTAATGAGCCATGTCTTTTCATGATAGATAATAGATACATTAAAATATTGCATGCCATTTAATGCTAAGGCAAACGAATCCTACAATATCACGAATGACTAGAACAATAACAATCTCATGCTTTCAAATGTAAGGATGTCATAGGAACAGAGCAGCCTAGTGGAATATTGCAATGATGATGGAATACAAAGGGATGTGGATAATGAAAATACTGGACTGGAGGCAGATGAGCTTCAAAGCACCTAACATTACAACAAAATCCATTCCTCCAGACAGGACAATTCTCTTCCTCAAATTCATACCAAATCATGATGTTAGCACATGTTAGCAAAATCTTTCATCCCCCTAGTAGTGCTCTTTGCCTTCTTCGTACTCCTCCAAGCTTCTTTTTCTGGAGTCATTTTATGAATAACATTTCCTCATCATAAAACTTTGTGGCTGGTTTGTGGTTTATTTTTTTATTTTTTACAAAAGGCATCTCTCAAAGAAGTGCCTTTCATTGAGGTCAAGTAATGCTCGACCTTGCAAACATAAAATATCTATAAAGATAGCAAAAAGACAGTACGAGAGAATGCACTACACATTCTTGGCCTATCAAAGACTTTTTCACCTCTGAATAATACAAGCCTGCACTCCAAAGAGTAAGTGTTATCGCTAAAAGCAGAGTGGAGAGGGGGAAATAAAGATATACAGAGCTCAGCTCACACCACAGAAACTGACAGTCTGGAAACAGAACACAATGTTGGACTCGCACTGACCTAAATTTTCCGTCTACTTTTCCACTGCTATTGACGGCAAACAAACCAAGAATCCGTCGCCTGAGGTCTCCTACTTTCCTTGGAGCTTTGACAGTGCAAAAGTGATGTTTGTGTCAGTTATCTGTTTATACAGCTTGGAAGTCTTACTGAAGTTGGATAACCTCATATTTCCCCCATAAAACAATTATCCTTCAGGAGAATCAACACAGACAAACTTTTTTTTTCCGTGTCAGAAGCGACTTGAGACATTTCAAGTTGCTTCTGGTGTGAGAGAATGGGCCGTCTGCAAGGGTGTTGCCCAGGGGATGCTCGGATGTGTTCCCATCCTGTGGGAGGCTTCCCTCATGTCCCTGCATAAGAAGCTGGAAGTGACAGATGGGAGCTCACCCCGCTCCCTGGATTTGAACTGCAGACCTTTTGGTCAGCAGTCCTGCCGGCACAAGGGTTTAACCCATGGCGCCACCATTGTAACCACAATCCCTTTGCCGTCAGATCGAAATTTTGACTAACAAAGCCTCTGAGATGAGAAAAATTATATAGGGGAAGAAAATACATGTGGATGCTGTCGAATTACCTTTTTTTCACCAAGGGCTAGGCTGCAGGGGGCTAATAGGAACTACAGTCAGCAATATCAATTGCAGAGTAACAGAAACACACAAAACTTGGGAAATTAACTGTTCAAAACCAATCTATTCCAATCACTTGTTACTGTCGTCTGTCTTCAAGTCATTTCTGACTTATGACAACCTTAAGATGAACTGATTATGGGTTTTTCTTGGCAGAATTTGTTAAGAAGAGTTCTTCTGAGGCTGAGATGGAGTGACCTGTGCATGGTCACATAAAGGCTTTCCACAGCTGAGTGGGTTTTCAAATCAGGTCTCCCATTGTCCGAATCCAACACCTGAAACATTCCTCATGCTACACTTATATTCCAAGTAAACTACACTGGAAGGCTGTCTGTTACACAGACCAAGCAACAACAAACTTGGGTACTGATCCAACAAAAACTATCTATAAACATCCAATATTCATGGTACACAGTCAAACAAACCACTTTAGAAGTCTTAGGATATATATATTATATCCTAAGACTTCTAAAATGGTTTGTTTGACTGTGTACCATGAATATTGGATGTTTATAGATAGTTTTTGTTGAATCAGTACACTTATATTCCAACCATTAATATTTGTTAAAGCAACTAATACATTTTATTGCCTGTATTTTTTATAAAAGAACCTTAAGATTAATAGGATTCACATAACTCTTGTCAGAAGATCAAGAAATGCTATTTCAAAGTAATTTGAAAAATAACTAGAAACATTATTCATTCTGCTGATGCACTGAAATGTGATATTGATCTTGTTAACTCTCTTCTTTCCAAAGAGGGGCTGTTGCTCGTATGTGAGCCCCCCCCCCCCCAAATTTATTGCTTCCAAACTCTAGAAAGAGACACCATTGATACTCATTTTAACCTCCACAAGATCTCTTCGCTCAGAGGAAGCAATATTAAATGTTAGGCTATAAAGAAAGTTATTCACTGTAGATTGTTTAAAGGATAATGAGAACACAAAGTCCACTAAATAAACATAAGTGCAATAGCATTTTAATTCCAAATAAAACAAGGTACGAAGGTACGAAACAAGGGAACAATTTGGGACTAAATCAAGAGTAGAAATCATGGCCTTTCTATCCCAGCAGGCATTTGAGGACAGATGAGGGGCACGCTTTTGGGGAGGTTGGGGATGGGATTCCAGGGGTATTGTGAGTTTTAAATGTAATTTTAATTGTATTTATTATATTTAACTATATTTTAACCTTGAATCCACACAGTACTGTTTAATTGTTTGGTTTTTAAAAGGTATTAGTTTTGTTTTAAACTGTGACTAGATTGTGTGGTTGTTAACCATCTTGAGTCCTCACAAAGGGAAAGGAACAGTATAATTTTTTAAAAAATCAATAAATGGGTATTTTCTGATTACAACTCCCAATATTCCTAGGGCTAGGCCCTAGGGCAGTGGTTCTCAACCTTTCTAATGCTGTGACCCCTTAATATGGTTTCTTATGTTGTGATGACCACCAACCATAAAATTATTTTCATTGCTACTTCATCACTGTAATTGTGCTACTGTTATGAATCATCATGTAAATATCTGATATGCAGGATGTATTTCCATTCACTGGACCCAATTTGGCAAATATACCCAATATGCCCAAATTCGAATACTAATAAGGTTGGGGGGATGGGGGGGGGGGGCGGACTATTTTGTCTTTTGGGAGTTGTAGTTACTGGGATTAATAGTTAACCTACAATCAAGGAGCATTCTGAACTCCACCAACAAGGGAATTGAACCAAACTTGGCACGCAGAACCCCCATGACCAACAGAAAATACTGGAAGGGTTTGGTGGGCATTCACCTTGTGTTTTAGAGTTGTTCTTCGTCTACATCCAGAGAGCACTTTGGACGCAAACAATGATAGATCTGGACCAAACTTGGCACAAATACTCAATATGCCCAAATGTGAACACTGGTGAAGTTTGGCAAAAATAGACCTTGACATTTGGGAGTAGTTGCTGGGATTTATAGTTCACCTACAATCAGAGAACATTCTGAACTCCACCAATGATAGAATTGGGCCAAACTTCCCACACAGAACCCCCATGACCAACAGAAAATACTGTGTTTTCTGCTGGTCTTTGGCGACCCCTCTAACACCCCCTGGTGACCCCCAGGTTGAGAAACACTGCCCTAGGGGGATGTGACTTGCAGTCCAAGTAAATACTTGAAGGCTGCATAACTCCCATCCCTGGTCTAAATACAATTGCTTATACTAACTAAAAAACATTGACTGAATTAATGGGAACATGGTATATATATATAAAGAGGTATAGAATCTGGTTAGGATGAACAAAGAGAATGAGGCCCTGTGATCAAAGATGAGGATGTTTCATTTCATAAATTTCTTGTTAAAAATATTTAAAGTAGCATATGATAAGGCTAACCATAAAATATTTTCAACTTTTGTCCTGTCCATTTTTATAGTTTTAAAAGCAGCATTATTGAGACTCCTTTACTGGCAGAAATTGAGAATGTCTCTGACCTTGATCATAATAATAATAACTTTATTATTTGTGAGTCGCCCTCCACCACTGGTGCTCCGGGCGACTTACATCATTTAAAAACCCAAAAATACAACAGTTTAAAACATAGGTACACACGCCAGAAAGGCTCAGTCTCCAGGCGTCCAATCAAACCCCAAATGCCTGGCAGAAGAGCCAGGTTTTCAGGTCCGATAGGAATCTGATTTGGGCCGATGTGGCCCTGAGGGCAGGCGGGAGGGTGTTCCAGATCATGGGAGCCACCACGGAGAAGGCTCTCCGTCGGGTCTCCATCAGCCGAGCCTCTCTCACCCCAGGGATGGCTATACGATCACCATTTATGGCACGCGCTGGCCTCTCGGTGCGTTGGACTGTCAGCCGATCGCCCAGATAGGCTGGCCCAATATTATGCCGTGCTTTAAAGGTGAGCGCCATAAGTTTGTAAATCACTCTGAACTCTGTGGGCAGCCAATGAAGATCTTTTAAAATTGGAGAGATATGGTTTCTGACAGATGCCCCAGAGATGAGTCTGGCCGCTGCGTTCTGAATGAGCCTCAGCCTCCGAGTTGTAGACAGAGGTAGGCCCGCATATAGGGCATTGCAATAATCAAGGCGCGAGACGACGGTGGCATGTATCACAGTTCTCAATGCCTCTGATGGTAAATAGGGGGCCAACCGTCGGGCCCTGCGAAGATGGAAAAAGGCGCCCTTAGCTGCGGCCTGGATCTGGGCTTCCATCGACAGTCTCTCGTCCAGAATCACTCCCAAGCTCTTCACCACCGGAGCCGGGATAGGGGCTCGCCCAAGAGTGGTAGTGGTGAGTGAGGGTCGGGTCGGCCAGGCCACAGAATCTCCGTTTTAGCCGGGTTGATTTTGAGTCTGTATGCTCTGAGCCAGCTTGTCACCGCTCTCAGCCCTTGACTGAAACTGTCCGGCACCGATGATGTCCCTGGGTCGAGCTTCAGCAGCAGCTGTGTGTCGTCGGCGTATTGGTAGCAGCAGAAACCATGGCTCCTAGCAATACTGGCCAGGGGCTGGACATAGATGTTGAAGAGGGTGGGAGACAAGATGGCACCCTGGGGAACTCCACACTCCAACCCGCATTTCCTAGAGACCTGGCCCTGCCACTCGACCCGCTGCGAGCGGCCCGTAGGGAACGATCCCAACCAGATCAGAGCCTTGTCCTGGATCCCGGAGGCAGCCAGGCGGTGGAGCAGTAAGTCATGATCAACGGTGTCAAAGGCCGCAGTTAGATCCAGGAGGACCAGGACTGCCGAGCCCCCCCCCCCGTCCAGCTGGCGGCGGATGTCATCTGTAATCGCCACCAGGACGGATTCCACTCCATGACCCGCGCAGAAACCTGACTGGAACGGATCCAGGCCCCCGGATCGATTTAGGAAGTCACGCAGTTGGCTTTCCGCCGCCCGCTCCAGGAGTTTACCCAGGAAGGGTAGATTGGCAACAGGGCGGTAGTTTGCTGGGTCGTCAGGGTCAAGGCTCGTCTTTTTCAGGAGGGGCTGACTCTGGCCTCTTTCAGGGAGTCAGGGAAAACGCCTGTATCCAGGGAGAGGTTCACCAGGTCCCTCAGAGCGCCCAATATGATGTCAATGCTGGACTTGATTAGGTGCGATGGGCAGGGGTCCGTGGGGCAGGTCGTCGCTCTTGCCCCGGTCACTAACCTTCTCACCTCTTCCGATGTTAGGGGCCTGAATTCTGAGAGACAGTGCCCATTGGTCCGGATTGGGTGCTGGGTCCTCGCGCCCTCTGCCTCGGGAATAAGCGGCAAATCACGCCGAAGTGCCGCGATTTTTCCGATAAAGTGCTTTTGGAGGTCATCTGCTGTTATCGCCGAGTTTTTGAGCTCACTCCGTGGGGGCGCTAGGAGACTCCGGACTACTTTGAAGATCTGTGCTGTGTGGGAGCCAGCGGCTGTAATCTGGGCGGCATTATAAGATTTCTTAGCCTCTTTGATCTCATGTTCGTACAGCCTGTGCTGTTCTCTGTAGGCTGCTCTATTTGCCCCGCTGGGTTTTCGTCTCCAGATACTCTCGAGTTGTTTCCTCCGGCGTTTCATCCGCTTTAGGTTCGCTGTGAACCATGGGGAGCTGGTTTTCCTGGGGCGGAGGGGTCGCCTTGGGGCCACCTGGTCGATGGCCCTTGAGAGGACACTGTTCCATCTGGCAACCCGATCTGTCAGTGATCCTCCAGGAACCCTCACATAACCTGTGATCACTCCTAATGTTCCCCCAGCAACAGCAAAATGGCATACCGACCAGAAGAAGCCTGTAATTGTCAAGTTGGGAGTATTGGGAATATGACTCCAAGATTAATTGGATAAAATCCTAGTTAGATTATTTCAAAAATGTGTTTTTGAAAGCTGTTTTCCTGCCATCTGGCAAATGTCACACCATGACTATGTAAAATCAACATATACACAGTCAGTGGGGTTACGATGGAACAGTTGTGCCAGAAAGGGGGCAATTCTCACTTTGTTTTCCACTGCTCCTCCAGCCACGCTTTATTGTATAATGCATACCCTCATGTAAGGACCTCATTTACTTCCCTCTCACATACTTCATTCAGGATGCAGAAAATCTGTTATGGAGAAATGCCATGTCTTCTCCATGCATTGGTAACCATCTCTTTATCTTCTACATCAAAAGTGCAAAACTCAATACCTCCAAGATGTTTTGGACTACAGACTCATTAGCCATACTAACAGAGTCTTATGGGAGTTATAGTCTAATAAGGGGTACCCAACTGCCTTCCCCTCCATACATACAGCCTCTGAGACTCTCCTCCCAGAGAAGCTAAACCGCAACCCTTTTTGCCCTCTTTCTGTAAACAGATATCAACCTCTTTATTCTGACGTGTTTTTGAGAATTGATTTTTCAGCGTGAATAGGCCTTTGATTGTCTTTTATTTGTTTTGGGGTTTGGTTGTTAATTTGTTGCAACTGGTTTTAATTTTATGATGGCTTAATTGTTTTTCAATATTTGTATCCTGTTAATTTGTAACAATGTTTGATTTAATTATGATAAGCCACAATAAGTGCAAAACTGGGGGGAAAGGTAGGATATCAATAAAGATAATATTAATGTATTTTACCTATGCACAGTGGATTAAACAGCTGAGCTGCTGAACTTGCTGACCGAGAGGTCAGTGGTTCGAATCTGGGGAGCGGGGTGAGCTCCCACTGTTAGCCCCAGCTTCTGCCAACCTAGCAATTAGATAATATGCAAACGTGAGTAAATCATTGATTCTCAGCATGTGGGTCCCCAGGTGTTTTGGCCTACAACTCCCAGAAATCCCAGCCAGTTTACCAGCTGTTAGGATTTCTCTGAGTTGAAGGCCAAAATATCTGGGGACCCACAGGTTGAGAACCACTGGAGTGGATCAATAGGTACTGCTCTGGTGGGAAGGTAATGGTGCTCCATGCAGTCATGGTGGCCACATGATCCTGGAGGTGTCTATGGACAACGCCAGCATGTTGGCTTAGAAATGGAGATGAGCACCACCCTCAGAGTCGGACACAACTAGACTTAATGTCAAGGGAAAACCCTTACTTTTACCTTTACTTATGTACACACACATTCAATGCAACACTTTGGAAAGCAACATGGAGTGATATAGAAAATAGTACTTTAAGATAAATGTTGGTCTCATTATTGTCTTCCCTTCTGTCAATTTCCTTATTTTTCCCACAAACACAACTCTATAGTGTCCCACACTGGCTAAAAGTATACAATAATTTGGCGGGGGGGGGGGGGGACGGGGACGGGGGGACGGACGGAGACCAGTTAAGTTCACCATGATCAATAAACACTAAAACTCAATCAGGATTCCTGCAACCACTAGTATTATCAACCCAGGTTTTCTATCACTCCAAGTACTTACCTTCCATACTTGGTGAAGGAAAGAACACCATCACTAGTACAGGAATTATCACAAGTCCATTTATCATTGTAGACCTAAAGGGAGGAAAAAGAAGAGATATATGATTTAAAAATAAAACCAGAACTATTCAACTCAGCTTCATTTCCTATGAGGAACATCACCAATTTCTTGAATATCAATTGCCACTCACAGAAAGTACATTGCTCAGTAAGGACACTTTCCAACTCTGTTTAACAATTGCTTCTTGTACAAACTTAGTTGCTCAAAAAGTCCAGATTCAAGAACATTCAGAAAATTGCTCAAAATGTGGCTTTTAAAGCAAGCATTTGGAGAGTGAGATGAGATAACTTCGGGATTGGTGCAATGTCCAATGTTCTATGTTATGTTGTTGATCTTTGATGTTTTATAGTTTACTGGTTTTATTCTATTATTATATGCTATTTTAGTTATGTGCTGTATTTTATATTTTGTGAGGCATTGAATTTTGCCATTTACTTTGTTGTGAACCCAGAGAGGTTGAGAAAAGTGGTATATAAATGAAATAAATGAATGAATAAATAAAATATATGAGCACTGTGTGACTATGTACACACAAGATTGGTTTGGAATCACGAAGGAGCTACACATTTTCACACACTGGGACCTGTAGGCTTTTTTAGTGATCTGGCAGCTGATATTACCAGAGCCTTGTACAAGTATGTAATATTTCAGCATTTAAGTGAATGGTTGGGCTTTCAAAGTAAGTTCTCCCAAGCTGTATAATGTTGAGGAAAGAAAAAGATGATGCTGTTTTTTGTGTGTCATCAACTTGTTTATGACTTACAGCAGCAACCCTAAAGTGATTCTACTAGACAATTTTTGGAACTGAAAGTATGTGACTCGTATTTACCAGCTGTTAGGATTTTTCTGAGTTGAAGGCCAAAATAGCTGGAGACCCACAGGTTGAGGACCACTGGAGTGGATCAATAGTTACTGCTCCGATGGGAAGGTAACAGCGCTCCATGCAGGGGAATTGAACCATGGTCCCTAGAGTTGTAGTTCAATGATCAAACCACTACATCAGCTGGCAAGATTGATCTCTAGTAGGGGTTTTATTGCTCAAAAGCAATTTCACACAAACTCACAAATGTCACATTTACAAGTTTCCTTATCTGTGAAGTACGGAGGTATAAATAGGTCACAACAACTTATGAATTTACCTTAATAAAACAAGATGGTGAAGTGTGCTTTTTATGGAACCTTGTTCCATTTCTTCCAATTTACACACATTTTGATGATATGGTTTCAACTAAAAAAATTGCTTTCTCTCTCATTTCACATAAATAGGACTAGAGGCTACGATGTTCCTTTTTCCTAGTGTTTGGAAAACCACAAATCTAGTGTCCACAATATCTGAGGAATAACAGCCACAGAGTCCCATTAATCACTACTAATCTCAAATGGGAACCAAACTTAAAGAAGACATCCTTAGCAAATGTAAGAGCAAAACTATCTAGCTAGCTAGCTACCGTAGTTCTGTTTTCATGTTTATATATTTGTATATTTTAAATTGCATTATTTATTTGCTTTATTTGTACCTTGCCTTTTCACCCCTTTGGGGGGACTCAAATGCTTTTATGTCAAGCCTCTTCGAGTTCCCTTTCAGGAGATAAAGTGGGGTATAAATAAATATAATAATAATAAATCTTTATTTGTACCCCGCCACCATTTCCCCAAAAGGAATCGGGGCAGCTCACAGAAGCACTCCAAGTGCCACATGCAGAGAAAGATACATAAGTATAAATACAAAGAAGTGAATTATAAATTGTGTCAAGAGGAATTTATGGGCTAACATGATAGAAGGGTAAATAAGTAATGTTATAGGCACAGTGACTAGGGATGGAAGTCAAGGTGCAGTTCCAGGGGTGTGTGGGATAAGGGTTGACTTTGCGAAGGATGTGAGAAAGAGGAATGTCTTATACGTTGTAGTGTTTTGTGTCATGTATGTTATGTGTACTGGGTGTATCTATCGCGTTTGTAAATTTTAATAAAAAATTAAATAAAAAGAAATAAATTCTGCCCCTCAGCGTGTACACATTACTCAGCTTGATAGACTGTTTGATAGCATTTTTCATCTGGTCTCTCTGCTATAACATCAAACCAGAGATCATCTCCTTTTGACAAAGGCCCACAATTCTCATTTGTGCAGTGTGTTTACACAATGACTTGAAGGTTAAGATTGGAACAGCACCATATCAGAACTGAACTTCCCAAGAAAGTGGAAGCTGAGTACAATGAGAGGCAGAATTTCTGTCTATCTTACATTTAACTGGAGAACGCATTCCCTTACTTTGAAGAATTTAATGCATTACAACATACAAGCTTTGAGTCATTCCACTGTCAGTCAATTTAAAACTGCTGTCAGAATAATTAATCAGTGATGGGCAATATGTTCAACTCCTAATTAAACTTACTTTCACTGTAGCTGATGGGTCACTGAAATTCATTTTCCAAATCAAGCAGTACAAAACTACATAATTAAAAGCTACATTTTGGCAAAAAAAAAAACCATACTAGCAGTATTAATTTTCATATAATTGAAGGGAAATATTTTTCTCATGAAGATATGGAAATGTCAGAGGAAAAGAGCTTCTATCAAAAGCCAGATTGTATCTTTGTGAAGTGTTAGTGAGGACTTTGTTTTTCTTCTACATATCGGCTAAGAAACATGGGTTGTATCCAGTGTTTGCTTCCTCCAGTGCAGAATTAGTTTGCCCACTCCTTGCTACAAAGCAAAACCACCAAAAAAAAGTGTTTTAATGTCATTATTTGTTTGACTATGTCGTGACTTTAATTATTTTTTCATACTCACATATAAATCTAGAAATTTTAGTCAAAAATTGACCCCAAAAACTGGGTCAAGTTATCTACAGGCCTTATGAAAAAAAATCTTGTTTGACTGAACTCTTAGCAAAAAATGGATCCATCCCATTATCTGAGTAGGTGGGGAAACCGACCCCAAAATAGCATTGGTGCTTTCCCCTCTCCATGAAATGACGTTTGAGTTATCCAAGGGTCATATCAAAATCCATAATGTTGGTCAAAAACCCTGCTGTACTCAATTCATACACAAGGTCAACTTATACATGATGATATAAGGTTTCTTTTTACAATGTATCGTTATCCCCATCTTGTTTCCCTTTTTGGCAATTTCCTTGTGCTCCGTGGTGGGAGAAAGGTAGTGTCTAAATAATATGTAATATATAACAGTACCATAATGATTGAATAAAATTCCTCCAAAGAGACACTGAAAGGAGAGAGAAATTCCACTGCAGGAGCCCAAAGGGAGACACTGAAGAGAGATAAATATCATAGTATGAATCAAAGTCTACTGGCATGGCACTGTCTAGCCACCCTATGCATTTTTTGGGGTACAGGAGCCAACATCCAATGGATCCATTGTCCTCCCTGAAGCAACACGACATGCGAGTGTGGAGAAGAGCAAACCACAGGCTACCTAGTACAATGCAACCTGAGCCCTGCCACATGCACAATGGAGGACCTTCTCACAGTGACACCAGAGGCACTCCAAGTGGCCAGCTTCTGGTCAAAGGACATCTAGTATAATGCCAAGTTTTTAACTTTGTGGTTTGTTTTCTTTAAAAAAAACACATTTAAACTGTACCCTCAATTCACTTCTGACATGATAAATACTGAAGCAACTTTTGTGAGTGCAAGTGTGAACAAGGCATTATTGTTCCTTCTTCTTGTAGCTCACTAAATGGCACAAAACCTGTTTCAGAGCAGGGTTTCAACACTAGAAAGGGCTACAGGGTGAATGGCTCTGGATCCCAATGTAGATCATGTCAGATGTAAATCAAGCTTTCCAGCTTTCTCTTAGCAGCCTGGATCCTTTTTCAAATGTACAACACATAATTAAGAGCACAAGCAGAATGCATCCAAACGTTGATGTGCCTGGAATGCTACCAAGGTGTCCCTCAATGTGGAGTCGCTGGATAAGGCTTGTACCAGCTGTATTTATTTATTTATTTATTTATTTCCGGCATTTTACCCCGCTCTTCTCAACCCCCGAGGGGGGACTCAGAGCGGCTTCCAAAAAGGCACAATTTGATGCCAACACAGTAAAACACATAAAACACAGTATAAAACCCCCCAAAACATTACACATTAAAATACAATTACATCAACATATCATACACATTCATTTAAGTTAAAAAATGTGCTGCCTTGAGCTAGTGTGCAAACGCCTGGTCCCATAGCCAGGCTTTTACTTTTTTCCTGAATGTCAGGAGGGATGGAATTGATCGTATGTCACTAGGAAGCGCATTCCACAGATGGGGAGCCACCACCGAGAAGGCCGTCTCCCTCGTCCCCACCAGCCGCATTTGAGAAGTCGGCGGAAGCGAGAGCAGCGCCTACCCGGGTGATCTTAAATTACGAGGTGGGATGTAGCAGCAGATGCGTTCGGACAAATACAGAACAAATACAGCAAATACAGAACGAGTAAGTAGAAATTTTCAAAACTGATATGTCTACAATGCATTCTGTATTTGCCAAAGATATGTTAGGAGCTGGGATTCTTTTCCACAAAAAGCATAGATTGTTTTCTCAAGATTTGTTCTTATTGTGTGCTTTGAAGTCATTTCCAACTTATGACAATCCTAAGGTGGCTCATCATAGCGTTTTTGGAGGCTGGGAGTGTCTCACTTGTCCAAGGTCACCAAATGGATCTTCATGCCCAAACCAACCTTGGTCTCCAGAGCCATACTTTTAACACTCAAACCATTGGGGCAAGCTGTCTGTCCTAATAATCAAAGCCAGTTGTTTAAACAAAAGGAGGAGACCAATATGTTCCTACCATTGTTCCAGGAAGAACAGAAGTAAGTTAAAAGACTTGATAAAAAGTAAAATCTACATCCCTACTGCTTGGTGATGCAAGCCATGTTGTTTAGACAGTAAAAATTCAGCCAACAAACTTTTGGAAAGGATGCAAAGCTCTCTTCCTGGCTGCTATTTTGCGCAGAGAATGCAATACAGGCAGTCTAGGAGTTACAAATATCTGACTTACAAACAACCCATAGTTAAGAAAAGAGGCGAGACAACAGAAAGTGAGAGAAATGTACCCTGCAAAAGGGAAATTCTCTCTTGAAAGAGTTGTCATGCAAAAAAAAAGTATCTCAATCAAAGTTTTATCACTAAATCCTGTTTCCACAACATGTTGATTTTTTCAAAATCCAATTGTCACAGGGACGAAAGTGTGGTGAAATTTTCTGAACAGGGGCATAGGCAGCAAAACAAACGCCACAGTGGTGTTAACCCTTCCCTATGCTACTCAAAGCTTCTAGCTAACTTGTTAGCTGGAATTACACTTAAGAAATGTACTTGTTGCGACTTACAAACACATTCAACTTAAGAACAAACCTACAAACGACTGCCTGTATCTGCTGTTAGCCTGTTCAAGCTAGTTAAAAATAAACCTTGAAAGAAAGCCTATCTATGGTTTCACACATAGATACACTTCCTTAACTCTGCAAACCAGTGCCAAGAATTTAAGACAAAAAGTAGAGTTCTACTGCTGCCTTTCACTTAAATAAAAATAGATCCCTCAAAAATACAACCGCTAAGCAAACAGAAATTAGAAGTTTCGAGAAAGAGGACAACTCTCCAGACAAAACAGGAAATGAACAGCGTTCTGCTGCTGCAGGTTGGTTCTGAGATGGTGGGAAGAGCAGTTCAGTACTATTTTGAATTCAAGTGAACTGTCACATTATTAGACACATCCTCATGCGAGCATCCCATCAGCCAGATAGCAACCTCACCCAGTGGGCCTTGCCCCCCAAATGTAGTATGCTGCTAACTACCTATTTTCCCAAATTGGCATTTGGATCTGGTAACCAAACTGGTATTCAGGTTTGAGGGTTTCCTTCTTCCAGCGTTAGTATTGCAATTGAGACTGTCTCCATTCAATTGTCACCACCGCCAACAATCCTCTTCTCCCAAAGTAATGACGTATGTAACCCGGCATTCTATACAGTTTTATAAATAGTAAATATGGGCTGACCTTGTCACTATTTTTTAAACTTGGCCTTAGGAAAACGGTAAGTAAAGATGAAGCCTGATTTACTAAATTCAACTCAAAGCATGTGATTGGCAAGGGGAAATAAAATATGATGAAAAAACACTGACAGCTGAGGAATGCAACTGTCATTCCGAGAGCTGGTTGATGAATGAAATAAAAAGGCAGGATTTCCTAATAATTTTCCTCCTGCCCTGGAAGAGAATGTGTGTGTGTGGGTGCCTTCATGTTGCCTGTTGATTTATGGCTGCCCTGTGAATTCTATGGAGTTTTCTTAGACAAGGAATATTCAGGGGTTCCTTCCTCAGAAATATAGCCTGCAGCACCTGGTATTCACTGATGGTCCACCATCCAAGTACTAATGAGGACTGAGCTGGCATAGTTTCCTGAATAATTCCCAACCAACATGATTTTTGTTCCTAGGTTATAAAATGTCATTTTCTAATTGGTTCTATCATAAAAACTTTGGTTTTTTGCAAGACATTCCGCAGCACATTTTGCTCTAGTTTTTCAATGAATATCTCATCGAATTTCAACCAATTCAACACAGACTGCAGTAGGCCTAGACACAAAAAATAAGTTTCTGGAGTATAACAACAATTTTCAAAGTAAACAGTAAAGGTCAAGGTTTCCCCTGACATTAAATACAGTCAAGTCCAACTCTGGGTGTGATGCTCATCTCAATTTCTAATCCAAACTGCTGGCGTTGTCTGTAGACACCTCCAAGGCCATGAGGCCAGCATGATTGCATGGAGTGCCGTTACCTTCCTGCCAAAGTGGTACCTATTGATCTACTCACTTTTGCATGTTTTCAAACTGCTAGGTTGGCAGGAGCTGGAGCTAACAGCAGGAGCTCATGTCACTCCCCAGAGTCGAACCTTTCAATCAACAAGTTCAATAACTCAGCTGTTTTACCCACTGCGTCACAGGGGGCTCCTTCAAAGTAAATACCGCACAATTAAACAGGAAATAACACTTTCAAACCAGGAACAGAACTTTTCCAATTTTGTTACATAGTGTAAGAGTAAAACTATGCTTAAAGGGGGATCTCTCCATGAACAGAAGGGTCCCCTCCATGACCATAACCCTTATGACTACTGTAACCAGAATCTTATACAGAAATAAAGGTCCAGACACAGATGTGACCACTCCAGCCAGATCATGATATTCCTCATATATCTATCCATCTATCTCCAGGTGTTCAATCAGCAAGCACCAGATGTACTTTTTATAGTTTCCAATATACTGTTCCTTTCATTGCAATCTTATTTTGCTTGTTCAAAGATTATAATGCAATTCTCCATGGTTGCAGTTGTGCAATATTACTTCAGATATGTATCTAATCTATTGTATTTATCTGCCGTATTAATTACATAAAGCGCTGAAATCAGATCTAAACCAACTCGAGCATGTCTGGAGGTTACTGTACCACACCGAACCTCATAATACAACAATTACAGAGAAGGCACTCTGTTCCCTCACTGGACTGAACCTTTGTAGTAAATCTTCCTACTTATCAAGTGAACACTAAGGTTTTGTAACATTTATTTCTTTGCATACCCCCAAATCTTGTACACACGACTGCAACTTCATTTAACCCAATGCTCTCCAGATGTGCTAGGTGACAACTTGCATCATTCCTAGCCAGTGCAGCCCAAAGCTTGAGGTCATAATTATTTCCCAACTTTTTTGGAAGGCACCAGGTTGAAAGGAAGAGAAAATATTGCTATAATCCATCATTGTCTTCCCTAGAACAAACCTATCTAAAGATAAAAATGCAGAAAATACCAGGGCTTTAATTTAAATGAGATATGTAGCTCGGGAAGTAGATGCCTCCTTGGATAGCGACTAATCAATTTCATTTTGATACACATTTAATTTCTCAAAGCTGTTACAGTCACAGCCTAGAAGGAAAATACACCACTGGAGGGATGGGGGGCAGATCAAACATTGTGACTGTGTGATAGTTTCACTTAACATTGGAATGAAGCTGGAAGTCATGCAAGAGAAAACAAAGCACAGCGGGCACTTGATATCTGCTGGGGCTTGGATCCACGGCCTCCCACCATCACCATTGATTCCGAATTCCGTGAATGTTCAAGTCCCATTATATATAATGGCACTGTAAAACCCCATATCTAAAAATAGCAAAATCAAGGTTTGCTTTGGGGAATTAAAAAAAATTTTTTTTCAAGCCATGGATAGTAAAATCCATTAATATTTCACACCAAAAATGAATGAGACGCCTACACTAACACACACACACACACACACACACACACACCTTTTACACAATATTATCTCCTTTTTAAAAAGCTGATTTCCCTCCACACAAGATTATTTACTAGGCATGGTTTCGAACCAAAAAATCGTGATTCTAAAATCAAAAGGGGGGGGGGGATTTTTTTTGATTAGTAATAGAAAGACTTACAAAAAAATTTCCAAAAATTTCTAAAATGTAACGTAATAACTAACGAAATTCGTTAGTAGTTCGTATGCCAGCGCATGCGCATTCCAGATGGTTTTGGCCTACAACTCCCAGAAATCCTAACAGCTGGTAAATTGGATGGATTTCTGGGAGTTGTAGGCCAAAACTTGAATAAATCACACTGAATTCTAGATGGTACTCTCCAAATAGGAAGGAGGGAGGGAGGGGGTATTCTATTCTTGGAAGCAGCAAAAAAAAAAGGAGGAGGAGCCCCCCCTCACTCCTCGCTGCCTCTCTCTCACCCCGATCCTGAGGGAGCGAGGGCCCAAGTTTGCCCAGGCTGGTCATATACCTACATTCCATGCACATGCAATAATACAGCAGTAATAACAATGGGTATAAGAAGAGGTAAAATTCAAACCGAAGTATTCTGACTGTGGTCCCTCCTCAAGCGGTGCAAACTGCAAAAGGCTCTTCTCTATGAGCCCGGAAAAGCCAAAAAGCCCAGGCACAGCGTTTGCTGCCTGGGTGCACACACATACATATTCTTGGGGGGTATCCCGGGCTCATAGAGAGGGACCACAGTCAGAATACTTCGGTTTGAATTTTACCTCTTCTTATACCCATTGTTATTACTGCTGTATTATTGCATGTGCATGGAATGTAGGTATATGACCAGTTGGATTACTTATAATATTAGGCACTTACAGTAGCATTCATTCTATTATACATTAGGTTGGTTTCTCACCCCAATACTCTTTGATGCTTTAGATCCTGGCAGGCAGGAGAGGCAGGAAGCCTGGAAAAATGTAAACAGAGAGTTTACTTCTGAGTAAATCCACAAAGGAGGGCACTTCATCCAAAGTGCCCTCCTTTGCAGATTTACTTCTGAGTAAACCTCTCTAGCATTTCTTACGAATTTCTTACGAATCATTTCATTTTCATAACTTTTTTCTCATGCCTATTATTTACCACTCCCATAAAATTCTCTCAATGGAAGTACTCTCTGGGCCCTTTCATGTTACACAGTTATAGCTCTACAATTCCACTACAGCTGCCATGGCAAAGTCCTATGGATTTCTGGGATTTGCAGTTTAACCAAAGAGCTTTCCAGCTGAGGATCCTAAGGGTCCCTATCTCAACATCTAATTCCAGGGCTTCACAGAGTGCAGCCATGACAATCAAAGTGGATTCATCGTTCTATAACTGTGTAGTGTGTAAAGGGCCCAGTTTGGAGTCCTGAATAAGGACCTTTTCTTCCATTCATGCTAAACCCTTGCAACGAAGCCTAAAACAGATGAAGTAGTTTAAGTTTAGGGCCCCCTGGTGATGCAGCGGCTAAACCGCTGGTATGCTGAACTTGCTGACCGAAATGTTGGTGGTTGCAATCTGAGGAGTGGGGTGAGCTCCCGCTGTTAGGCCCAGCTTCTGCCAATCTAGCAGTTCAAAAACAGTGTGAATAGATCAATTGGTACCGCTTCTGTGGGAAGGTAACGGCGCTCCATGCAGTCACGCTGGCCACATGACATTGGAGGTGTCTATGTTTCTTCGGTTTAGAAATTGAGTTGAGCACCACATGTAAACTATTATGTAATTTTAGTGCTAAAACATATTTTTCATATTGTTTCCTAGTTATTTTTGATACCAACATATAGGTTTGTGTATGTTATTGTGAAGCCACTTTGGACTTCCTTTGAAATAAATCAGCAAGAAGATTAAGATCTAAATGACCGAAAACTAGAAGAATGAGGCAGTTCAGATCTGGTTAAAGATGACTTTCAAGGCGACAAGTTATACTTGTTTGTCGCTTTACAAGCAAAGAATATTATAATTCCTTAAGCATTCATGAAAGCTCAATTTCACATCTTCAGATTTATAAACACAGAACTGGGATAAGTAGCTGTGCAATGATGGACACACACACATCTTTATACAGGTTGCAGTATTGCACCTAGTTTCAGTTTTGAGACAATTTTAAACAGATGATTTTAACGTCAAGATAAGTGATTTTAATGTTTTTGTTTGTGTATAGCCTAGTACAGAGGTGCTCACACTTTTTCAGCATGCAAGCTACTTATAAAACAACCAAGTCAAAATGATCTGCCTACACACTACAACAATGTAAAACATATAACTATTTTCAAATTTATTAAGGATTCTTTGTATGTACAATGTATGTTGATGTACCTTGAATAACTGAATAAGCCAATATTGCACAACACACATAATAAATAATGATCAGGGAGCGCAGCTCTGCAGGACTACAGTTCCCAGAACCACAAGTAAACACATGAGAAATCTCGCGAGAGTTGCTTCCATGACTTGAAATCTTGAAATCTCTTCCGCTGCGATCGACCAGTACTGCCTCCATGATCGACCAGTAGATCGCGATCGACGTAATGAGCACCCCTGGTCTAGTATGTTTCGGCATTGAATGTTTGCAGTTTATGTGTTGTCCTCTTCGGGGTAAGAAGGGTGAAATATAAATGCTTTAAATAAATAAATAGTTTCAAGTTTTGGTTCAAAAAGACCGGGGTTTTTTTTAATTGGAGGGATAACTCAGTTTGATTACAAAATCTGGTGGGTTTTTAAAAAAAAATATTGGGTATCTAGGGAATTCACATGTCCTCTTGAGAGCCAGAATTTTCCCCACATCTGACGTACGATAACACTTCATGTATATGATGAGGTTGATTCTCCACCTCAAAAAAGTGTAAATCACAAACTCTAGACAAAACTTGTTTGTGAGTGCACAGGGGCATATTCCAGCGTTCATCTTGGTTCCACCTCCTACAATACAAGTAGACACCTCCTTGTTAACCTGACTAAGATCACCAAGGGCTTAATATCCTGTTCCTGTTGTAAGATGAGTCCATGCCCCTATCCTTTAGCCACTATTGTTTTTTTCAGCAATAGACCATTAAGAAGGAATGAAGACCTGTCAAGCTGAAATGAGTGAGCCATGTCAGCACACTGCTGAGTGGAGAAAATTAATAAGGGAATCGTTCAATGAAACACACATCCCAGATGTTCCTTCCTTGGCCAGGACACAACACTCTTTCATCAACTTCCCCTCAATCTTTTTGCATTTTTTTAAAACCCTAAGCTGCAGCCTCACACACAGAGCAATTATGACGGTGCCAATTCTGGGCTGGTCACACTCCATGCAGACAGACTAGCACTTAAAATAAGCCCTCCCACTGACATTTAGTAATCTTTACCAGGAGCCCAGACATCCCTTCAAACCTGCAATGCTTTGAGTCATCAGGCAAAAGCAGCATGCACACATGAAGGACATGCTATTCTAACCACCAAGATGCTTAAAATGTGCTAACAATGTGTTGCATTCACACTGACAGGCGGACTGCTGCCATAAATAGATGGCATGAATATTTCTAGCCAATGGAATCCCTCCCTCTGCTTCCAAGAACTTATCAGTTGCTATCTTTGTGTCTTGGAGGTTTGTGGATGATGATAAACCGGAAGAGGGACTGCATTTTGGAGGTTTTTCGGTGTTAAGAGACAAAAGTGTAACACAAGAAATATTTTGCTTCTGAGCATGTGTAGGGCGTGTGTGCCGCCAGGACACCTGTTGACTTACAGTGACCCCATGAATTTCATAGGGATTTCCCAGGCATGGAACACTCAGAAGGGCTTTACCAGTTCCTTCCTCTGAATTATAATCTATAGCACCTGTGTTTGTCCTGGGAAAAGGAACAATATGGAGGGGAAAACAGACTCGTATGGATAGAGATTAGAGAAAATGACCATGAGTCTAAGGCACAGCTCATTGCACACTCAAGCCCTTTGTCTGCACTATATATAAATCCTCTATCCTCCTCCAGTACATATAAAGAATGTGGGGACCTCATGAGTCATGGCTCCATTAAAGACCGAACTGTCTCCCAGTATCATTTCACTCTATACAGTGTTCCCTCACTTATTGCGGGGGTTACGTTCTAGGGCCTCCCGCAATGAGTGCAAAACTGCGAAGTAGGGATGCTATATTTATTTTAATATTTATACATTATTTTAGTAGTTATACACTATTTTAAGTTTATTTTTATAAACTTAAAATAAAGTGAAGGAAAGGCCCTTCAAGGCTGGAGGGAGGGAGGACTGAGGAGCGAAAGCACCTCGGAGAGCGGCGACGGCAAAAACCCACAAACAGAAAAATTAAGGAATATATAATAAATTAGTATTTTTTGAAAACCGCAAAACAGTCACTCCACTAAAAGCAAACTGTGAAATAGTGAGGGCACACAACCTGGGTTGACTTATCTATGGGTCAATGTGTGTACTGTACCTTAAAAAAGGAGCCATCCCCTTCTCTGAGTGGCAAAAAGACAAGAGCTTGGTCCATCAAAAGAGAGCCTCAAAGAAGCACCAACCCCATCTACTGTCTCCACCATGATGCCACTTCTGGCCTTTTTGAATTGCTAAGTGGGAAAATAGTGACAGATGCCAGGGGTGACTAGTCCCCTGAACCAGCGTACGTCTTCCCTTTTCCATGGAATGAACCTCGACTGAAACATGGATCATATTAAAATCCATAATCTACCCTTAAACATAAGGTCCAACAGTGTCACAAGTGGACGGTGAAGCAACAGCTCCCCTGGTGACCAGAATTCGAATTATACCCTCATGAACCTGGAAAGTTAAATAGCCTCAGTGTGTCTGTCTATATATGTTGTGTGTCTATAGCACTGAATGCTTCCCATGTATATGTGCATTGTGATCTGCCCTGAGCCCCCTGCGGGGTGAGAAGGGGAGAATATAAATACTGTAAATAAATAAATAAATTCAAAGTAAGTACCACACAACTGAACTGAAAATAACTCTTTCAAATCAGGAACATTAAAAAAAAATCTAATTTTGCTAAATAGCGTACCAGACATTTAAAAGAAATACTGATTCAAAAAACTGCGCAGGAAGGAGTTATATGACGGACCTCTTCCTCTCTTGCGCCACCAGACTATACCAGAGAGCAACTGGTGGAATACTATTAGTTCAGTTGTTTTATTCTCACTGCTATGGAAAAGACTGGAAAATCTGCAACGTGACTCAGACACACAGCTGTTCATTAAATATGTCCACACACACACACACACAAAAACACAAATAAGAGCAAGGGAAAGACAGCATAGTGCCTTAGGAGACAGCAAGCAAGATAATAGTACAAGACTACGAGGAAGGCAAATTCAGTTGAAAAGGTTGCAACATGTCTCCAGAGAGGAGGCCATCTGCAAATATGATTGACTAAGCCAAGAATACATTTTTAAAAATCTCAGCCAAACTCTGCAGAGCAGCCTAGCTGTGTGTGTTCACTTACTCTCTCCCTACACCTCCAAATAGACTGCTCTCTTTTTGCTTATTTGCAAGAGTAAGCTGGTTTGTTTTTCACTTCTTTCAGGGAAAGCATCAGCCTGAGGGAGGTAGAAGGGAAGTTGTGCCTAAGTATTCTATTATCAGCTTAAAATTCAAAGCAGTGGCTATATGGTATTCGATTTTTTAGAAAAACAGCCTCTTAAGTAGCTAACGTTACAGAAAATTCATTTTAAATTCACATTCAATACAACACACACAATAATTACCATGTGCATACATCAGTGTTTTTCAACTTTTTTTGAGCCGCGGCACATTTTTTACATTTACAAAATCCTGGGGCACACCACCAACCAAAATAACACAAAAATGACACTCTAACACAGTAATACATATAGTTAATATGTTTTAAAATGTATTTATACACTCAGTGTGAAACCTGGGCTTGTTTCAATGAATCCAACATATATATGACTTCCTTTCACATATTTATACATGGCTATCATGTCTTCTCTCAGCCTTCTCTTCTTCAAGCTAAACATGCCCAGCTCTTCAAGCCGCTCCTCATAGAGCTTGTTCTCCAGACCTTTGTGAAATTTGACCCTGAGTGAAACTTGCTTCCAGTTAACTATGGATGTCATGAAGCTGTTATAAACAGTTCCCGGGGGGCAACTCTCCAAAAATCCAGTAAAATAGTAAAAAAAAAATCCAAGTGGAGAGGCTCAATTTGTTTCTTGGAAACCTATGAGGGGGCTGCTAGGAGGGGGGAGAGTACCAATTTCTCACAGCACACTGGTTGGGAAACACTGGCATACATGATACTGTACATAATGGCAAACCCTACTGAAATGAAGGACTTCTGACCCAGGAATACCATAGAGTCACCCTGGAAGACTTAGAAAATGTTTGGAGAGGAGATACGGTATTTTGAAGGATGAAGACAAATGAAGCTGTGGATCCTGGTTCCATAGATATGGGGGTCGTATGGCAATTCCAAATTACATTTCCATTGGGGATTCCAAATCTTATATTCCTGCCAGGACAAGCCCACAACAACATCCTGTGCATCACCAAGTATCATAGTGAAGAACCAAGATGGGCCTCACACAGATGGAAAGCTACAACATGGTCCATCAGAGCAAATGGGATTTCAATTATAGAGATTTCTTTGACTGCGATTACAGGATGCAAGGAGACCTATTTTATTATACAAGAACTTCTGTACAAGGGAAGCAGGGTGCAAGAGAAAGGGCTGCTATTCATTTTTGGTTAACATGCATTCATCCAAAGATAAAGGTTTCCCCTTGACATTAAGTCAAGTCAGACTCTGGGAGGTGGTGCTCATCTCCATTTCTAAGCAGAAGAGCCAGCATTGTCCGTAGACACTTCCTAGATCATGTGGCCAGTATGACTGCATGGAGCGGTGTTACCTTCCCGCCGGGTTAGTCCCTATTGATCTACTCACATTTGCATGCTTTCAAACTCCTAAGTTGGCAGAAGCTGGGCCTAACAGTGGGAGCTTGCCCTTTCCCATGGTTTTGAACGACCGACCTTCCGGCCAACAAGTTCTGCAGCTTAGCAGTTTAACCTGCTACGCGTCCCCCACATCTCAAAGGTAAAGGTTTTCCCTTGACATTAAGTTTAGTCGTGTCCAACTCTGGAGGGTAGTGCTCATTTCCATTTTGAAGCCGAACAGCTAGCATTGTCCGTAGACACCTCCAAGGTCATGTGGCCAGCATGACTGGAGCGTCGTTACCTTTCCGCTGAAGCGGTACCTATTGAGCTACTCACATTTGCATGTTTTCAAACTGCTTGGTTGGCAGAAGCTGGGCCTAACAGCAGGAGCTCATCCTGCTCCCTGAATTCGAACCGCTGACCTTTTTGGTCAGCAAGTTCAGCAACTCAGCAGTTTAACCCGCTGCACCACTGGAGGCTCTCTAAACTAAATTCCGCTATGTGTGCTTTTTTGCAAATACTGTATCCAAGTCAGCTTGGCCAGAACACAACTAAATCCAACCTCCTGCTGGAAGGAATTTCAGAAGTTTCTTATCTTCCAAAAACCGGACTTATATGATGCCAAGCCTTCCAGTTGGAGGAGGTCATGGAGGATGCACAGCTGGATCCCACTTTCCTGCCAGGAGAAGCTCACAGTTGGATCCTGCTCAAAATACATTTCCTAGGGGCAACATTCAAGAAAGTATAGTAGTTCCCCGCCCCCACCTCCCTGAAGTCTTTGAATAGTGAGTTTACCCAAGTACAAAAGGAACCCCAGTTGCAAAAACATCTTTCTCCCAATACCTTTTGTGTTTTTTAAAATATTTACAGAGATTGCCTTTTTTTTTTAAGGACAAAAAATTACAGTCAATCCAGAGCGGTAGTTTAAAGTATTGACCTTTACTGTAATGTAAAGAATCCATTCACAATCCATCAAAAGCTTTTAAAACCAAACAGCTACTCTGCTTCCAACAAAACCTATTAGCCATGATTGAGAAGCCATAAAAAAAGGAGCTGGAGAGGTAGAGTGGGGCCGAAGGGGGGAGACAACATACACATACTTTAATTAGAACATTTTCACAGATAGATGTAAAAACGAAAGTACCGTATTTTGTTATTTAATCATTCAAATAAACAGTCAAGTGTTGAAATGTTTATTAGACTACAGCACTATTCCGTAATTACAGTATGGGGTGTACAAATAAATTCCCTGGTGAAATATAAATTTTATCCTAAGCACCCGTAATCAAATAGCACAGTTGTCTCTCCGTATCCATGAAATCAACAATTCAAGGTTTGAAGATATTCAAAAAATATGGAAAGAGCAAACTTTTATTTTACCATTTTCTATAAGAGGCATCATATTAGTATGCCATTGCATATCATGGGACTTCAGAATCCATGGATTCTGGTATCTCTGCGGAATTCTGGAACTAACCCACATTGGATTAGTGGGAAGAAGGGGCTGGTCACATCATCCCGCAGCAGCACAGACCTCCATTGCTCTGGACCAGCAGACTGGCTTTAAAATGGGAATTGGTGTCAGTTGGAGCTATAGCATAGCTATAACATTGTGGGTCTGTCTTTGACACAGGATCTTTGCCCATAGGGTTAGATGTAATGCAGAATATGGAACCCTTCACAAACACATCTACACTAACTTCCAGTGTAATATAACTAAAAGGTAGAGTCTTTGACTTAGGAAAACAAAGTTAAATTCACACAAAAATCAACAGAAGTTACTTCAACCCATATTTTTCATGTCAGGAGCAACTTGAGAAACTGCAAGTCGCTTCTGGTGTAAGAGAATTGGCCATCTGCAAGGACGTTGCCCAGGGAACATGGGATGTTTGATGTTCTTACCACTTTTCTCATTTCCCCGCATGAGGAGCTGGAGCTGACAAAGGGAGCTCTACCCACTCTACCCAGATTCAAAGCGCTGACCAGTTGCCGTTAGCAGTCCTGCTAGCACAAGGGGTTCCCACTTTAACCATTAAACCATTGTGCCACCGGGAGTTCCCACTTTAATCATTAAAAGACAAGCATTTGAAGAGTAAGTGGAGACACTTTACCACTCCCTTTGGGTACATAGAGAAGGGACTAGGATTGGTAAGAGATACCATATACAGTAGATTTTCAGTTAACCAGAACTTAAGCAACTGGAACTCCCAAGCAACCAGCAAAAAAATGGAGAAGTAATACAGTTGCTGTGAATTTTCCAGGCTGTATGTCCATGTTCCAGAAGCATTCTCTCCTGACATTTCGCCCACATCTATGGCAAGCATCCTCTGAGGTTGTGAATAATAATAATAATTTAAATAGAAATTAAAATACATGGTATAATACAGTAAAACTATGTCACATTGTTTGTCTTTGGCTTAATTTGCTTAATTACAGTACTGTATTTCAATATTAATATCGTCAATACTCATTTTATGGGGTATGGTATTGATCAAGCCTATTTTTAGAATGAACTCTCAAGAAAAGCATCTACCAATCGACATAGTGCCAGTTAACTACGTGTGTTTGCTGAAAAAGATATACTCTCTAAAGCCCCTTCCACACAGCTGAATAAAATCCCACATTATCTGCTTTGAACTGAAATATATGGCAGTGTGGACTCAGATAATCCAGTTCAAAGCAGATATTGTAGGATTTTCTGCCTTGATATTTTGGGTTATATAGCTGTGTGGAAGGGCCCTGAGACAGTGGGTCTCAATCACTAGTCCTCCTTAATGAACTTCAGCTCCCAGATGCCTTAAGCAGCATGACTAATGGCCAGAGATTCTGGGAACTGAAGTCCAAACTATCTAGAAGACCAAGATCGTGGGGGGAAATTAGAAGATGTGAAGTTATATTTGACATATCTTTGCTGGCAGATTACTCTTTAAAAGCGAGGAATTTAAGAAAAATAGTGCACTGCTCTTTTTACTGCCCCACACTTATGTGGAAGTAAGTTCCATTTAACACTGTGGTGTTTATTCCTGAGTAAAGATGCATGAAACTGTGCCGTGAGTTGCTTCAGCCCATCCCAATAAAGTTCACTTAAAAGTTTGGCTCACAGTCTGCAGAGATTCCTTTCATTCTATTCTGGCAGAACGTCCTATTGCTGTTATTTTATCTTACTACGCAGTGAAATTCTTACTTCCTTTGAGGATAAGATGACCAAGAAAAAGACATGGCTATGCTTATCACACTAGTCGGTTGTTCTGCTTGAAAACCACTTCTCCTGTACTCAGAATGGCAATGCACTTCCACATTGATACTGCAACTGCACTTCAAATATGACAATACAGTATGATGTAAATCTCCCTGTTTGGTGGATTCTTCTTTCTGTGGGAAGCTTTAATTGTGCAGTGGCACAATTACAGTGGCACACTTACATAATTGCAGTGGCACAATTACATAATGTTATAACAGACACTCCCATCCCCCAAGCTGAAAAATTAACACAAATCATTCCACATATATCACTTTTTTTCAGTGGATCTCTTGGGAGTCCCAAGGTATGTCTATAGTATCCACTGTAAAATTAATGCAGTTTGACACCACTTTAACTGCCATGCAGGGCCGGCCCCACCCATTCCGCCGACTACGCGGGCGCGTAGGGCGACGGGACTTGGGGGCATCGCCACCTGGGGGCGCCGCCGCGCCGGCCGCCCCGCCGCTGCGCCTCCGCAGCCAGCCGCACCGCCGGTGCGCCTCCGCAGCCAGCCGCACCGCGGTGCGCCTCCGCAGCCAGCCGCACCGCTGGCCGCCGCGCTCCACTGCCCTGCGCTGTTGTTGTGCCGGGTGCGCTGGCGCGCCTCCGCAGCCGACCCCGCGCCTCCCAAAGCGCAGACGTTTCGACACATGCGCCTGCGCCAGGCGCGCTCTGGACGCAGTGCCCATGCGCGGACATCCCCGGAAAAGGTAAGGCCGGCCCTGCTGCCATGGCAAAAGGTTGTGGAACCATGGGAATTGTAGTTTGATGATGCGCCAACACTCTTTGGGGGGAAAAACTTTATAAAGCTCAGCCCCCAGAATTCCACAGCATTGAGTCATAAAGTGGTGTCAAACTGCATTAATTCTAAAGTGTATATGTACCCCTAGCGTCCTCCCAGCCCAATTCTCAGATATAGTCTTGAGGTTTTCCTGTTGGAGATCCCTGGGGAACCCTAAAGGGAAGAGCAATGTAACCACATACATAAATACTATGCCCCAATGCCAGAGAGCTCTAGTATCTCACCACACTACAATAGGAGCCATGGTAGCACAATGAATTAAAACACGTATCCTCAAACTGTGGCCCTCCAGCTGTTTTGGCCTCCAACTCCCAGAGTTCCAGTGCATTGAACAAGCTGGCTAGGGCTTCTGGGAGTTGGGAGGCACAAACAGTGGGAGGGCCGCAGTTTGAGGATGCCTGGGTTAAACCCTTGTGCCGGCAAGACTGCTGACCTGAATGTTGGCGGTTCAAATTCACAAATTTATTTATTTATTTAATCATTTATACCCCGCCCATATCAGCCTGAAGGCGGCTCAGGGTGGTGAACGATCGGCACAATTTGATGCCATTTATAAAACATAAAAATACATCAATACAATGAAAACATATCATTGCAATATCTAAAAACATCAAAAACAGTGACAATAAAAAAAATTAAAACTATGTCGTCAAAATGGGGTGAGCTCATGACTGTCAGGTCCAGCTTCTCATGTAGGACATGAGAGAAGCCTCCCAAAGGATGGTAAAACATCTGGGCATCCCCTGGGCAACATCCTTGCAGATAGCCAATTATCTCAGAACTGAAACAACTTGCGGTTTCTCGGGTCACTTCTGACATGATTTAAAAAACCACACTCACTACAAATTCTATATGCCAAAGGATTCAGTCATGGCATTTAAAGTGGTATCAGTGTTAGGACTGTGCAGTGTGAAAAGGAGCTGTGAAAATCCTTCCTGATGTAAACCTTCTAGCTTTGCTACCATGATAAAACCCTAAAGCCACCCATGCTGGTGTAGAGTGCGCTCCCATTCTGCTGCATTTCAGGATACAGGAGAAGTGGTTGTAAAGCAGAACAACTTACTAGTGTGATAAGCACTGTAATGTCCTTTCTAACTAGTTCAGCATTACGTTTTCTACCGTAGCCAGCTAAATGCTTCTGGGAGGCCTGCCAGAAGGACAAGGAAGCAATAGTGTTCTCCCACCCTCATTTCCCAGCAAATAGTACCAAGGAACATACTGCGTCCAATACTAGGGGTAATATACAGCCATCACAATGAGAAGCTCTTGGTAGCCCTAACCTCCATCATCCTTTAGAAGCAATTACTGTCTGCTTTAGTAAAGCTTTTGGTGTGGAAACCGATTTGTTGTCATTCCTGGGGACAATATAGTTTGGTTGCTATGATGATGACTCACTTAACTCTGATATTATTGTCTGTTATGTATAAATGGAGTACTTTTTTATCTGCCGTTATATGATTTTATTATACTTTCTTTACATGAGATTTTGAACGGCCTTCATTACTACCCATGGTGGAAAGGTGATGTACAACTTAAACGAAGATAATGGGTTTTGCTTGTAAGTAGAAAACTCCAGGATAAGCCAGTGTGGTGTAGCTGTTTGAGCATTGGAATACCACTCAAAAGACCAGGGTTCAAATCCTTACTTAGCCATGAAACCTTTGAAAGGTTTCATCTTCAGAGGGCGAGACCTCAGTGGTGCAATGGGTTAAACCCTTGTGCCGGCAGGACTGATGACCAACAGGTCAGCGGTTCAAATCCGGGGAGAATGGGTTGAGCTCCCTCTGTCAGCTCCAGCTCCCCATGCGGGGACGTGAGAGAAGCCTCCCACAAGGATGGCAAAACATCAAAACATGCAGGCATCCCCTGAGCAGACATCCAATTCTCTCACACCAGAAGCGACTTGCAGTTTCTCAAATCACGCCTGATACACACACACACACACACACACACACACAAAATCTTCAGAGGAAGGCAAGTGAAAACCTATTCTAAACAAATATTACCAAAATAATGCTGTGATAGGTTAAACTTGGGGTTGCCATAGATTGGAAACAACCTTACATTTTAAAAAAGTTGAAATCTTTTTTTAAAAGGCAAATTAAAGTAGAAATAGTATCCCTTTAGGCAAACTATAAGCTACAGGATGGGAATGTCTTGAAAATCAGTGTGTTCTTTTCTTCCCATTACTGAATATTCAATTGTGCTTTGGGGCAAGGGATTATATTATTTTCCTCATTACACAAGAGAGGTCTTGTCCGCATTTTATAAAAGAAGGTATATCAAGGCCCTCACTCAAATCTAAGGCAAATCATGGCCAATTAAGGACCATTGCCCTTCAAAGTGAGCTATGTTCATCTCCCTAACAAAAGGAGAAAAGGAGAAAATATACTGTCTTCTCCCTTCTCTTCTTCCACCAGTTCTTGAGAAAGCTGAATTTTTATAGTAGATTTCACCTGTCAGAATCCCCTGCCAATGGGCATGCTAGGAGGACAATTCTGAGATCTACAGTCCAAAAATAACTTTTTAACTTCTGCCTTTGACAAAGCTGTCAGTCACCAAAATGAAGTGTAAAGCAAACATATATTTTATTAAAAATCACTGCACAACTGTTATATTTAGAATTATATGTAAATGTGCTGTCTGAAATCTCTGTTTGTTTAGGTGTGCAGTGAGTCCTCCATATCCACACATTCCATAACTACGGATTCAACCATCCACAGCTTGGCGGGAAAAATCCAAAAATCAAACACTCATTTTTCCATTTTATATAAGGACACCATTGTAGTACATCACTGTATACAGTGGGACTTAAGCATTCATGGATTTTGGTATCAATAGGGGTCCTGGAACCAAACCTTAATGAATATCAAGATCCCACAGTAATCTTGGTACTGCTGCCAATTGCTGCCCACATTTATTGCAAGAAGGTTGGAATAAATGCTTGCATAATTTGTGCAGATTTCTTCTACAAATAGGAATACATTCAAAGGTTGATGGGGGAATCAATCCCAGTTTCTATAGAATTTCTATAAGGCAAAGGTAAAGAAAAGGGTTTTCCCCTGACATGAAGTCCAGTCGTGTCCAACTCTGGGGTGTGGTGCCCATCTCCACTTCTAAGCCGAAGAGCCAGCATTGTTCATAGACACCTCCAAGGTCATGTGGCCGGCATGACTGCATGGAGTGCCATTATCTTCCCGCCGGAGCGGTACCTATTGATCTACTCACATTTGCATGTTTTCAAACTGCTAGGTTGGCAGAAGCTGGGGCTGACAGTGGAAGCTCACACTGCTCCCCAAATTCGAACCTGCAACCTTTCAGTCAACAAGCTCAGTGCTTTAACCCACTGTGCCACCGGGGGCTCCCGGGCGTCTTATTTCTATAGAAAACCGCAGAAATAAATGAATGGACCTGAAACAGCAAGGGTCACGATTGTAAGGCAGAACACACAGGATTCTTCTCAAGCCATTGAAAGTTTTCCTTTCTCAGCAGCCATCCTCTCTTTGCACTCTCTCACACTTACTCACATACACATACAGCCCAGCCAAACACACATTACTTTCGTCAGCCTGTGCAGCTGTCTCCTTGTGCAGTTGGCACCGATTGCTGCCAATCTGGGACTTATTTCCAGCGAAGACCACATTGTTTTATTGAGCTACTTAGGCAATGCATGCACCATTAATGGAGTTTTATCTCTCCATTTCCCTGACAGAGCAGAAGCAGCCAGCCTGACTCTGTTATTATCATTAGGAAAGCTTTTTTTAAAAAAATTCACTATCTTTAGTCCAAACAACATCTGGAATGATAGCTGTTATCCAAAGGGGAGAGAAAGAGAGAACAGCATGAAGATTTCGGGGAAACAAAAAAGCGTGTGCTTTTGTACACACACTAATGATTAGATAACTATATTTTGAATTGGACAGCCATTCTTTTTTAAGTGCCTATTTCCTTTAACTTTCTGATAAGAGTCTGGAAGCACAATTCTTCCCGCCCCTTCCAAAACAATCTCAGAGGAACACCGGAGGTGTGTGTGTGTGTGAAATACTTCCACCTTTAATACCAACATCACACCCACGGGCGCCGTTTGAAGAGGGAGGAGTTGGCCCTTTGAAGACGGGGAACCTGCCAAGGACTTTAATAAATGGGAATTAAAGAGCCCTTTACTGAAATATTGTTATTAATGTGCACATTGATGAGAGAGCTGTCTGGCGCCAAAGCAGCCAGTATACATGTCCCACTGTAACAGACAGCTGTCTCCAGTGTCATTTAAGTATGCTTTCGGTCTCAGTAGCCAACCCTCTGTGCTTCTCGAGAATCAATACAAGAAAAAGAAATCCATGCCTGCAGAGCTTGCACACAGCCACAAAGCCTCCTCTGTGTCTTTATTTGTGTTCAATCTGTTTTCCGGAGGAGTGGGGAGAAAAATCCATGCATGCTGTGTGTAGTAATCACTCTTGCAAATGGAAGTCACCCCCCAACATTTCACTATTTATTGCAGAAAATCATCCAGTCCAAAAACAAGCCAAGCAACTGTGCGTAAGGTTGCCACCTTGGGCCTACCGGGAAGTGTCCTACTGAACTCGGGGTGGACCTTTCCCCTTTGCAAGGATATATATTTTATGAAGCTCAGCTGTGAGACGTCTCACCACTGCCTTTCCTTAACACACCGCGGAAGAAACCAAAGCAATACAAGGGACGCCAAGTCTGCACTTAACCTTTCTAAGAAGTCTACCGCTGTGGAGAGATTCTGCTACACACAAGGACACTGCAAGGGAGGAGGGAACACAATGCTTTTATGGCAACTGGAAGCACATCACTTGAGCGCGCCAGAAGATTTTTCTCTCCATTGTTCAACCGAAATGCCTTGCGTCTGAGCCGGGGGACTCCTCCTCCGCTCAGACATGAAGCAGTACTTGAGAGTAATGTGCCCTGTGGTTAATGACAGTCTGCGTAACCCGATTCCCTCCTTGGGCGTTTGGAGGAAGCCCTTCCTTGCCTTCTCTCTCATCCCATCGTCCCACCCTACTGTGCCAGCTGTTTCTGGCAGCCAAATAGCTGCACATTAAGCAATAAATGCTGTCAGAAAAGGGAATTTTTCATTTCTGTAATGCATAGGCCTCCCTGGACAAATGATATATTTTATAGTGCTAGGCTGCAGGAAACCACTTTGGGGTTGAAAGGCTGCCAAAAAAAATGCAGCTTAAAGAATTCAGTTGACAATCGCAAGACACAAACTTACATGTCCATAACAGAAACAAACTACGCACTTCTAGTAGTAAAACCAAAGCATTGAAAATTCTAAGACTGACCTCCAAATTTGAATTTATTGGGTCTTTGTCCCACCTTTCTCCAAAGAAGACTCATAAGACATTATCTTCAATAACAAGGTGAGATGCATGGTGCAGATAGATTTTAAGTGGTTCATAAACATCCTGAATGAGCAGTGATTTGAATCTAGATCTCTTTCTTCTAAGCATAACATCCTCTCCAAACCTTACAATATACTACACCACTGGAGAAATTATACTGATTAGCTGGTATAGAACTGCCTGACATCGGGAAGTAGCAGCCTGTAATGAAAGGATCAAGGCATTGACATCTCCAGCCCATCCTCTGTTCGGATTACAGCCTGCAAGCCAATACCTTAAATCAAGAAATAGTTGTCCAAGGCTTTCATGGCCGGAATCACTGAATTGTTGTAAGTTTTTCGGACTGTATGGCCATGTTCTAAAAGCATTCTCTCCTGATGTTTTGCCTCCAACTATGGCAGGCATCCTCAGAGGTTGTGAGATTGTCAGAGCTCACAACCTCTGAGGATGCCTGCCATAGATGCAGGCAAAACATCAGGAGAGAATGCTTCTAGAACATGGCCATACAGCCTGAAAAAGCTACAACACCCCAATAAATCATTTTCTAAGATCCAAAGAGAAGCTCGCTGGAACACCTCAGCAAGCAAGAGTCCAAAAGTGGCAGGCTAAAACCTGGAACCTCCATCAGTGGCTGATACCAGATCAGAAACCCCCTCCTGGGCACAGAGAAGATGGAGAAACTTGGAAGGCATTGAACAGACTGTGCTCTGGCACTATGAGATGCAGAGCCAACCTTAAGAAATGGGGCTTCAAAGTGAAGTCCACAAGGTGTCTACAAGAAGTCCACCATAGGAAGAAAAAATAATTTGTCACATGTGATTTACCATAATACTCTTCCATTTCCACCTAGGAAGATGTGTGCATGTTTATGTGCCTTGAAATAGCCTGTGAACTTACAATAACCTCACTGATTTTCTTGGACAAAGAATACTCAGGTGGTTTGTGGCCTTGTCCCTTCCTCTGAAATATATCCCACAGGATATGGTTTTCATTAATGGTTTCCCATTCAAATATTAATCAGGGCTAAACCTGCTTAGCTCTCAGATCAGACAGCCTTTGGGGTATTTATACCAGCAATCAAACGAAGTGCAGCTGTATACTTTATTTGGCTGAAATCAAAAGCATGTGTTACAAGCTCTATCTCTAGTAGGCAATGCTACTGTAATAGTTTTCCATAAACACAATTCCATATACAGTCAGCAGATGTGACACTACCTCTTAAATTCTAGTCTGTGTGTCCACAAATACTGGCAGCTCAGCATAGATGAGTCATGCAACAAACTTGTAAAAGCAAGACTTCTCTTAAGCCAAAGCTACACATTGCAGCAGCACAAAAAATATCAAGATGTTTTTTTAATAATGAGACCTGATATAGTGGGCTATTTAATCCACGAAACTCATGCCATAAGAATTTGATTAGTCTTTAAGATGCTGCACCTTTTGAATCTATTAAAATCCTGTTCCTCATTGCAAAATAGTATAATCTATCCCAAGAGATATGGCAGATAACACAAACTGGTGGTGCATGGAGTTTTCTGCTTCACAAGTGGACAATGTTAGGGATGAAGTACCTTCCCACTGCCTGGCCTCAATTAAAAGGGTCCATAATATGCGGTTTGTGCCCCTCTGTGTTTTTGTGCACAGATGAGAATCACGGTGCAGTGTAAAAAAGTTGACTGTAACTTTGAATTCATGCAGATCGTGCAGAAGTACTGTATGTAAATTAAGCGTGCCAACCCCATCATTTTAAAAGGCAGAGAGACTTTGTACCATGGCCAAATATAAATTAGCATACTCAAAACTATTTGACCATGGATTATTTGAACTTTTGCCAATTTGGCACATTTAACCTAAGGAACAGGCTTCTTTACAGCCCTTCAGTGCATTTGAGCATATGAAGCATAGCTTACAGCAGGGGTGCTCAGAATGGTGATCGCGATCACCAGGGTGATCTTCGGGCCTCATCCTGGTGATCTTCAGGCCCCTGACCAGGTTTTTTGCTGTTGGTCCTCTTCACGCACCCCTGCACACTGCAAAGAAGTCCTCCGTCGTTGCTCCTCCCCGCTCCCTGTTCGCGCGCCGCCTCCAAAAGCTCCAGAGTACAGGAGGCAGAATGGACCCCCTCTTTTGGATTCCTCCTCCCCCCTCCGTCCTTCTACAGCCACTCAGAGTCGTAGGAGACCAAAGGGGGCGGGCCTGGATGACGCGATGCATGGCTGGCCCCGCGCGCATGCGCAGAAGCGCCCATTCTGCCTCTCGGACTTCTCGTGAGCTCTTGGAGGCAGCACGCATGCTGGCGGCATGGAAATAGGAGCAACAACAGAGGAGAAGAAGAAGGACGCTTTGGGGTCATTTCCTTACCGCATCTCAAAGGTCGGTCTTTTTACTTTGGGGTGGGTGCTTGATTGTTCTGTGGCATGTCTCTTTGTTTATTTTTAATGTTTAAAAATGGCCTTTTAGCTCCAAAGCCTCTCTGCTTGCTTTGTTCCTTGAGAAATATATGTTGGGGAATATGGAAATGTGGGAGAAATGGGGTGGTTGGATGTATTTTTGCATGCCCCTTTGTTTACCTTGCTGAGTATTAAATGGCCTTGCAGTTCAAAAGCCTCTCTTCTTACTTTCTGGCTGATAATATGTGTGGTAATATGGCAGTGTGGGAGAAATGGGGTGGTTGGATGTATTTTTATGCTCTGTTTTATATTGTCGTTATTAAATTGAAATGTTGATGTTTTATAACTTCATTTTATGTAAACTGCCCCGAGCCTGCTGGAAGGAGCGGTACATAAAAATGAATAACAAATATAAATAAATAAATAAGAAAATAGTTATACGTTTTACATTTCTGGGTAGGTGATCTTTGGGACTTGGTTTTTTAATCAGTAGCTCCCATGTTGAAAAAGTGTGAGCACCCCTGGCTTACAGTATCTGCAAATATGAAAGTCAGAGGTATGTGATACAGATTACATAATATTTCAATCATTTATTTAAAGCATTTATATTCTGCCATTCCCACCCCGAAGGGGACTCAGAGTGGATCACAGAATACATACATGGCAAACATTGAATGCTGTTAAACAGGCATGGCAGACAACAAATAGAGGTATGTGTCAGCATTTTCCACAATTTCGGCATCCTGGAGATTGTGCTTGATTCCGGCCACAGGGGGTGCTGTTGCTCTTGATCACAGACTTCCTTCCTTTGATCGCCAGCATTTTCATGGTGCCATAAAATACCTCCCCGCTTAAGCAGTGCCTAATTTCTCTACTCACAGCTCACAGTTGTTTTCAAACTGCTTAGGTCAGTGGTTCTTAACTTGTGGGTCCCCAGGTGTTTTGGCCTACAACTCCCAGAAATCCCAGCCAGTTTACCAGCTGTTAGGGTTTCTGGGAGTTGAAGACCAAAACATATGGGGACCCATAGGTTGAGAACCACTGGCTTAGGTGAACAGTGAGCTGGGCTGAAGGTCGGGTGCTCACCCCAACACAGGCTTCGAACTGTCAGCTTTCGAATGGTGTGATCCAGTCTTTCTCAACCAGTGTGCCGTGGCACACTAGTGTGCCATGACGGACCTCTTGCTGTGCCGCGAGAAAAGCTCTCTGCCCCCCTTCCTCCCCCCTCCTGCCGAACTCCTGCTGCTTGGGGGAGGAGGAAGGGCCGGGCAGTGGCGAAGAAAAAGAAGGGACCGGGGTGCCGCCTCCTTCGGCCGTTTCCCCAGCCAGCCTCCAATCCGCCATGACTCCCACCATGACTCTCACCCCTCGCTCGCTGAAGCCACGTGGAGGAGGAGCCCCGCCCACTGAAGTCCGTCCACCGCTCATGCTCCTCCTCTGTAGGAGAGCTGAAGCTGGGGGGAGGGGGCAAGGCATGGCGAGGCCTGTAGGAGAGCTGAAGCTGGGTGGAAGGGACGGGGCATGGTGCGGCCTGGCTCTGCCCCCTCACCCGGCTTCGGCACTCCCAGCAGCTGCTCCAGCCTTGAGGGGACAGTGCCAAGCCAGCATTGTGCTGGCTCTGGCACCGCTGGCTTGGCACTGCCCCCTCAAGGCTGGAGAAGCTGCTGGGAGAGGTGAAGCCAGGGGTAGGGGCGGGGCATGGCGCAGCCTGGCTCCGCCCCTCCCGGCTTCGCACTCCCAGCAGCTGCTCCCAGCAGGCCACCATCCCCCAGCCATTCTTTACTGTGTTAGAGTGTCATTCTGTGTCATTTTGGTTGGTGGTGTGCCCCCGGATTTTTTTAATGTTAAAAGTGTGCCGCGGCTCAAAAAAGGTTAGGAAACATTGGTGTGATCTACTGCTGTGAGATTAACCAACTGTGCTAAAGCCTGGCCTGCTTACAGTAAGCCTGCTTCAGCAGAACAGATAACACATTAATTCGACTAACCCTGTTTATTCAGAAAGGAGAACTGAGAGGAACTGCTCACCTTACAGTGGTTCACCATAGATAAAACATGGCCCTTTAAACTCTGATTTATGTACATGAACCCTTACCATTCCAATGGCTGCTAAATCAGAACTATGGTAAACTTGCACAAGTACACATGCAGCTAATCTAAGGATGTCCATCTACTTATACTATGTGCACATTGAATTTAATACAACAAAGAGGATTATGGAGATCCCCTCTCGGTGGTCAGGCAAGAACTTAAATCTGCCATACAACATCATCACAAAATGAGAAACTCACTAAAAGTCTACCAATCAACATTAAGGACTAAATGAACACATTCAGCCCTCTGGATCCACAAGTTCAATCAGCAGCAGCTTGACAATATTTGGGGGAAATCCAAAAAACAAAGCTTGATTTTGCCATGCACCAAACACTATGCTGGTGTGCAGGCACATCCTACTATAAGCTCCTGCCATTTCAAAGATCATCCAGCAATCATTTGAGTTGTCCATCATTTTATATACAGGACACCACTAAACTATGCCACCCTCCCAAAAGAGATTAGATTAGCCCCCACCCTTCAATCCTTCTGTTCCAGCCTGAAAACATGGATGTTCAGACAGGCCTTTGACCTTGAGTAGGCTAAATGGGCCCATATGAAGCAAACACTTGGCACCTTGTGAATTGACGGCAGTTACTTCTATCTACTGTTGTTTTAAAATTGTAATATTTTGATTTTATGCTACATGTGTTGACGGTGATTATTATAATTTTATGTGACTTGTTTTATACTTTTGTACCATTTTTACCTGTTGTATAAGTGCACCCTGGAGTGCCTTGTAAACTGCCCCAAGTGGTGGGATATAAATACAGATTATTACTTGATACACAAAAAAATTAGTACACAGCAAACAAGGTCAATCTGCTGGCTGTTGTATTCGATCACATGTCGGACACATCTCAAGTGCTTATTAGGACTTTGTGATGTATTGGCAAATAATGCATACAGATCCCAGTAGGGTGGCCTTTTGTAGCTGACAGATGGTAATTTTGTCAGCGCTGATTGTGTTTAAGTGCAGGCCAAGGTCTTTAGGCACTGCACCCAGTGTGTCGATCACCACTGGGACCATCTTGACTGGCTTGTGCCAGAGTCTTTGCAATTCGATCTTTAAATCCTCATATCGTGTCAGCTTTTCCAGTTGTTTCTCTTTATATTATTATATAATGAAATCGGAGTACTTACAGATTTTGGTATCAGGGGTTGGGTGGGGAGGGGTGTCCTGAACCAAAACCCACAAGCAACTTAAATGTTCAAATTCTGAGCTAATTATGCACGAAGCCATATTTTCCCAGGAATTATGGAACATATGCCATATTGAAAAGGTGTTACTCAGTATTAAGAAAACACGTTAATTCAGGAAGAGCAATTATCTCTTCTGTATGCAGGTGGTTTGAGAGGTAGCCTTTTAACATGATAGATGATGGGAGAGTTCAAAGACAAAATGCCCAATACAACTTTTGATCTGCTCTGACAAAGTTCCCATTAACTTTTACAAGCCATAAACCTGTATTAAAGGATACAGCTCAAAATTACATTTTATGGAAACACAGGGAGGGTGTTGCAGACACAATGCAACTGAGTCCCACATCCAGAATGAACAAGAAAGGAGGCAGAGGCACAGCACAGAGGAGATTTCCATGAAGGCTACTTTGGATTTCAGCAGAGCAGCAGCTTGGTCAGAGGGGCAGACAGCTGTGTTGAAACTTGATCTCATGACTCAGTTATAGCTGCAACTCAGACAAGGCCTAAGGGCCTGTTCTCACCAGCCACTCAGCCATATGCAAGTACAATTAGAAAACACCAAAGTTATAACATGCCTTTCTTTGTAACAAGGATGCCTCAGCATGCTCTCAGCCTGCATTGTGGCTTTCAACCCTCTCGGCACAAGTTATTACCCACCCACCCCAAAATTCAAAGCCATGAGTATGACATAAGCACCCCAGCCGTGCCAGTGCACAACCAAAATCAAAATGTGTATTACAACACAGAGCCATCAATTCTCCTGTTGCGATCGCCTCCTCCGCTTACCAGTTTCTTTGATGTGGTCCTACCCTGTTAAGTCATCTTTGCCACACAAATGTCAGCACTTGCAAATGCGTGAAGATCCTCCTTTGCATCTCAACCTTTTAGAGGAATTGACACACACTTCCCCAGCTTCACAGACCAAAGACGCATTCCCAGCAGATGCAAGAACTGCTAACTCCAGAAGTATCCAGACCTCACAACCTCTGAGGATGCTTGCCATAGATGCAGGCGAAACGTCAGGAGAGAATGCCTCTAGAACATGGCCATATAGCCCGAAAAAACCTACAACAACGCAGTGATTCCGGCCATGATAGCCTTCGACAATATCCAGACTTTGTTTCCCCTGCCTGATCTTTAAATGCATTCTATGTGATTCTGACACAATACATAACAAGCACTATTCATAAGAGCCTTATTAGGGATTAGTGTTACGGCGTCTCATTATATTCACTGTAAAATAGCCAGACTGTGTTTTTGATACCTTAATAAAACAGTTCCTGTGTCCTCTGCTGTATTGAAGCAACTGCACAAGCTAATCCAGACAGCAACTACATTCTGCTCACAACAAATGCTAGTACTATTTATTACCTTACCATTTTTCCATCATTGCAAAATTTGCAAATGCGTGCATTACAAATAACTTATAAGAACATTTTAAGGATTTTCTGCCAAACAGTGCTAGTGCCTCATGAAGCTACAATTCTCATGATTCCAAAACATTGAGCCATGTTAAAGTAGTGTCAAACTGCATTAATTCTAATGGTAATGCACCCTAGGGCTGCTGAAAAAGAGCAATTCAATGACAACACTCAGAGGGGTACATGATTTCCATTCCTGTTGTATAAGAAGTATCTTGCTTCCCCATCTTCTGGCATTTTTATGCTCACTGAGAGTATGGGCTTGCAGCAAGGGCAATGTCTCAATCTGCCATTCTTTCAAGCATTAGTCTTGAGCATTTAATAAATAAGAACAAGGAAATGTTGCCTCATCTTCAACGGATGTTTCTAAAACAATTTTGGGCAATGGTGGAAGGCAGGGGGTCCGCATGAGGCCCTTAGGACAGTGTTTCTCAACCTTCCTGTCACGATGCAAGACCTCGGCCGGCCCCTTAATCCAGTCATTGTCAACCGGTGTGCCGTGCGAGAGCACGTGGTGTGCCGCGAAAACGTCCCCTCCCCCCGCCTTTCTTCCCCCTCCTGCTGCTGCTTGGAGGAGGAGGAGGAGGCCAAGCGGGCGGAGGCGGATCCGGGCCTACCGGGTGAGGCGGGCTCTGAGGTGTGTGTGTGTGTGTGAGAGAGAGAGGAGAGGGTTGGAGGAGCGGGAGGGCGCCGGGCTGGGGGAGGCTTTTCCGCCTGGCCTCCGTGACCTTCCGAAGTCGGAACGGGGGCCAGGAGGTGCACTTCCCCAAGGCAGCAAGGTCCTTGCTGCCTCAGGGAGGCGTCTCCGCTTGTCCCCCGCGCCCTTCCCAAATTGGGGACGGGCGAGGGGGCCAGGAGGTGCACTTTCCCAAGGCAGCGAGGTGCTTGGTGCCTCAGGGAGCGTCTCCGCCTGTCCCCGCGCCCTTCCCAAATTGGGGACGGGCGAGGGGCCAGGAGGTGCACTTCCCGAGGCAGCAAGGTCCTTGCTGCCTCAGGGAGGCGTCTCCGCCTGTCCCTGCGCCCTTCCCAAATTGGGGACGGGCGAGGGGGCCAGGAGGTGCACTTCCCCGAGGCAGCAAGGTCCTTGCTGCCTCAGGGAGGCGTCTCCGCCTGTCCCCTGCGCCCTTCCCAAATTGGGGACGGGCGAGGGGGCCAGGAGGTGCACGTCCCCAAGGCAGCAAGGTCCTTGCTGCCTCAGGGAGGCGTCTCCGCCTGTCCCCCCGCGCCCTTCCCAAATTGGGGACGGGCAAGGGGGCCAGGAGGTGCACTTCCCCGAGGCAGCAAGGTCCTTGCTGCCTCAGGGAGGCGTCTCCGCCTGTCCCCCGCGCCCTTCCCAAATTGGGGACGGGCGGGGGGGGCCAGGAGGTGCACTTTCCCAAGGCAGCAAGGTCCTTGCTGCCTCAGGGAGGCGTCTCCCCCTGTCCCCCGCGCCCTTCCCAAATTGGGGACGGGCGAGGGGGCCAGGAGGTGCACTTCCCCGAGGCAGCAAGGTCCTTGCTGCCTCAGGGGCGTCTCCGCCTGTCCCCCGCGCCCTTCCCAAATTGGGGACGGGCGAGGGGCCCAGGAGGTGCACTTCCCCGAGGCAGCAAGGTCCTTGCTGCCTCAGGGAGGCGTCTCCGCCTGTCCCCCGCACCCTTACCAAATTGGGAACGGGCGAGGGGGGCAGGAGGAGCGCTTCCCCCAGGCAGCGACTTTGAAGTTGCAAGGCCATTAAATGCTAATCAACATGGCCCTTTGCAACATTCGCACTTGCCTAAAGCAGGCAAGAGTTCTTTCTTCCAACCTGGACATTATTCCACAGATATATACACGTCACTTGCCTAGTTTCCAACAGCTTATCACCTCTGAGGATGCCTGTCATAGATGTGACTGAAACGTCAGGAGAGAATGCTTCTGGAACATGGCCAAACAGCCTGAAAACCTCACAGCAACCCGGTGATTCTGGCCATGAAAGCCTTTAGCAAAAGCTCTTTGATTTCTGCCAGGATATCTATGTTGTGTTCATTGAAACAGGCCCAGGTTTCACACCAAGTGTATACTTTTAAAATCATATTAACTATATGTATTACTGTGTTAGAGTGTCATTTTGTTTCATTTTGGTTGGTGGTGTGCCCCGAGAATTTTTAAATGTCAAAAGTGTGCCTCGGCTCAAAAAAGGTTGAGAAACACTGCCTTAATCACACACACAGAGACGGTAATCAGCTAACTACTTTATTGAAGAATAAGAAACAGTTGAAAAGGTAATTGTCCATAAAAGTATCAAAAGCAAATCCAAAGGTAAAAGGTAATGTCCAAAAGCAATCTTGGCATGGAAGTTTCCAAAACTTGGCAAGGCTCCGCTCAAACAAGCGGATCAGAGAACAAGGCAAGGTTTCAAGATCCAAGGCACTCCTTGGCAGGCCACTAGCCCAAAACTTAGCTACGTGGTCTTGGCTCGCTACACGTCTGCATAGGATAGACGTGGCCGAGGTACTGAGGATCCGTTCCCACGGATCCTATACTTAATCCCCTTGGCGAGGCCCCCGACGCTCTAGGCTTCTCCTCCTCCAATCTGTGCTGCGGGACCTCGGCCGGTCTAGGCTGTGAAACCAACCCCTCCTGCTAGCCTCAATGCTCCGTCTCCTATCAAAGGTTCGACCTTGCCTCCCAGCACCTGGTTCCCTATCTTCGTGAGAGTCGAACTCCCCATCTGCTTCCCGGGCCTCTCCCTCGGTTGTTTCCCACATTCTTTCTTGTGAACCTCGCCCCCCGGCCGTTCATAATCTTCACTATCACTGCTTTCGAATTCCGCCTGGCCTTCCGGCATCTCGTAAGGATCAGGCCAGCCGTCATCCCAGGCCAGGCTTTCTGTGGGGGAAGAAGGCCCAGCTACCTCAAAATCCTCCTCAGAATCAGCTGGCTCCAATGCAAGTGGGACCCCCGGTGCTGCCCCCTGCCCTCCAGGCACGAAAGAGAACTGGGTTGCTACACTTCCTAATGCTGTGACCCCTTAATACAGTCCCTCACGTTGTAGTGACCCCCAAGCATAAAATTATTTTTGTTGCTACTTCATAACGGTAATTTTGCTACTGTTATGAATTGCAATATAAATATCTGATATGCAGGATTTTTTTTTTCAATCGCTGGGCCAAATTTGACACAATTACCAATGCGTCCAAAATTTGTATACTGGTGGGGGTGTGGTGGTGGGGGGGTTGATTTTGTCATTTGGGAGTTGTAGTTGCTGAGATTTATCGTTTAACCTACAATTTAAAGAGCATTCTGAATGACACCAATGATGGAATTGGACTAAACTTGGCACACAGAACTCTCACGACCAACAGAAAATATTGGAAGGGTTTGGTGGGCACTGACCTTGTGTTTTTGAGTTGTAGTTCACCTACATCCAATGATAGATCTGGATCAAACTTGGTACAAATACTCAATATGCCCAATTGGGAACACTGGTGAAGTTTGGGGAACATGGACTTGACATCTGGGAGTTGTAGTTGCTGGGATTTATCGTTCACCTACAATCAAACATAATTCTGAACCCCACTAATGATAGAATTGGGCAAACTTCCTACACAGAACCCCCATGACTTGAAGGGACTTGCTGGTGCAAGCCTCCCCGTCCACTTCACAGGCTCTCCCTCGCCTGCACATTACACACCACTCTGCCATGCGCCAAGCACTCCGGCTCTCCCCTCACCACTTGGAGTCTCAGAAACAGCCCTCCCCTTGGCTGAGGGGCCAGCCAATCACAGCAGAGGAGGGCTTTTGATGGGAGGATTTGCCATCTGTTTCCAAAAAGGAAGAGAAGGACAGGCGGAGAGATCTTCAGCCTTCTCTGCCAAAGAGGTCCCTAAGACCATCAGAAATATATGTTTTCTGATGGTTTATAGTGACCCAAGAAGCAAGAGTGCTGATATTACCTTTGCAAAAGTCAGTTAAAGGACCCAAACATTGAAACAAAGTATGTAACACCAGAAATATCAAAGCATTATTGTAATTCAATCATTAAATGCTGTACTCACGGACCACAATTCAATTTGTACAATCATTATTTTCCACAATTAGTTTTGAGTCCATAAATGTAGAATATACAGGCCCGGAGGATAGTAGAATCATAAATCAAAGTTCATAATAACAGTCCAAAGTTCATTATTGAAATGTGCAGGTTGAAAACGAAGTCATATCAAGTGGTGCCAAAGTAAAGTTCATATAAAGCCCGGTTGACGGAAGCTTAAGAATTCTTTCTCCGTTTCGCACCCTTAGGCGCTTTATCAATACCGTAATAACCAATGTGGCAATTGGGGCATCCACCGATCTACAATAAACATTAAGGGTCAGGTAATAAACAGCAGGTCCAAACTGGTAATAGAATTAGTTATACATAGTATCATAATATATTATACATACCACAATCCAGTAAGTAGTGAAGCACGGGCCATACTCAAGGGAGTAAGGCACATTACAGTAGAAAAGCAATGCATTTAAACACAAATCATTAAGTCTCTATTGAAAACACCAGGGGGGGGAGGTAGAGTGACCCCTCTGAAGCACCCTCAAGATGCCCCCAGGAGTCACGACCTCCAGGTTGAGAAAACACTGCCCTAGGACAACTTGGAGGGTCATATCTACTCTCCCCAATAAACAACAAACACATAAAGATTTGCCCCTAAATGTTTGCATACCCCCATAGGGGATTGTCGTATTTCTGGGGTATCAAAAAAGGCTTCTCCTGAGAGATCGCGAAATCACCCCAAACCCACAATGAGCAATTTGGACCTTTTTTGGCCAAATATATTACCTTTGAAAAATTATTTTGACCCCACAAAACATGATGGAAATGCTGTCCATTCCTCTAGAGTATTTTTGGTGGCAATCTGAATGCATTGAGGAGCATTTTGACCCCTGGGGGGCCCATAAGACCCCCAATGGATCACACTTTGCCCCCTTTCCCCATCCCAGCTACAAGATCAAAAATAGACTATCTTTTAAAAAAGAAAATAAGGAGGAACACATTGGTAACCCCTGATCACCAACGTGCCATGTCTAAACATGTAAGACTCCCAAAGGGATGTGTGTTCCTCTCACACACATTCATTAGGCTTTTCCATAAACTAAACTCTTTCAGCATGGCTCCACACAGCAAGTCCCTTTTCCAGCTGTGGCAAAAAGTAAAACACAAATTTATTGAGCAGATTATAACATGGCACAGAAAGAAGTCATAAAATATGCAGAAGTTTCATAGAGAGGCGAGTTTACTCATTCCTGGGTGGAACGTTTTCACTTTTCAGTCCCATGAGCCATACGAATGGGGCAGGAATCGCCTAATTTTCAACATTATTTGGAAGCAAAGGAGCGTCTGTTTAGACTTTGAATTTCTTTTTTTAAAAAGATGTAATCAGGTCAAAAAATCAATTCATCATTTTCCCCCAGCGTAATTCCAGCAACCGATTGAGCCAAGGCTGGTGTTCCTGCCCTGCAGTGTGTGAAAATACTGCTCGGTGCCAATTCCTGTTGATTAGCTCCATTCAAACTGACTGCTCTTAAATTCCAGCAGCCAGAGGAGCAAATAAGCCCAACACGCTGTTTATTAGTCACTAACTTGAAAAGGGGGCTTACAATGAAAGAAAGAATATGCTAGAACAGGGGAACAATAAAGCATTGTCATTGATAACGCTTACATGCACCAGGCTGGCTATTTAAATATGGCAAGCCAAAAGATAACCATCACAGGCATACAACAGTTAACAACGTCTCTGATAAAAAGTCCCTTTTACAAAGTGGTTTTATGTCCTCAGATCTTGCATTTCCACCTTGTTCTCTGTCTTGATGGGAATTATTTCAACAGCATCAACATTAGGGTGATGGTAAAGGAGGGATGGAGAAGCACTGTTTTTAGGAGCATGTCAGAATAAAAAAAAACCCCTACAATCTGAAACCTACTATTGCTAAGTGTGCATGCAGCAGACACAATAAACAGTTCCCACAATCCTTACTGAGCATGTGCGAATGGAAAAACAGAGAGGAAAGCAATTAAAGTCCTTCATTAACTACTCCGGCACAGAAAAGAAGCCCCACAGAAATGGGGCCACCAAAATGGAAATCGTAAGAAAAGTGAAGATTGGTCTAATTTAAAAAAAAAACTGTCATTGGATGTATTTGGAAGAAGCTTCTGTGTGATCTCAAGAAGGTTCGGGATGTTTTTTATTTTCCTTTACTTCTGCAAGGGCTGCCTGATTTGGTTGATTTATGTCACTTGTCCATATTGTGAGTTTGAATGAACACATATTAAGCTATTCTCCCTTTTTGTGGTGTAGCAACTTATCCCTATTCTTACCATGTTATTTCTGCTTATAGTAGCACATTTTCTGCTAAAGGAAGACATCTCCTTTGTCAACTGGGGTATACCAGCACTCACCCTTTGTTTTTTTTATCCCAACTCAGCAGTCACTTCAATAGATCAAAAGCCCAAATCCATTTCCTGCTCTGATAAAATTGATGCCAAGTCAACTTCCTGTATCATTTCTTCCTTGCCTTTGAAAACAACTTGCTTTTCACCCGAACGTATTTCAGTATTAGCTGAAATATAATCATCTAAGCAAAATAGTTGCAAGAACCTACAGCAGGATTGGAGTCATGTCGAGCTCCAGATGATACTGAACCAGCCTTCCTCTCCATTGGCTACACGGTCTAGGATTGCTGGGAGTTTCAATCCAACAACACATAGCAAGCCAAAATTCCTACCAATGATCTATATTATGCTTCAATCTTCATGTTGAGTACATCTTACTTAGAACAGTGGTTCCCAACCTTTTTTGACCAGGGACCACTCTCCAACATTAGTATCAAAAGAGTTACGAATCAGTTTTTGGTAAACTTTAGATTTGGCTTGGTTATTTGGGATGCCGATTCAGAAAATTGCACTGGATAGACCACATTAGCTCTAGTGTCTGATACACAACACATGCCATCCAACAGTTGCTATCTGCTCGCCTACAGAAAACCTTATTTAATAATCGAGAGCTGATGTGGTAGTAGTAATCTTTCGTGGATAGTCAGCCTCTCCTTTTCCGACAGCCCTATTCCTTGGCACTATAAGAGGGTTTTGCGTAGCTATCCACTCGCATTGCCATGTGGGTTTAGAGACAATGATGTAGTAATGGTGAGGCCAAGGACCATATTTTCATTCTTTTGGACCACTGGTGGTCCGTGGACCACAAGTTGGGAACCACTGATTTAGAGGAAGCAGGTGAGAGAACCCAAGTGTATTTGCAGCTCCTGAGAAGACAGGAAAGCTTGGAGAAGACAATGATGCTGGGGAACATGGAAAGAAAAAGGAAGAGGTGCCGACCAAGGGCAAGATGGATGGATGGTATCCTTGATCCTTGAAGAGACTGGCTTAACCTTGAAGGAGTTGGGGGTGGTGATAGCCGACAGGGAGCTCTGGCGTGGGCTGGTCCATGAGGTCATGAAGAGTCTGAAGTGACTGAACAAAGAAACAACAAATTTGCAGCTCCTTGCCCCATCCAATGAACAGCCAGACCAGGATAATAAACCAATTCAACACATCATAATTAGGGGAGACAGAAAAATTATGATTCAATGGTTACCGTGAATAATTTATTCAGGCCACAGACCTGTGCTCTTTGGGATTAATATTTTCTCATTTATTTGAGAGAAAGGGGTTGTAAACCCAGAGTATAAATACTACCATCATACAATCCGAACTCTGGGTTATTTTGTTCAAGACTGACTGTGATGATCTGCTGACCAATGAAGTAATTAACACTAAAGGAGTGAAATCTGAGAGAAATTAAGGAACAAAAATACATTAAGGGCAAGACGCTGGAACTATTGATTCTCTACATAAAGAGCTCTTGTGATAATGATAAAGTTCAAAAGCTGCTGTTCTTTATGAAAAATAATTAGTTTTAAATACATCCCGATGAGGAAAGATGGACAAGCAGAGCAGACAATAATAGCAGGCACCAGAAATGCTATACCAGGCATGGGCAAACTTTGGCCTTCCGGGTTTTTTGGACTTCAACTCCCACAATTCCCAACAGCTTTAGGCCCTTTCCTTTTTCCCCTCAGCCGCTTAAGCAGGAAAGGAAAGGGAAAAGGAAGGGGCTTGAGGCTGTTGGGAATTGTGGGAGTTGAAGTCCAAAACACCTGGAGGGTTGAAGTTTGCCCTTGCCTGTGCTACACTGTTGCAGTCAAGGAGAGGGGGACTATTTGGTCAACCAGGTGTTCAAGTCAGAAGTCAGCATATCACAGTCCAATGAACATTCATGATAAATTTTCAAAATATATCTAAGACTTTTATTGGCTGATTTAATACTTAAATGCAAGAAAATGCTACTAGACCACTAAAACTACAATAATTAACACAAATCACGTAGCCTTCAAGAAGTTCCCAGAAAGAAGTGTATGGAAGCTGGCAGCTTTCGTTTAAAAGGACCCAAGTTGTGGGACTTCCCTCCAGGCAGGTCAAGCTGGCTCCCTCACTACCAGCCTTTGAATGACTGCTGAAAATGAGATTGCTCCATCCGGTTTCCAGTGATTAATGGCACTCTTTGTGGTTAGAGGGTTCCTCTCAGTTATTGCAAAGCTTGAGTTACATTTATTTATTGAAATGCTTTTAAAATGTCCTTCAGCATGGCTGATACCAAGAACATATAGAAATACAATAAAAGCACGTCAGCATAAAACAAAGGAAGTAGCACATGCAATACAAAAAGACTGGCTGAAAGGAACGCAGAACTGGTGTCAGTTACTCTTCCTAGGGAAAGTTTTCTCTAGTCAAAATACTACAACTGACACATGTCTGGACACCGTGGAGAAGACCATCCCCTGAGTTATGGTTCCACAGTAATACAAAAGGCAATTCTGCGGAGCAGATCATCACCATATCACGATTCCACTGGTTCAACTGAGCAATTGTTGTGACCACCACATTCTGGGCTACCTTCTGGGTCATTTTTAAAGGCAGATCAATTACATTATGTAACAAATTTGATTTTTTTTCCCCGTTCCTGGTTTGAAAGTGTTCTTTCCTGTTTAATTGTGTGGTACTTGGTTCTTTAGACAGTACTTTGACCCTGTGTAATTTATGGTCAGCTCAATGGTCTACCAATTGTGCCACTCCGCACTTTGGTTACTGCTGATAGCCAGGTTTATTTGCAAGTCCTACAGCGTTTTAGGAAATGTTATAATTTTTCTAATTCTTACAATTTTATGAGTGGGATGCTATGTGCGTTGTTATGTTTACACTTATGTCACCTGTGTATATACTTATGTATTCGTGTTTATATGTGGCACTTGGAGTGTGAACCACCCCGAGTCTCGTCGGGGAGATGGTGGAGGGGTAAAAATAAAGATTTTTTATGATAATGATGATGATGATAATTATTATTATTATACTTACGGTACTTTCAAAGTAGCAATTATACTCCAGAAACTTCCTTTTTGTTGCTGCCACAAACTATGTTGAATTGGTTGGGATTCTATTAGACATTTATTGAAAAACTATAGCAAAATGTGCTGCAGGAGGTCCTGCAAAAATGAAGTTAATAAACTTTTCCCTTGTCTTTATGGCAGAATCAATTAGGAAATTACATTTATAACCCCGGAACAAAAATCATGTTACATAGTATTATCAGTGGCCTTGTTGTTGTTCTTGTTGTTGTGTGCCTTCAAGTCATTTCCGACTTACAAAGACCCAAAAGCAAATCTATCATGGGCTTTTCTGAGGCGGAGAGTCTGTGGCTTAGCCATGACCACCATGTGAGTTTCCATGGCCAAGGAGGAAATGTAACCCTGCTCTCCAGAATGGTAGTCCAACTCTGAATATTCCATGGCTAAGAAAACTCTTATGATTTTCATGAGATCGCCATTGCTCCCCAAGTGCCTTGAAGCATGTACATACACAATACACATACATCAAGACAGGATTCTGTCACCCTTTAAAAAAACCTTTTGTGGGATCTCTTCCTTTTGTGAGGTGCCTTTGTAGTGTTCTGCCAAAATGGCATACAGGCCAGCTCAAAACCAAGTAAACTCAGCCAGAAATTCAGGAAGTTACTCTATCAGCAGAAGCATATGTAATTTTCTGGCAGACGACATATTGTGAGTGAAACAGACCCAACATGTGAAACATATAATGAAATACAGAGTAAGAGAGATTAAAAAAAACAACCCCAAAACTACCAAACATCTTAGTAGTACTTCTCAATGGTAAATAAGGCATGTTTTACCTGCTGAACTTGAAGGAATAGAGAGGACATATAAATGCGTGAAGAAGCAAGACATGATCTGGCAGATCGAAAAGAATATCCACTGCCTCTTAAAGGGCAATTTCTGCAAACACTACAGGCATTTATAGACAACTCCGTTTAAATGTTACTTCCTTATTGGGTTCCCAATGCTTCTCTGTGTAAGACAGTTTACACAATTCCTCAATCAGGGCCTCATGCTTTCGAGTCTTTTACAACTGATTGGAATCAAGGAGTTTTCCAGATGTTGCTGAACTGGAATTCCCAGCATTCCTCGCCACGGATCATGCCAACAAGGGCAGCTGGGAGTTTCAATCCAACAACATCTGGAATGCTGAGCTTGGTTGACCTATAATATGACCAATGTGATCAACACCATTCTCATCTAGAGTTAAATGCCCCACAGACACTAGAGCTTTGCGGTCTAGAAAGGAGTTTCTGTAATGCTCCGGAAAGGGGGGTTCCGATAAACCAAACTCACTCCAAGCAGATTGGAAGATAGATCATTTATTGGCTCCTTACTCCAGGCTGAACAAAGATAGACTAAAGAAAAGCCCGCGCAAACATCCCTCAAGGATCCCTCCCGGCCCGCCCCCGCCGGGTCCCTCCTTCCAAGGCTTGACCAGATGGCCAGTCCACATATCAAAGACCAGGAAGGTATCTGGTAGATCAAAGGGGATGAGCCTGGTGGGTTCCCGCCCGGCAGTGTCCATATCAATTGGCGCGATCGGCTTGGTCCGTTATGGCATGAAACGAACCAACCGGAGCTGACATAGCGCCCCCCTCCGCAAGATGGTGACCTGCAAGGGAAAGAGTCAGGGCCCCGGCTTGTCCGGGAAAGCGGCGTGGAAAGCCTTAACTAGTCTTGGGGCGCTAACGTGGGGTGCCAACACCCACTCCGGGTGCAAGTCCCTGGCAGTCCATTTAACTAAGTAACTAAGGCGGCCCTTGTGGCGCCGAGAGTCCAAAATGTCCTTAATCTCAAAGTGGGTGTGGGATCCCACCATAATAGGCACCGGTGCGCCCTCCTCGGCGGACCACTTCCGGTCGGACACAGCTTTTTCAATAAGCTCACATGGAACACAGGGTGGACCTTAATACAAGTGCTTACTGTATTGTAGAAGTGTATTGGTTTGCAATTTTATTTTAAAACGTTGGATAAGCGAAATGTTGGATAATAAGGAGGGATTAAGGAAAAGCCTATTAAAAGTCAAATTACATTATGATTTTACAAATTAAGCACCAAAACATCATGTTTTACAACAAATCGACAGGAAAAAGCTGTTCAATACACAGTAATTATGTAGTAATTACTGTATTTATGAATTTAGCACCAAAACATCGCAATGTATTGAAACAGCTGTAGATCCGGGCAGGAGGTTAGATCGTAATACAGAACACTGGATGAACAAAGGTTGTATAAGCGAGAGACTACTGTATATTTTAAGGAAGAGTAGTTTTTGGGCAACTAAAAGGAACACTTCTGAAACTCTGCTGAATATATATGTGTGTGTGTGCGCACGTTGGCATATCTTCTTTGTCCCTGACAGTTCAAAGAGATATTTAGGATAGATATCTGAGAAACCTACTTGCCTTGTATGAATGTCATTTTCCTAAAAGGTTATGACTCTAACAGGTCATGCTTTTACCAAGAGGTTATGGCATCATTTTTCAAAAAGGTTATGAATATTAACAAGGTCATCCTTTCCAAAGATCATAAAATCTTCAAAAGGTTCTGGAGTTTTCCATTTTCCAAAAAAGGTGAGATTGGCGGCAAAGGAAGACCACTGTGGCTGGGTACAAACGCTGGCTTATATATTAAGGAGGATAACCAGGGGGGTGGGGTACATCAGAAGAACTCCAAAAAAAACCTTAGGAAGCAGATTTTTTCACATCTGTAGAACCCTTAGGCCCATTCACATTATTTTTGCGAATAGAGTTCAATGTAAGGGTGGCATCTTTTATGAATGGGCTTAATTCTACAAGATGGTTTTTAAAATTTGCAACAAAGAAAACCCCCGTAAAACAATCCAAAAATGTGGATATCAATAAATGATCTGGCAATTCTTAGCCCCAGATTCAAGAATACACTTTTTTTTGGTCGTATCGGGGGCAATTTTAAGAAACAGCAAGTCACTTCTGGTGTGAGAGAACTGGCCGTCTGCAAGGACGTTGCCCAGGGAACGCCCAGATGTTTTTTGATGTGTTACCATCTTGTGGGAGGCTTCTCTCGTGTCCCCGCATGAGGAGCTGGAGCTGATAAAGGGAGCTCATCCGTGCTCTCCCTGGATTTGAAACTGCGACCTGTTGGTCTTCAGTCCTGCCGGCACAAAGGTTTAAACCACTGCGCTAAAATATAGTCGGTACCTGGCATTTAAGGATCACACCATCTGAAGCTTAGTGTCCACGAAAACCCTATTTGAGAAAAACTATTCATATTACAAGGACCAGTACCACACAACTCTCTGTTTTGTGGGAGCAACCTTACACAGCTACCCTTTTATAAACTGCTCTTTTCATTTGATTTGTCCAAAAAGTACTTTTGAGATTAGTTTCACAGCCTGTTAGCTACACAATATCTGTGTGGCTACACAATATCTGTTAGCTACACAGTATCATGTGACAGCAATGCTTGGCAAGGGAGGGGGGATTCCAGGCTAATTTATTCTAATGAGAGGAGGATTTGTACACAGCCATTTCAATTTGCATGTGCAATGTTCTCCAAGTATTTCAGATATGGATTGAAGCGCCCTGCTCCAAATTAAAGCCCACAGCATAATCTTCAAATATGGACTAATTCATAGGACCACAAATGCATATGGCAGCCGCCTGAAAAGCCTGCATGTGTTTGTTTCCCTTCCTAAAGCAAGCAAGTTGCATCAATCCACACTAGAACTGGATATATTCCTTCTCCAAAATAATCATTGTGCCAAAAGAAAGATTTTTAATTCACAGAAGTTTTCCAAACAGTTGCATCCTGTGGCTGCATTTAAATCAAAACAGACGAGAGCCCTGGTACACGAACATTTGTCTTTTAAATAACATAGACAATTCCCAAATCCAAAATTTTGGCCAGCTGCCGGTAGTATCTCAACACGTTCCATGTAAGAGGGGAGGGAAACAGTTTAGATGGCCATATGGATCCACTCTAATATAGCTTTCTTTGCCTATTCATGTGCACTTCCTGGGAAGCAGTGAATTCTGTCAAAGCACATCTTTTCACACTGGAATATCAACACAAAGAGCTATTCAATTCAGTTTTAGGACGGAGATCTAACCATATGTTTCATAAATTATAAAATGTTTCAGACTCATACTTAGGTAGACATGAGAAGTCGAAAGATTTCACTTTCCTTGTCTTGAACCACAATTCTTAGCCAATATTACCAACCAACCTGCAACTCAAAACATCTGCAGATGGCTTAAAGTCATAATTTGTATTGCATATGCATGTCAAGGCACTAAATCTGTCACAACTCCGCAAAAATGCAAATCATATTAATGGACCAGTTCTCCACTCCCTAGTCCACAATTTGCTTTATCACTCTCTTTGTGACTATGGATTCATCATCACCTTAGACACCACACACATTGCACTGCACAGGCTTTAAGATACAGTAGGTCCAGTCCTGGGGAAATGCAATATCTCTACAATGCAAGTACAATCCATTGAAAGTCATCTAGAATATGCCAGAAAGTGCAGAGATTGCACTCAGAATAATTTCAGTTGTAAGGTCCACGTCTAGCCTATGAATGAAATAACTTCTGCTGTAGACAAAACACACAGAGGTTTTCTGAAGGAGGTGATGGCCATTACACATGCTGTGTAACAAAAAAGTATCACTGGCATAGTGTTAAAAGCCCTGCATTATGTCTGCTGACACATGGCTGTTGTGTTTCTACAAACAGAAAAGAGCCTCAGACTCCTTTTATCTAGCAAGCAACTCCGATACTGTTTATTCACAGTAGAAACAGGCCCTTTATAAACGATAATATTTTTGAGCCGTTAATAACATAGTAGAGTCAAGATTAATAACATAGCAAAGTTGGACCACAGTGGTGCGGCAGGTTAAACCGCTAAGCTGCAGAACTTGCTGACCCGAAGGTCGATGGTTCAAAGCTGTGGGACGGGGTGAGTTCCCACTGTTAGCCCCAGCTTCTGCTAAACTAGCAGTTTGAAAAAATGCAAATGTGAGATCAATAAGTAATGGTGCTCCATGAAGTCATGCCGGCCACATGCGCTTGGAGGCGTCTATGGATAACGCTGGCTCTTCGGCTTAGAAATTGAGAAGAGCACCAACCCCCAGAGTCAGACTCGACTAGACTTAATTAAGGGAAAACCTTTACCTTTCCTTAAGAGTCAACATGGTGTAGTGCAGGGCTGTCCAACTGGCGGCCCGGGAGCCGTATACGCCCCCCCCCAGCCCCTTCCCTCCGGCCCCCTAAGCTTTTTAATAAAAAATAAAAATTGAAAAATAAAATAAAAATTATTTTTTTTATAAAAAAAAAACCTACTTCCGGGTTCGGAGCAAGTATCGCGAGAATACGCAATCCACACGGGATTTCGCTGTCAATGCGAGAACACGCTGGCGTTGACAGCAAAATCCCATGTGGATTGCGTATTCTCACGATACTCTTCGGCTACTCTACTACTGGATCGTTGAGGCCCACAGATGCGATTAGGACCTTCTTCGACTCGAGTCGGTCGTCGCCTCTCTCGTCGTCCGGTACTCCTGGATCCCTGCGCGTTTGGAAAAGGTAGGCCGAAGCAGGGGGCTCCTCAGGGGCTCCTCATTCCCTCCCCCCATCTCCCCTCATGTATTAAATATAAAATTAAATATATTTAAAGATGAAATAAGGGGAGATGGGATACATTAAAATAAGGGGGAAGGGATGATGGAATTAAATATATTTAATATTAAATTAAAATAATTTAATATCTTATCCCTGCATTTTATCTCAGTAAAAGATTATATTTGACTGTATGCATGCAGGGGCGGAGCCGGGGGAGAGGGCGGGGAGGGGGCGGAGCCGGGGTGGGGCAGGGCAGGGGCAGACCCTACGGCCCCCCAGGTCATCAGTGACCGGAATTCAGGCCCCTGGGCCGGTAGAAGTTGGACAGCCCTGGTGTAGTGGTTCAAGTGTTGAGTTCTGAAAGACCAGGTTTCAAAACACTTCTTAGCCATGGAAACACATGTGTTTTACAATCACCCAGTTTTGAGGAAGTCAGTGGTAATCTTCCTCTAAATAAATCCTGCTTATGAGAGGATCACCCTAAATCAGCATCAACTTTAGAGCACATAGCAGGAATGTCAAAGAAGAAGTGGTACAGATTTAATCAACAGGACAAAAAATCCATCGAGATGTTCTTGTCTACAGGCCCAGCTGAAACGGACCTGTGATTCTCTTCACTTTTACAAGACTTAAATGGAAGAAAAGGGTAAAGGTTCTCCCCTGACATTAAGTCTAGTCGTGTCCAACTCTGGGGGTTGGTGCTCATCTCTATTTCAAAGCCGAAGAGCCAGTGTGGTCTGTAGACACCTCCAAGGTCATGTGACTAGCATGACTTCATGGAGCGCTGTTACCTTCCCACCAGAGCGGTACCTATTGATCTACTCACATTTACATGTTTTTGAACTGCTAGTTCGGCAGAAGCTGGGGATAACAGCGGGAGCTCACCCCGCTCCCCGGATTCAAACCTGCGACCTTAGGTCAGAAGAAATCATAATAGGTACCATAATGTTATATCAGTCCTAATTCACAAAACACCCTATTTCTTTTCAAAATGACCAGTCTACTTTGGTAGGTCCCACAGGATAAATCCCACAGCCCTCCATATGACAGTTCCCATAATTATCTTTCCTCGCCTGCAATGTCAGCTAAGGTTGAATAAAAGGGCCACCCATTTCCCAGACAGATTCATGCGTTCCAGACAGATTAAATCTTACAGATTTTCACATTTTTTGAAAGGTGGGGCAAGCAAAACACATCTTTCCTAGGTGATCTCCAATTGTACAAAACTATTTATTTCAGGATGAGATCCGTCTACCAACAACATCCCACAAGTGGATATGCATGTTTTCTTGATAAATCATATTGCCACACAGCTGAATTTACTACAGACAAAGAGAGTCCAAGAAATAGACTTTGGACCACGGTCGCTGATGCCAGAGCAAGGGAAACTGTCAACAGTACTGAACAGACAAGCCTGTCCCATTTATGGCATCAGTTTTCATTTACGCTAATGAGGGAGTTGTCACGGGAAACAGGGCTAACCTGTATTACTCAAGACTGACTACTTATGATGCAGAAAAACAAACTATGTCATGTCTGCCTTCGTTTTGCTTACAGATTATCACCAGTTTTTAAAAATGCACAGACTTGCAATAAAATGCAGATTACCTTACGAAGATCAAAGAGTAGAGATATAAGCTTTTAAATATTGGAACATGGCAGAAACAGTAAATAAGTATGTGGTAAGCAATTCCATGCTGTTGTATTTTGGTAGACGATAGTCTGTTTAAGTCAGCATGAAACACAACTGACAAAGTGGACTATAGCTCCTGAAATCCGATGCCATTGGGTTATACATTAGGTTTAGGCTGCAACTTCAACAGGTACATTACTGGGGGAAAGAACTATTCCAATAAACAATATTCAAAGTGTGGTTGTACAAAGGACATGTGCATAAAGCAGGGGTGGGCAACCTACGCCCCGAGGGCCAGATTCGGCCCGGTAGCTGCTTCTGTCCGGCCCGGGGAGAAGGGCGTCGGGGGCGGGGCCAAAAGGAAGGGGTGCCACTGCCGCCATCCCATCGCAGGCTCTGAGGGGATCCAGGTCTGCAGTGGGAGTATTCCACGACCTGCGGGAGCTTATTGCCCTGGCGACCCGGAAGACTTGATTCCAGCCAGGGCAAACAGCCACCTCAGATTGCCGAGTGCTCCCCCTGCAGGCCCTGATCCCCTCCAGGGATGGCAGGCACTCCAAAGCCGCCGCTCCTTCGGCCTGTCTGCCGACACAGGCCCCGATAGGATGGTGGCAGCGGCACTCCATAGCAGGACGATCAGCTGGGGAACAGCTGGGGGTGAGAGCGGGCAGAGGCCTGCAGCCTCCGATCGCTTGATGCGGCGGCTGGGTCTGCTTTGCCATTCTCTGGGCTGGGGTCATTGGACCATTCCATCTTGGGATCCTTCCTGTCTTCAGGATGTCAGCCTTCATCTTGGTTCGCACCTTGTCTTCTTGAATTTTATTTTATTTTAGTGGTTTTTATTATTATTTTACAATAATGTTATTATAATAATTTAATAATTAATATAATATAATAACGTTATATTATAATTTCAAAATATTATGCCTATATATACTATAATATAATAATTATGATATTAATACTAATAATATTTCTTGATATATTAATATGTTAATATTAATGATGTGTAATATATAGTAAATATAGTAAATAAATAAATATAAATTAAATAATGTAGGTTAGAATGTAGTTCAGCCTTTAGGTGCGGTCCTCCATAATATTTTTTGGCTCTCGTGTGGCCCCTTGGAAAAAATAATTGCCCACCCCTGGCATAAAGTGACTTTCCTTTGTATATTAAAAAGAATAAGTAGGCAAATAATATTTATATATTTGTTGACAGAGAATAATAATTATTATTATTATTTATACTCCTCCCCATCTCCCCAGGGGAAAAGAAAACAATGCCTTCTGAATGAACAAGTAAAATCCAAAATGAATTTCTTACAACTGAAGCATATGAAGTCCAAGGGTGCATCTATACCGCAGAAGTATCACAGTTTTACACAACTTCAAATGCCTTGGCTTTTTCTTTTAGTGTCAGGAGCGACTTGAGAAACTGCAAGTTGCTTCTGGTGTAAGAGAATTGGCCATTTACAAAGACATGGCCCAGGGATGCCTGGATATTTGATGTTTTATCAGCCTATGGGAGGTTTCCCTCATGTCCCCGTATGAAGAGCTAGAGCTGACAGAGGGAGCTCAACAGTACAGATGCCCACCAATGTTTTCTTTTCTGTCACTGGAAGCTTTGGTGTTCGAACACTTTTGTTTCGGGGAGCAACTGTGCTGTAGAACGAATCCACTTTCAATGCTAGGGAATAATGAGAGCTGTAGGCAAATGTTTCCCCTTGACATTAAGTCTAATCGAGTCCAACTCTGGGGGGTAGTGCTCATCTCCATTTCTAAGCCGAAGAACCGACATTGTCCGTAGACACCGCAGAGGTCATGTGGCCAGCACCGAAGCGGTAATTACTGATCTACTCACATTTTCATGTTTTCAAACTGCCAGGTTGGCAGAAGCTGGGGCTAACAGCGGGACGAACTACACGGATTTGAACCGCTGACCTTTTGGTCAGCAGGTTCAGCAGCTCAGTGGTTTAACCTGCTGCACTACCCGGGGCTCCATCATAAGCATGCAGCAACTGTAATGCACACCTTTTTTGGCCAAATTACAAAGAGTGCCCTTTTTGTTGCTGTGCATTACATTCGGCAATTACTTTTTTTTTGTTTCAAGGTTTTGAAATTTGAGGTATGCACTAAATTCGACGGGGCATTAGACTTGAGTAAATATGGGTATTTCTTTAACCAGAAATGACAAAAAACCATAAAGGACAATAAAACAAAAAACAAAAAGATTTCTATGTTCTTCTGAAAACCAGATTAACAGCATTTTGGATGATTTCTCAGGATCAAGTGTGCAATGTCGTTTTAAAAATGACTTTCGAAAGCTACCTGATAGAAAAACACCAAGTCTTGTCCCACTCTGCAGTACACTACAATGTTCCAGGCAGGCCCGTAGCCAGGATTTTGATTTGGGGGAGGCTGAGTGAGAGAGGGTCTACCTTTTATATCGTTATCCCAATACCCCCATGCGTATGGGATATATTGAGCATGGCGATCAGATCATGGTATGAATAAACATAACAGTTTAAATAATGTACCAGTAAGGCCTTCTCGCAGACCACCCTGAGAATTGGGGGGGGGGGGCTTGAGGGGCTTCAACCAAGCTATATGCAAGCCGTGCTGAGTCCCCCTGCGGGGGTGAGAAGCTACAGGGTAAAAATACCATAAATAAATAAACAAACGTGCCTGGTTCCAGGACCACCCACAATAAGTGAAGAACCGTGATGTGGGGGTGCTCTATTTATTTTAATATTTATACATTATTTTAGTAGTTATACACTATTCTAAACTTAAAATAAAGTCAAGGAAAGGAAGGAAAGGTCCTTCAAAGCTGGAGGGAGGGAGGACTGAGGAGGAAAAGTGTGTTGGAGAGCTGCGGCAGCAAAACCCCACAAAACAGCAAAAATATCATGATATATATTAAATTAATATTTTTTTGAAATCCGCGAAACAGTGAGTCAGCAATAAGCAAACCGCGAAGTAGCGAGGGAACACTGTATAAGCATCATCTGCCTTAGGCCAGAGACAAGACCAAGCACCCATTTCCAAATTAACCAGTGGCTTTCTCTGTTCAAATCAAATGGTTCCTCTTGATTTCTGCCTTTCCCAGCTCTTCCCTCTTCCGTCTCCTCTACAGAAGTTAAGAGAGTGGAGAAGAGGGGAAGGGCTTGGGGCTTGGCAGGGGAAAGAGGAACATCTGTAACCAGAGTTGCCCTGTGGGCATCCCAAGATGAATCCCACATTCCAGCCTTTGATGTGATTGAAGACTCCAGCCAGAGGAGCAGCAGCAGCAGCAGCAGCAGCAGCAGGGAAGTCAGGAGGAAAGTTTACAGCTTTGCTTCCCTCCCTCCTCCTTCCTTCCTCTCTTCCCTCCCTCCTTGCTTGGCAAGATCTCCTCCAAGAGATCATTAAAGGATGCCTTTGCTCCACCTCAATCCGCCAAGTTTCCATAGTCGGAATAGATCTCCCCGGTGGAAACAAGAGAGTATCTACATTGGGCATGGGCAAACTTCGACCCTCTGGGTGTTTTGGAGAGCCAAAGTTTGGACAAAAAAAATCCTCTCACCTCTCCAGGAGCCTACCTTATATACCATGCAGCTGTGGACCATCAAACGTAGCATTGCCCAAACACATATCAAGGAACATGATAGACTAAGTCAACCAGAGAAGTCAGCCATAGCACAGAACTTGAAGAACCAACTTGGACACAGCATATTATTTGAGGACACGGAAAGACTGTACAACTCTAACAACTACCATGCCAGGCGACACAGAGAAGCCACTGAAATCCATAAGCATGTGGACAATTTCAACAAAAAGGAGGAAACCATGAAAATGAACAAAATCTGGATACCAGTATTATTTTTTTTTAAAACCCTCTAAAATCAGGACAGTAAATAAACAAGGGAATTCCAGACAAGAATCAATCAGGGTCAGGTAACACCTCCTAACAAAGGACCTCTCCAAGCAGCAACCAGTCAGGCTTTGAAGATACAAGGCTGTTCAATGCTAATCAAGGTGGCCAGCTGCAACATTCACACCTGCCTCAAGCAGACAAGAGTTCTTTCTCCTACCCTGGACTTTCCACAGATATATAAACCTCACTTGCCTTGTTTCCAACAGATCTCACAACCTATGAAGATGCCTGCCATAGATGCGGGTAAAACATCAGGAGAGAATGATTCTGGAACATGGCCATACAGCCCGGAAACCTCACAGCAACTCACTGTTTTGGACTTCAACTCCAAGAAATCCCAGCTGTTAGGAATTGTGGGAGTTGAATTTTAAAACACCTGGAGGGCCAGAGTTTGCCTATGCCTGAGCTACACTGTAGAATTAGAGCAGTTTGACACCACTTTGTGCCATGGAATCATGGAAGATGTAGTCTCTAGCCTTCTCTGCTCAAGAGTGCTGGCACCACACCAAACTACATGCAAACTCAGTGCTATGGAAAAACATAGAAGGTGCAGCTTTGCAAGGTTTTCGGCCTTCTCTGCTAAAGAGGACCAAACTACAACTCCCAGGATTCCATAGCATTGAGCCACTTTAGTTAAAGCGGTGTCGGTCTGCATTCATTCTACAGTGCAGATGCAACCTAGGAGAGATTTTATTTTTTTAATGAAGGATTCCCAAAGAGGCGCGCCCACCAAAAAACCCAAACGCCTCCATAGACAAGAGCTGGGGACAAAACAGCAGTCACTGCAGAAAAGGCGTGCCTTGGGTTGCTTTTTGGATATAATATAAAGAATAGAACATATAAAGAGGCATTGGCATACCTTCCCTTTCTTCCCTTACTAAGGAAAGAAAGGCAAAAAGGAAGGAGGGAAGGAAGATCTGGAAAGGAGAGGAGAAAAGGCTAGAGAGAAGAGAAGGAAGGTCTGGAAAAGAATGAGAGAAGAGGGGGCTTGAAAGAAGAGAAGTAGAGAAAGGAAAGGAAAGAGGGCTGGAAAGGCGAGAGAAGGAAAGGCTGGTAAGAACAGAAAGAAGGAAGGTTTGGGAAGGAGAGAAGGAGTCCAGAGAAGGGAAATGCTGGGAAGAAGGGGGCTGGGAAGGAGAGAAGGAAGGGTTGGGAAGAAGAGGGCTGGGAAGGGAAGGAGAGAAGAAGAAAGGACCGGGAATGAGAGAAGTAAAGAGTCCAGAGAAGGAAATGGTTGGGAAGACGGGGGCTGGGAAGAAAAGGGGGAAATGCTGGGAAAGAGAGAAGGAATGAAGGGTTGGGAAGAAGAGAAGGAAAGAGTCCAAATTAAGAAAGGGTTGGGAAGAAGAGGCCTGGAAGGAGAGAAGGAAGGATGGGCTGGGAAGCAGAGAAGGAAGGAGCCCAGAGGAGGAAAAGGCTGGGAAGAATAGGGGGAAATGTTGGGAGGGAGAGGAGAAGGAAGGTTTGGGAAGGAGAGGAGGAAGAAGCCCAGAGAAGCAAAAGGCTGGAAAGAAAAGGGAAGGAGAGAAGAAGAAAAGACTGGGAAGGAGAGAACGAAAGAGTCCAGAGAAGGGAAAAAAACTGGGAAAAATAGGCCTGGGAAGGAAAGGGAAGTAGAGAATAAGGAAGGGCTGGGAAGTAGAGAAGGAAAGAGTCCAGAGAAGGAAAAGGCTGGGAAGAATAGAGTTGGGAAAGGAGAGGGGGGGTGTTTGGAAGGAGGGGGAAGGAAGGACTGGGAAGGAGAGAAGGAAAAAGCTGGAAAGAAGAGGGCTAGGAAGGAAAGGGTAGGAGAGAAGAAAGCAAGGCTGAGAAGGAGAGAAGGAAAGGGCCCAGAGAAGGAAAAAGCTGGAAAGAAGAGGGCTGGGGAGGAGAGGGAAGGAGAGAAGAAAGAAACGCTGGGAAGGAGAGAAGGAAGGGGCCCAGGGAAGGAAAAGGCTGGGAAGGAAAGGGGGAAATGCTGGGAGGGAGAGAAGGAAGGGAGGGCTGGAAAGGCGAGCAGGCTTAGGCTTTGGGCTCCAGGTTTTGGGCAGGGGGGCGCTCCAGCTTACCTCCTCATAGCAGCAGCGGAGACAAAGGCAGAGCAGGGGCGGGATCCCCAGGCGCAGCTAGAGGAGGGGGAGGCGGGGAAGGAATGCCCCTCCATGGGCTTGGCGGCCGCTCCACGGCTGGAAAGAAAGGAAGGCGGCGGAAGGAGCCGCGGCAAGGCAAAGTTGGCCGGAGCACCAAGTTCCTGCGAGGAGGGAGGGAGGGTGGGAGGGGGTCAGGGGCTGGGCTGGCTTCTCCCTCGGAAAAAGAGGAGGAGGAGGAGGGGCTCCCCAGCTGCATTGGAGAGAAAGAGGGAGGAAGACATGGCCGCTCCCGGCTCCGCCAATGAGCGTCTGGGGCTGTAATTAACCAGGCGGCGGCAGCAGCAGCAGGCGCATCATTTCCTCCCGGCGCAAAGCCAGGTGCTCTGGCGCGCCCCCTGCAGGACATGCTCTGCTTCTCATCTCAGCTGTGCCTCCACTACACTGAGGAACAGGCATGGGCAAACTGCGGCCCTCCGGGTGTTTTGGACTCCAACTCCCACAGTTCCTAACAGCCGCCGACTCCATGATTACAACCCAAACTACAAGAAAGGAGATTCCACCTGAACTTTAGGAAGAGCTTCCTGACTGTAAGAGCTGTTCAGTTCAAAAGTTATCCCCAGTTCATGTGGCAGGTAGTCAAAAGTGATGAGAGTTGCAATTCAGTAACTTCTGGGGACCCGAATTGGGTGAAAATTAAAGAACATCAACCACTTCTGTTTTACATGTTTTAATGTGCATTTAATTTTAATTTCAATTTTAACTTAAGTGTATTCTAACTGTTGTTGTCCAAAGGCATTGAATAGTTGCCATATGCAACGCACTCTACGTGGGGCTGCCTTTGAAGACAGTTCGGAAATTGCAATTAGTCCAGCGGGCGGCAGCCAGATTGCTAACGGGAGCGACATACAGGGAGCACACCACCCCCCTGTTGTGTCAGCTCCACTGGCTGCCTGTCCAATTCCGGGCTCAATTCAAAGTGCTGGTCTTGACCTTTAAAGCTCTATACGGTTCTGGCCCAGCTTACTTGTCCGAACGCATCAGCCGCTACGTCCCATCCCGTAACCTAAGATCATCCAGGAGGCCCTGCTCGCTCCCACCTACTTCTCAAATGTGGCTGGTGGGGCGAGGGAGAGGGCCTTCTCGGTGGTGGCTCCCGCCTGTGGAATGCGCTCCCTATCGATGTACGATCCACCTCATCCCTCCTGGCATTCAGGAAAAAAGTAAAATCCTGTCTGTGGGACCAGGCGTTTGCACACCAGCACAAGGCAGCATTTTAGATGGGATTTTCATGGAAAGTGGATGAATAGGGCCAATGCTTTTATGGACAGAACATTGTTTTAATCTGGAATGAATGCGTATGATGCGAATGTAATTGTATTTTAATGTATTTTAATTGTTGAAGGGTTCTGGGGTTTTATATTGTTACTGTGTGGGCATTGAATTGTGCCTTATTGTAAGCCGCTCTGAGTCCCCCCTCGGGGGTTGAGAAGAGCGGGGTAAAATCCTGAAATAAATAAAAATAAATAATTAAAGCCGCCTTGAGTCCCCTTCGAGGTAGAGAAAGGCGGGATATAATTTTTTTAATAAACTATATTTTCAAAAATCTAATTGGCCCTCTGTATCCATTGCTTTCCGTCCCTGGATTCAACGGTTCTTTGAAGGCAACCATAAAAGTGACGTGGCCCTCTATGAAAATGAGTTTGAGAGCTCTGCTCTAGAGTCATCCAAAAATGGTCAGCCTAGGACCAGAGCCTTCCCAATAAAAATAGACACAAGAGTTTAAAAAGACTCAAATAGTATCACGTAGGTGAAGTTTATATAAAAAACACAACCCACTCTCAGGGACAGTATAAAATATTTTTGTGTCATTCATAACTACACTTTCTGGGCCTTGTATGTAACTGGTTTCCATGAGTGTTCTTAAAATAATGAACAATTTGTGGGTTGACAGTTTACATCAAATACCTTCATATTGGTACTGGCTGTTCTCCGTGTATTAGATTGACAGAAGTTTTAAAACAAGAGGAACTATAATAGCACTGCTGGCTTGATTATTTTAAAATGCATTCCTTTATCCATTTACTCTGGAACGAGGCTTAAGCCCAAATAAGCCCCATCTTTCAATAGAAATACTTAGGATTCCTCTATAAATAAACTCTGAAGGTTTGTTAGGTCCAGGTTTTTTTATGAATTTGGTTTGTAAGATCAGATTACTTCCAGACGGCAATTGTGAAGGCCTCCAGATGTTATTGAACTGCAACTCCCATCCTCATGAGCCAGCATAGCTGATTACACTGGGCATCAACAGTTCAGTAACAATATGAAGGGCCACATAATTCTCGCCTTGACTTATTGACACAATGGAGACGTGATTTATTGTCTGTGGCTAAAACTGCATGTTTCTGTTCAGTTTTTTGTACCAAGGAAAGTATATATAGAATTGCAACCAACATAAGCAGAGGGCTGATGGCCATCTGTCAGGGGTGCTTTGAATGCGATTTTCCTGCTTCTCGGCAGGGGGTTGTACTGGATGGCCCACGAGTTCTCTTCCAACTCTATGATATCAGTTTTCATGGATCAGAACCACTCGGGATGAAGCTGTAACCACCACCCCACACAAATAGTTGGAAAATAGTTTGCTTCATAATAAACCCTGCTTCTCTTATTTCTTTCATATGAGTGTAGTTCTCTGTCTTCATTCATCTTGGGCCCCACTATTTCAATTACTTATACTTAGGTGATCCCTCATAGCTTGAGGATGATTGTCTTTCAGAGGTGGTGTCTTGGCCGTGGGTCCGTATGTGGCTGTGGAGCCCTATTCTTGATCTGCATGTTCTCCCGCAGTTAAGATATGTGTTTCCAGAAGGAAGGCAGTCCCGGTCAGGGTTGGCTTGACATGCCTTCCTCTTGGCACGTTTCTCCCTTTTATTTATTTATTTATTTATTTATTTATTACCTCAAACTTCCTATACCGCCACTCCCGAAGGCGCGGAGCGGTTTACAGTTTGAACATAGAAATACAGAGTACACAAACAAGACAATACGACCCAAAGGAGGGTACTACATCTAAGGGGGAGGGAAGCCAGAGCTCACGGCCGCAGGACCGTGAGCTGTCAAGGGGTCTAGCCTAAGGTGGCTCGACCATCGAACGGAGGAGCCTGGGAGGGCCCCACAGGTCCGGCGATGTCCTACGGGTTCCCAGAACTGTTGGGGGGCGGTCACCACAAACCTGTGGGTCCGACCTCCCCATCGCCTGGATGTCAGATCCCCTGGTTGGAGAGTTCACTGGTAGGGGAGCCCTGTGTCTAAAATTGGCATTCCAGAAGGTCCTGGTAGGGAACCTTCTGGGTGCCAACGGGTCTGTCCGCCCGGACCTCTCCCTCCTGGTTCCAGAGGGAGCAGGGGTCCCATCCTGCCAAGGGGTCCGCAGAGTCCTGAGTCGGGGGGGCTTCCGGGGCCTTACCGCCTCCGATAAGAGTCACCCCCGCATCGACGGAGCAGTGGGAGGCCCAGTTCCAGGGACTCGGCTTCCAGGAGAGGGGGTCGTCCCGGCTGTCGGTTCTGTCCCGCTCTCAGGCTGGTTCTTCCTCCTCCTGCGACGTCGTCTCCTCTTCCGCCGGTTTAGGTGGGCCCGGGGCGGATCCACGTTAGGGGCCAGGTCCTCCAGAGGCGGGACGACTGGCGGGAGGCAACTTCCGGGTACTGCACCTCCTCCTCCGGAACCGATCCCATGGTCCTCCTCGAGGGCGAGGTCCTCCAAGGGCGGGACTTCCGGTGGGCGAACACTTCCGGGTCTTGTTTCGTCTTCCGGCCCGGGCACATGGAGCAGGAGGGCGTCCCCAAGGCCAGTCGCCATGTTGGGTCGCTCCAGCTCCAGCTGACTCCCCAGCTTCGCGGGCGCGGCGGCGGCGCGAGGATTCCGGGGGAGGGCCAGGACAGCCGAAATGTCCAGGTCAGCCACCGAAGGGTCGACCGGAGGCAGTGGGTCCTCCAGGCTCGTCTGCGGATCTCTGGCCAGGCTCATCTGCGGAACTCCGGCCATCTCCTCAGCAGAGGGTGGGCAGCGGTTATCTGGCCGGAGGGTTGGTTGGACAGGGCACTGCGTCAGGTCCGTCCTCGGTGGTGGGCCTCCAGCTGACTCAACCGGCCTTGGGAGCTTCCTGATGGAAATGTCCCGGCCCTTGGTAGGGAAGTCCAGGCAAAGTCTAGGTCCGGAGAGGGTTCTTGCTGGGGTCCTTGCTGGGGGCTGGTCTGGTAGTTGGAATCGCTGCCCGGGAGTGGGATCAGGGGGACATGGGGGCATGGCATGCCCATTCCCTCTAGTAGATCACCAAATCTCCTCCTGAAGTCTCCCATATGGGCCGCTACCTTATTGTATTCCGCAATCAGCTCCACCAGCCGGTTGGGGTCGGGGTGGACGGGCTGGTCGGAGGGTAGGGCCCGTGGTGCCGGTGAGCTGCTTCTAGGGTTCACGGGTTGCTGGCCCGGGCCTACTGCCGGGACCGCTTCCCCAGGGGGGGATTTTGGTCTACCCCTCTTGCCGAAGGCTCTTAGGAAGCGTGCGGAGGCCGGTGTTATCGACCGGACGTACCACCGGGTCTGTTGCTCCCGCTGCTCGGCGTGAACTTCACCTGATGCCGGGTTCGGGGGGGATGATCCACCCGCTGGCCCATGCAACTTCAGGGACCTCCGGCGCAAGGTTGCTGCGTTCCCCAGCCAGATCAGGCTATTGGGGGCCTGTGGGTCACTAAAAATCATCTCCTGCGATGACTGGTCTAGCACAGCCCCCCCCCCCCCCCCGAGGGGTCCATGTGTCCAACAAGTGGCGTCCAGGGCAGAATCCAGGAAAATTGGCAGACAGTGCTGGAGCTCACCCGAAGGGACCTCTACAGCCGTCGCCATTTTGAAGCTATACCATTCCCCCTTTTGCCCTCCATTCATGCCTCTTCAAATTCTGCAGTACTGCTGGTCACAGCTGACCTCCAGTTAGAGTGCCTAAGGGCCAGGGCCTCCCAGTTCTCAGTGTCTATGCCACAGTTTTTAAGGTTGGCTTTAAGCCCATCTTTAAATGTCTTTTCCTGTCCACCAACATTACATTTACTGTTCTTGTGTTCAGAGTAGAATAACTGCTTTGGGAGATGGTGATCGGGCATTCGGACGTGGCCAGTCCTGTGTAGTTGATGGTAGAGGAGCATCACTTCAATGCTGGTGGTTTTGTTTCTTCCCAGCACGCTGACATTTGTCCGCCTGTCTTCCCAAGAGATTTGCAGGATTTTACAATCGACCCTCCATATCCATGCATTCTTCATCCATGGATTCAACCATTTAAGGCTTAAAAATATCCAGGGAGCAAATTCAAATAGGTTATGAGACTCCAGAGATTTTGGTATCCATGTGGGGTCCTGGAATCAAACCCCAGTGGAGAGCAAGGGCCTGCTGAATATGTAGCAGACCAGGATTGTTTGGTTTGGGGATGAGATATCACTCAAGACCAAAATCTGGAACAGTAGCTTAAAATATTTTTTAACTATTATGAAGCTTCAAAAATGTATATGTTAAGATTAACACGATTATTTAAAAAATGTTTTAATTCAACATGCTAATTTTAGGTCACTTCACTGTAAAAACTTTAGCAGACTTTTAAAATGGTGCCTTACCTTCAACTTCTGGTTGGAGATAAAGACAAAATAACTAGTCAAACCAAGGCAGAAACTCATATGGCTGGGGCTGAGGGGTGGGGAGGGATAAGAACAAATGCCTTAACTTAAAAACAAAAGATTATGATGTTTCTCTTTGTTATCTTTTCTAACGACCTCATCGGATGGGGAGAAATCAGCATCCTAGGACTCTTTCACTTTGCCATTGTGTCAAAGGCATGCATGACCAAGGAATATGCCCATTGCTGTGATTGGAAACTAGCACTGAACCAGAGCTCACAGGTTGTGGTTGAGGCTCGCAGATGATCCACTGCTCTTTGAAGGGGTTGAGCCAGTATGAACCCGCAGAGCCAAAAGATACTATGATATGAATCAAGACTTGGCAACAAGCTGAGAACCTCTCACAGCATTCCCACAAATGCACCCCCCTCTAATGTTCCAGGAAGGGCTGGATCAGATTTTCCCAGGTCTCTTCTACACTGCCATGTAATCCAGATTATCAAACCAGATATTTCATATTATCTGTTTTGAGCTGGATTATATGACAACCTTATCAGAAAGGCCACACAAAGCATCCCGTTTCGCCTAGCTTCTGGTGAGGAAAGGGAACAGTGCCCCGCACACATTTCCCTTTTAGCGATGCTTCACAAAGCAAAGCAACACCCTTGCAGGGAAGCCTCCTGTGTTGGGGGCATGGCCTATGCCAGAAGTCACACAATGTTGTGTGATGACCGGCATCAGCCGCCACCCCCCAGACAGGGTGAAAGCATCACAGGACTCTGGTTTTACCCCCATCTGATGACATTGTGAGTCTACACAGCCATATAATCCAATTCTGGATTTTATATGGCAGTGTAGAAGGGGCTTCGGGGCCCAAATCAACGCAATAAGTCATGAACTAAACTGCTGGGGAAGTTCCTAGCCCAAGAAAACATCATGGAGAGGATTACATACCATGAAGCATCAGGAGGCATTTTCCTGCTTGACCAAATGGCAGGTTACCCCCACCTTCCTGTTCTATGTTTAGATGTGGATTGATAAAACTCAAACAATTTTGTATGGCAACACACTTGAAAGAATAGTGTGCTGTGTTGCATTGTAGTATGCTGAAAGGACAGGGTGTGTGGCACGTAGAACTCTGTCCTTGAACAGAGACAAATGCTCAGCAAGAATACCATTGCTAGCACCAACTTCTAAAGCTGAGAGGATGAAACAAGTTATCTCTCTTACGCACCAAGCATAATTTTCTACCTCCCTAATTTGTGCCGTCCATCATCTACATCTTAGTCCCCATTTCCTAAAGATCAACATGCTTTTGCTTTTCCCTGGTTTATCAAAAGCAGGACACCTCTGAAACCAATCACTAGGGAACACGATCATGCCGTCTTTGTGGACTTCTCTGTTTGGCCACTATGGGAGCAGACTGCTTGACAAGACTGGGCTGCATTGTTTTTGTTTGCTTTCACGTGGTTTGAGCATTGGACTACAGCTCTGGAGAACAAGGTTCAAATCCTTGCACAGTTATGGAACCCCCTTGGGTGACCTTGGTCAAGTCACACTCTCTCAGGCCGGATCTACACAGCTATATAAAATCCAGATTATCTGATTTGAACTGGATTGTATGAGAGTGTAGACTCATATAATCCAGTTCAAATCAGATAATGTGGATCGTCTGCTTTGATAATCTGGATTATATGGCAGTGTAGATCCAGACTCAGAGGAAGGCAAAGGCAAACCCCCTCTAAATAAATTTAGCCAAGAAAACTCCACAGTAGTGGAGTTTCCCTAAGGGTCATCTAAGGGTCACCATGAATCAGGAATAGGTCTTTGGTTTGATGCAACTGCTCTTTGATCGTCTTGGTTGTCCTTTTCTGGGCCTGATGAAATCTACTCTACGCAATTTCACAATTTGACTGGGACTGTGACAAGTGAAAATTGGGGAAAGCAAATAGATGACTTTCTGCTTCATTCTCCCCTGCTGATTGCAGTTCTGCAACAACAACAACAACAACCTGAAATGACTGGTTTACCGTTTATGTCTTTGTAGAGTTAACACTGCTGGATCAAGTGCTATGGTATAATGTGTCTACCCAAAGCCTAAGTTGCCCTATGGGAAATGGTTGTGGGTGTTTTTATGTTTATGATTATGGGCATAAGAAAATACTGAACCTAAATTCAAAGCAATAGGCGAAAGAAAATCACAGTTAAGTTATTGCTTCATGTACAAATACAGAAAGAAATGGGGGGAATGACCTTATAGGGGGGAGTGGAATTTGGTCCCAAATTGAACTATAAAGTTCAAATGCTTAGAAATGTTTCATTGTGTATATACTGTACATGTGCCTTTAAGCTGCCTGTTGATCTATGATGACACTATGAATTCCACAGGGGTTTCTTAGGCAAAGAATACTCGGATGGTTTTGCCAGTTCCTTCTCTGAAATGTAGCTTACAGCCCCTGCTATTCATCAGTAGTCTCCCATCAAGTATTAATCTCAGTTGGCCCTGCTTAGTTTCCAATATCAAAAGGGATCTGGTGGTTTTAGGGTATTTAAGCTTCCATTCCAAAGCTCAGTAATAATAATAAAATACTAATGAATCAACTTTATTTGTACTCTGGACGTACAGATATAAACATAATAAATAAATAATCCAATTAATAAAATAACCAATTGCACAATCAGAATTAACACAAGACAGATCAGCACATAAGCCACTATAATAAAACAATAAACGGCTTTAACAATAAGACAATAAAAACAAATTGAACAGTTTAAACCACTGTTAATGTCCAACCCATTGCATTGATCAGGATATGCCAGTAGTCAAACTACAGAATATGCCAGTTGTCAAACTTGCAACTGGAGCTCGCTCAGAACTTGGAAATTTCTTTTGAATTACAGCTCAGACCCTGGCAGATTTTGGGACCTTGTCCAAAGGCAATATTCACTATATAACCCCATAATTGTGATATAATTCAATTTCTACTGGGCTCATCTACAGTCAGGGCCGTAGCCAGGATTTTGTTTCGGAAGGGGCTGAGTTTGGTTCGGGGGGGGGGGGCTGAGACTGGGTGGAAGAGGGTCTACCCCAGCAAATCTTTTGTATTGTTAAACCCAATAACCCCATTAATGTGGGATATAATGAGCATGGTGATCAGATCATGATATGAATAAACATAACAGTTTAAATAATGTACCAGTAAGGCCTTTTCGCGGACCACCCTGAGAATTTTTCGGGGCTGAAGCCCCTTAGCCCCCGGCTACATGCCTGTCTACAGTATTTTCAATCAAAATTCATAGTATTGACCTTTACATCTATCAATAAAACAACAATTTATTATGGTCCAAAGACCCTTATTGCAGGGTAGGCATACAAAGTATGCAGGCAATGGGATTAAGAACATCCAGTTGATTGAACATACAAATGGATAAAATTTACAACAGTAAAAACGGCTTTAAAAACATGTTGACTAAAAACATAGGTAAAAGATTACAAGAAGTGCCGGCGTGTTTCAGCCTCAAGGTATGCAGGTAATGAGATTAAGAACAACCAGTTGATTGAACACACAAATGGATAAAATTTACAACAGTTAAAAACTGCTTAAAATACCAACAACAAACTTAAGTACATCTATCAGTAATCTGGGCCCATGATATTTGAAATAATACCTCTGTCTTTCATATTTATCCCAAATGCTATTATGCCCTCTTGTAAGTTTAAAATCTTACATAGAGCAGTTAATAGTAAACATAATGAAACACAATATTGAAATCACGGAAGCCCATAAAATATAGCAAAGCAAAACAAACCAACAGAACAAACACAAGGGAGACATGCTTGGGGAGAAAGATGAAGGGGAAAAAACCCTTTGCTTAGTACTAGAAAGATGTCAGATTTGGAAAAATGCAGGGTTCCTAGGGGATAGCATGTTGCATCCTACATGTCACTCCTAATAAAGCTTTAGAAAGAAAAAAGACTGTCAGAGGAATGACATTATGGCTTGGGCATGCTTAAGCAGAAGAAAGTCAACTGTCAGGTATCTTGACTCCAAAATACTTACCTGTTTACTCAGAGATACGATGGTGCAGTGGACTGAGTGCTGACCTATGACTATGGAGACCACACACGCTCTCAACCTCAGAAAGTGGCAAAGCCAACCCCTCCTCTGAACAAATCTAGGCAAGACATACCTTATGACAGAGTCACCGTTGGGTCACCATATGTTTTGGGCAAGAAAGGAGGAGGGGACAACAATAAATATATGTAACAAAAGTAGACTTTTTTCCTGTTCCTGGTTTGAAAGTGTTATTTCCTGTTTAATTGTGTGGTACTTACTTTGAAAGTAGTAATTATACTTCAGAAACTTAGTTTTTGTGGCTGCCACAAACTATGTTGAATTGGTTGAGACTCTATCCACCTGATCACATGTGCCACTGGAGTGATGGTGCCTTGCCGGATCGTGGCAGCACTTTCATAGGGGGCATGGGGACTTGTTGCCTCGCACCCCACTCTGCCATAACTTCCCCCCGACTCATCAGATGCAGGTGAGGGGAAGCCTGTTTATGGCTGCTTGACCCATTTTTCCTAATGGAAAGACAGGGAACCTGCAATTGTCTACCACCACCATTTTTACAGTGGCGGCTGCAGTTCAGCTACAGAGCTGACCTGGAAGTAGTTCTCTGGGGTGTGATGGGAGCCATCGGGCTACATGGCTGAAGTCTGAAAACCCCGTCTCCGCTGATGAAAAAAGGTAAGTGTGAAGAGGTCCTGTGAGATATTCATTGAAAAAGTATAGCAAAATGTGCTGCAGAATATCCCGCAATTTCTTTTTCTTTTGGCAGTTTGATAAAAAAATTCTCATGTTTCTGCGATAGAACCAATTAGTAAATGACAAAATGATCAAAAATCATGTTACATCGTGAAATGGTTCTAAATCCAGTTTGCCTCTTTCTGTGATTGTTCCTTCTTCTTTTTTATGGAAACCCTAACTACTGATCACTTGCCTTATGTCAGTGGTAATCTCATTTTCATTGAGATCAATTGGATTTAAGTGGAAGAAGTCTAAGCTCCTCAGTTTAATTCTATTGTGGACCAAGCTGGTAACATCTGCAAATTGAATACAGTAAGAGGTGCATACGTGACACATTTCTGAAATACTATGAGGGGACAGATGAACAGATGATGTTTTTGCGGCAAAGAAATGGAAGCATATTAGAAGTGTTGCTACATAACATACCCTTTCATTTAGATACTATTTTTTTCTCATTTCAGACTTGGTGGTTTGGCGGGAGGGGTGGAACTGGAAAAAGCAAACAGGAGAATCAAGGAGTGAGGCAAAGAGAGAGAGAACAGAACCGCTTTGAGTTATAAGGACATATTTTCTATGCTTGTTCTATATCTCTTGTAACCCCACTATTTTACCCACAGTGCTTATTTACCTTCTTATGTCTTTGCAGAGATTGCAGCTGTCTTTTGTTCTCTCTGCTGCTGCTGTTTTTTAAGTGCTCCTTTCATGTTCAAACGTACATTAGCATCCAGGATTGCAGGGCGAACAATTTTATGAAAGGATTGCAAATTTACCCCAAAAAGAGTGATGCTGGATAACAAAATATGCATGGAAACTGACTCTATCATAGACCAATGTTGTGAAAGACAAGTCCCGGGAATATGAACCATTTAGAAGATTCAGATGTGAATTCCAAGTGGTCTTCTGTTTGTCGGAAGCCACATTTCAAAACCTAATGATAAAAGCAATGCAAAATTGCAGGTTTGGGGATCCCACAGCCTTGGCCAAACCCTTTGAAGATAATCCACTCTAAGTACTTAATCAACTTCTTTCTCCTGCGAAGAGGGTGTTAGTGTTGTTGTCTGCATTACAAAAAGTTAGATAATGTATATGCAGATGCACAAGAAATACCATGGGCATATTATCTTTGCAATCCTCATTCTTTTGAAGAGCTGAGGTCTCAAGAAAATGGGGCGATTTGGCATTATGCTACCTTGCACAGCATGGTTCCTTTTCTTTTGGTGTAGGGAAGGAAAGTGAATTATAGGCCACTCACCATCTTTCCTTTGTGTGTGTGTGCATGATCGAAACTACTCTACAAAGTATGACACTTATATTTACATTTTGCAGATGGGAGCCCTGAAGTTGAGAGGGTGTATCTCCCACGCGTTGGATGCATGATGAAAATAAGACTTGGAGATGGTTGTCTGGACTACACTGGCTGACGATATTCCCCAAAGTGTACAGCAGTGAGTAATCCCAAATGTTAGGAAGATAAGAGAAGCAGCCAGTCGCTACAAACAGATAGGATTTACTGAAGCAAGTCCAGTATAAACTAGGAATATGGACTGGTGTCTGACCAGGTCCGGTCTGTGAGCAGATGTTAGAAGCTGTACTGGAAATACTCAGGAAAAGCGAATGAATGAAGATGAAGCTATTGCATTCAGGAAAGTCTGCATATATAGTCTGTTCTGTCATTAGAGGAGAATGTCAAATGCTTTAAAAAACTCCAAATCCCAGAATTGCCTAGGACCAAGGACAGAGCCTCTGCATAGCGATTATTGTTTGTTATTACTGATGTTTTTGCCATTTGATTGACCAAGGATATAGGCTTGCATTCTTATTTCTTGCTGGTTTCGTCTCTTGGGATATCATCCCTGGAGGGCAGATCTTGGTATCACCTCCCCAACTGTGGCCAGGCCCAGTAGCATGGGGGACTGAATGCATTGTGCATTTGATTGAGATCATTGGTATTGACCCACCATTTCCACACGGATGTTCTATATATTGTATTATTTTCTGTTGGTTGCTTTTTAGCCTATAAAACCCTAAACGGTTCTGGCCCAGCTTACCTGTCCAAATGTATCTCCCTCTATGAACCATATCGGAATTTAAGATCATCTGGTCTTGGTTGACCTCCTTTGCAGGCTCAATTGGTGGGGACAAGAGACAGGACCTTCTCAGTGGTTGCCCCTTGACTGTGGAATTCCCTCCCTAGAGATATTAGATCACCCCTCTCCCTCTTGACCTTCTGTAAGAGAGTAAAAATGTGGCTTTGTGACCAAGCCTTTGGTGAACTTGTGCAATAGATAGATATGGAATGATGTGCAATGCCCATAGGAACGGCCCAGATTACGCCTGTGGATCATGTGATTAAATGTGAATGTATTTTAAAAATTGTTTTAATGTATTTTTAATTCTTTTTTAAATGCTCGTTTTAATTGTACATTGTTTTAAGGCATTGAATAGCTGTTTATGTGTAAAGCCGCCTTGAGTCCCCTCAAGGGTTGAGAAGGGCCGGGTAGAAATGCCGTAAATTAATGAATGAATGAATTAAAATCTAATTTAGAGCATAAAGACTGTGTAGTCTTCTTGATATTGCTGGAGATCATTCTTTTCTTTTTCTGGGTGAGGGCAGATGGGAGTTGCAGACTATCAGCATGTGTAGAGCCATAAGCTTCCCAACCCTGATACAGAGCTAATAAAACTGTTGTTAAATGTAATTTTAACCATATAATTAGAGCTCACATTCACACAAGGCAAGAGAGTCACCTTTCACGTCACTCACATGAATATTAGGAATGATACTTTACATCAGTTGGGGGGGGGGAGGATACAGTACAGTTTCTTTGTGCACAGCTTGAAACTCTACAAGATACATGGTTTTAAAACCCTACTCTAAGCTACCATAGTCCCTGCTTCTTAAGTTAGCTCCCTTTAAGAGAGTGTCAGAGTATCATTAAGAGGTGTTAAATTGTGTCATCCCTCTTCCTTCTGCAGTGCATCAATTTCTCTCTCATCTCAAAAATAACTTCAACCACACTTGTCTCTCAACCACTAATGTAAATTTGGTCCCAGTTGGTGCAGGAGTTGGACAACTAAAAGTCCCAGCAATGGACAAAAGGATCCTACTGGTATCTTAAAATAGCAAAAATCAACTCTAGGATTGTACCTAGAAATCCCTCATACGCCACAGCTTGAAAATGCCACTTCGTTGAATTACCATTAGCAAAATCCTACAGGCAACATAGCCATGGCCCATGCTTCCTCCTCTGGGACACTTAAAGAGTTCTATGCCCAAAAAAGTAAAATTTCCAAATCATGCATAACATTCAGTTATTACCTGTGGGATATGGGGGTCAGTTCTTTTTTAAACTTTCCATGCGGCACCAGTTGCTTAATCAGTTGCTTTCAGTCCCCCCAGGGGTGAGAAAGGCGGTATATAAATACTGTAAATAAATAATAAATCAATCAACACCAACCCTCTTGTATATCACAACATATAAATGTCATAAATGTCATAAATAAATAAATAAACATAGGTAGCAGAGATGGGAAGCAAGCCCATGTACATACTTCAAGTGCTGAATTACAACCTAGAGCAGTGTTTCCCAACCGCTGTTCCGCAGAACACTAGTGTGCCGTGAGCGATCACCTGGTGTGCCGCGGAGAAAACCTCTCTTCCCCCCCTTTCTTCCCCCTCCTGCCGAACCTAGAGCAGTGTTTCCCAACCGCTGTTCCGCAGAACACTAGTGTGCCGTGAGCGATCACCTGGTGTGCCACGGAAAAAACCTCTCTTCCCCCCTTTCTTCCCCCTCATGCCGAACTCCTGCTGCTGCTACTTGGGGGAGGAGGAGGAGGAAGGGTCGGGCGGCGGTGAAGAAGAAGGGGCCGGGGCGCCGCCTCCTTCGGCCGTTTCCCCAGCCAGCCTCCAATTGAGGGAGGGCGGGGAATGGAAGCAGAAGTGAGGAGCGCAGTCCGAGGCAGGTCCACCGGCTTCTTCTTTCGAACCGCAGGAAAGAAGGAAGGAAGGAAGGAAGGCAACCGTGGACCAAGTGAGTGCCTTCCCTTCTGGTGTAGAAGAGGGAGAGAGCCATTCAGGAAGGGAGCCACCTGTGGGTTCTGTGTGGGAAGTTTGGCCCAGTTCTATCATTGGTGGGGTTCAGAATGCTCTTTGATTGTAGGGGAACTATAAATCCCAGCAACTACAACTCCCAAATGACAAGGTCTATTTCCTCTGAACTCCATTTGTGTTCATATTTGGACATATTGAGTATTCATTTCAAGTGTGGTCCAGATCCATCATTATTTGACTCCACAGTGCTTTCTGGGTGTAGGTGAACTACAACTTCCAAACTCAAGGTCAATTCCCAAGCAAACACTTTTAGTACTTTCTGTTGGTAATGAGAGTTCAATATGCCAAGTTTGGTTCAATTCCATTGTTGCAAGAGTTCAGGATGCTCTGTGATTGTGTGTTTTCCCCAGAAAAACTCCCAAATGTCAGGTCTTTTTTCCATTTGTGTTCACATTTGGACATATTGAGTATTCATGCCAAGTTTGGTCCTGATCCAACATTGTTTGAGTCCACAGTGCTCTCTGGATATAGGTGAACTACAACTCCAAAACTCAAAGTCAATTCCCAGCAAACCCTTTCAGTACTTTCAGTCTTTCTGCCATTCCTGCCAGGATATCTATGTTGTGTTCATTGAAACAGGCCCAGGTTTCACACTGAGTGTATAAATACATTTTAAAACATATTAACTATATGTATTACGTGTTAGAGTGTCATTTTGTGTCATTTTGGTTGGTGGTGTGCCCCAGGATTTTGTAAATGTAAAAAGTGTGCGGCTCAAAAAAGGTTGGGAAACACTGACCTAGAAAACCAGGATCAAATCCCTACTCCGCAATGGAAACCCACTGAGTGATTTGATGCAAAAGTCTCAGTATTCCAGCCTGAGAAGAAAGCAAAGGCAAACCTCCTTGGAAATAGAACTTGCCACCATCAACACATTCAGATAATGATTTGTGTTGTTATCTTACTGTGTTTCATTGTGCCAGTGCAATGTGAACCAAATAAAAAACCTCAAAGCCATTCTCAGCCAAGGTGAACATGAACTCACTCAGGGTCAACCTAAGTCTGAAACGATTTGAAAGCAAACAACAACAACAACAACAACAATCCTATCTAACCATCCACCCTTCCCATTGAAATACTAATACGTTTATATTTGTTAAACTTGTTCTTCATTTTAATTATTGTATTATTTTAAAGTGTTTTTGCACTACAAACAAGTTATGTGCACTGTGCAAAGGAATTCATTCATGTTTTTTTTCAAATTATAATCTGGCCCTCCAACGGTGACCTGGCCCTCTGTTTAAAAAGTTTGAGAACCCCTGATTTACACTGTAGAATTAATGCAGTTTGACACCACTTGGACTGTCATGACTCAGTGCTATTGAATCCAGAGATTTGTAGTTCAGCGAAGCACCAGCAGTCTTTGGCAGAAAGGGCCAAATAATTTGTAAAAGTACAACTCCCATGATTCCATAACATTGAGCCATGGCAGGTAAAGTGCCGCCAAACTACATTAATTCTACAGTGTAGATGCACCCTTAGTGTGGTATGTTTATTGTCATTCTAGCCACAAACAAAGTAATTTTTATCCAGACAAACTTTTGGTATTTAAGTTATTGGTGATTTCCACATCAGTGGAGTATTGAATTCACTCCAGGTGCTCACCATAAGGCTGAATCCTTTGTTCAGCTCCTTGACAGTTCAGACTAAAACCTGTAGCATATTCATTGTCCCACTGACCTGGAAACCATGTGCTGCAACTGGCTGACAATGAAGTGGGATTTTAGTGCTTTTTTTCTAAAGTGCTTTCAGGTGACTGGCTTTTATACTTCAATTATAATTGTGCTCATTATTTTATATTTAACTCTGGTCTTGAGCACTAATTTTATGAAGAAGTGGTATGTATATAATACATGAAGAGTGTATGTAGGCATATGTACATATAACGTATGTATTTTCGCCATTCTGCTACAAGTCGTAGTGAAGTGGCAAATAGGAATAAATATAAAATAGAACGAGTACTGTGTTTTGTTTTCCAAACGAGGACAGAACAAATATACAATAATAACTTGTTATTGCTTCTTTCAATAGTTATAATAATAATTTCCCTCGAGTATATGCTATGTGGAAACTTAACATGTATTTCAATACTTCTTGAAAGATTTTCATTGTTTCTTATATTCAGATAGGTGCAAAAGGAGAAGCGGCCTTTTCAATGCAAGTGAACATCCCACATACAAACATGTCTGACTGGATTTGATTGCTTGTAAAAATAAGTTCTCAGGAGTCTTGGTTGTCAGTAGACTGGATATATAAATAGTACTGTACACAACCCACCTCCCATTCTCTCTCTCTCACACACACACACACACACACACACCCCAGTCTGTTGTGTTCTACAAGCCTCTTTCTTCTTTTGCAATAATTTTCCAATGTGAAATGTTTTCCAGCCATATTAATGTTCCTAAATAGCAGCTGGGCTACTGAAGATACTAAAGACAGAAGAGATTTTACCGGAAGATTTTATGAATGGTAAAAATGTTTAGGACTAACTCAGAAATTATCATTGTTCAGCCAGATATTTCTGACTACAAAAAAATCTGTGTTTACTCTTTGTCAGCATTTTGCACAGTAAACTTGGAATATTTTATTGATTTATGTATTTATTTGTATCCTGCCATAGGGACTCAAGGCACCTAGCAAGGACATGACTCAATACAATATTATTATTATTATTTATTAACTTCAAACTTCCTATACTGCCACTCCCCGAAGGCTCGGAGCGGTTTACAGTTTGAACATAAAATACAAAGTGCACAAACAAAACAATACAACACAAGAGGTAGAACATAAGAACATAAGAAGAGCCATGCTGAATCGGGCCTCAGCCCATCTAGTCCAGCATTCTGTGTCACACAGTGGCCCACTAGTTGTACACAGGGATCTCTAGCAGAAAGGAGGGCAAAACCCTCACCTGCTCCCGACCCCCCACAACCAGTAGGTAGGTACTACAACTAAGACAGGGGAGGAAGAATTTAAAAACAAGGCAAATACATATATGAATTTAAAAACAAGGCAAATACATATATGTGTGAATATAAAAATAAAAAACAAGGAAAAGTTAAAACACAGTTAGGGCAGCAAGTGTTAGATAGTAGAGTTGTGTGCAGAATTTGTTTCTCCCATTTCAATCATTCTTTTGTTCCTTTCGCCCACTTCAGGAGCACGGAACGGGAAGCCCTCTCCCGATAAAAAAAAATCAGCTTGACATGAAAGCAAGCGGGAGCTGATAACTCTCTGCTTTTATGATCACATGACACTCATAGCTCGACGGAGCTCCAAATCATCAGTTCTTCCTTCCCTGGGCCTCCTTGAAATGTGCAGCCAAGGAGCTCCCTGCTCCCTCAGCCTTCCTTTCTGTGCCACAGGAGCCTGCATAAGGACAAACAAACAATCCCAGAAAGAAGGGTATCTTTAACCCAGGTCCATCCTCTTCCACCAACAACAACATGGAAAACTTTAACAGCAACAGCCAGGCTTCCAGCTCGCATTGGCGGAAGGAGGGAGGACCAAGGCTAAATGCACACAACCAAGGGCCAAGGAGCTCCCCCTCCCTCAACCTCTCTCTTGGGGATGCAGACCTGACATCACAGGAGCCTCAAAGCCAAGCCATGTCCTGCCTCCCCTCGAGAGTAGAACAGCTTTAAGAAGCATTAAACGTGGCCTTCTCCTCTACAAAGGGAAAGGGTCCTGAAAGAGTGGTAATTCTGATGCTTTTAAAAAAAAAATCCAGGTCTTAATGAAGGATATTGAAGGGGAGCCTGTGGGAAGTCCCCCCCAATAGTGGGTGCTTTCTCAACCCTTTTGCTGGCAATGGGCCAAAAAGAACTGTTGTTTGTTTGTTTGGATGCTGAATGAAAACGCCATTCGGCAGCGCACCTGTTTTTGGGAAGCACTGGAAAGTGGATATGGAGGGCTTCCAAAACAATCAAGCAGAAACAGATAGTGATTCTGTCATACTCCAGAGCAGAAACACCTCTGACCTTAAACACCACACCAGCTTGGTAAAATTAGCAAGGACTTTATTGTAGAATATATATAGGCAAAGCAATAAAAATAGCAAAACAGTAAAAGTCCAAAATCCAAGATAATTTATAAACTTCCAAGGGAAAACAGGTCCATTAGTACACAGAAAGCCATGGAGCAAGGCACTTGAAACTAGGAGACAAAACAGCAGGAAATTTCCAGTCAAAACTTAAGCTTGGCAACAACTTGGTGCAATTAATGCAGAGCACTTGAAAGCAAAACCATGATAAAATAACAACGTTGACTTGACCGAGGCAACTGTCTCCCATTAATCCCTTTCCAGAACCCAAAACTGAAAGCAAAGCATTCTTCTTAACTTTGTTAACAGTTTGTTATCTTTCTTTTACTGTAGACAAGCTGAATGCCTCAGTCTCTGAAAGTTTCTGCCTCTGTTTACTAAAACTTTGCTTTCTGTCCAAAGTTTCACTATCCTCTCCCTCTGCACTTGGCAAATCAATCTCGGCATCATTTTCAGACAGTTGTTCTGAGAAAAGTGATGAAAGGTCTTTCCCAGGAATGGCTCAAGCCTCTCTTCCGAACACCAGCCCAAACAAACCCTCACCCCCAGGCCCATCATCAGGAACACCATCCCCATTCCCATCATGCACATCAACAAGAGCATCATTCTCATCATGAGCATCAGCATGAACATCAGACACAATCACAGGCTGACATACAACAGATTTACCTTGAATGCACAAGCCTATTAGATAGGAAAGTTAAAAAATAAAAAACAGAAAGCCCTATCTTTTACGTTTCTATATACTCTATATTCACTTATCTATATTTTTGTTTTAGACTAAATAAATATTTTCTTCTTTTTTCTTTCCTTTTTTAAACACCATAGAAACCTTTTTTTTGTATTAGACGACAATGGAAGAAGACAATAATGTTTTTTAAAGTCCCTACTCTTTTTTTCTTATACCCGTCCCCATTTCCTATATTTTATCAATAAGAATTATACTGGGGGGAAAGAATTACAATTACAGTTAAAAAGAAGACAGCCCCCACAAATCCCACTCACAGCATCTCCAGCAGGCTGTCTCTCATCATTCCCTAAATGCTTGATGGCAGCAGTATGTATATAACACATCAACAACAGACTTGAAGAAAAAAATGTCCAAAAGAAAAGGAAAGAAATAAAAGACAAAGCCATAAAAAACATTGCTGTTTTCATCTTGTTTGTTCCTTTACATATATACTGTGTATCCTACAGCACCAAGTGAACACAGATTGTTTGTTCATCTCTGATTCTTTTGGCTTAGCTATGCCCATTCCCCCTCCAACTGGGCTCAGAAAAATACTTCCCTTGGCTACCACTTCTATCATCTGGCATTTGAACATGCACTTGATCTCTCTCCCTGGTAACGTCCCTAACTGCAAAGTCATTTAGGTTTCAAGGAACCTTTTAAAACACAGTATTAATGCCCTGCTGGCAGGCACAGCTGACTACAAATTAATTGCCATATTCACTTCGGATCTATGCCAACCAAAAGACCATCAAATTTAGTCATATAGTGAAAAGTGAATTAACATCCCCATGTACTAATATTGCTAGCACTGCAGTCCCACAGCAGCTGTTCATTTCATGGGATCTCTGCTGAGCTTAATCTGTAGACTCCATCATGAACACGGGTTTAATATTAACTATGCTGTTAACTGCAACCAGTTTCCCCAACTCCATCTCAGCACTGTGTATTGAGGTCTAAATAAGAATCTAAAATACAGCATTAGTGGAAGACAAGGAATTCTTAACATGAGAATAAAATCTGACTAGTACAATCAGACTTCCACATTCGTAGATTTAGGGATCCCAATGAAAGTGAAAAAGCACAAATGAAGGCATTGTTGTTCTTTTACTTGAGAGAACACTTCTAGGTCTTACAACATGACTGTGCTCAACATCTGTTGAAAGCTAAACCTAGAATTGCATTGGACAAGATAGAGATTTCTGGAAAGGTGTTCTCTTTAGAAATCTCTTGATCAATGGTTCTCAACCTTCCTAATGCCACAACCCCTTAATACCATTCTTCATGTTGTAGTGGCCCCCAACTATAAAATAATTTTCTTTGCTACTTCATAGCTGTAATTTTGCTACTGTAATGTAAATATCCAATATGCAGGGTGTATTTTCATTCACTTGACCAAATTTGGCACAAATACCCAATACGCCCTAATTTGAATGCTGGTGGGGTTGGGGAGGCATTGATTTTGTCATTTCAGAGTTGTAGATTATAGTTCACCTACAATCAAAGAGCATTCTGAACTCCACCAACGATATAATTGAACCAAACTTGACACACAGAACCCCCATGACCAACAGAAAATACGGGAAGAGTTTGGTGGACATTGACCTTGAGTTTGGCATTGTAGTTCACCTACATCCAAAGAGCACTGTGAACTCAAACAATGATGGATCTGGACCAAATTTGGCACAAATACTCAATATGCCCAAATATAAGCACTGGTGGAGTTTGGGAAAAATAGACTTGACATTTGGGAGTTGTAGTTGCTGTGATTTATAGTTCATCTACAATTAGAGAGCATTCTGAACCTCACCAACAATAGAATTGGGTCAAACTTTCCACACAGAAGCCCCATAACCAACAGAAAATACTGTGTTTTTTTGGTGACCTCTCCGACATCCCCTCGCAACTCCCCCAGGGATCCTGATCCCCAGGTTGAGAAACACTGCTCTAGATCTTCCAGTATGACTGGAGGGGGCCATAGAGTCAGACTTTATCAAATCAGTGGATAATCAAATTTACAAAAGTCAAAACTGCAAATGTGGAGGGACGATGTTACAGCCTGATACTTTATTTGCCCTTCACAAACTCAGCAAGAGATATTTACCCATTACAAAAGAATCATTATTTCCATGGGTTAGTCATGGGAGAAATCTACTTATAACTGCAAAATTGTGCCAGAAAAAAGACCAAATATCCCTGGACGATGGCATTTAAAGAAACATATTTTACTTATGCAGCTTGAAGTTTGTAGCACTTCATCAGAAGTGGAAAAATATAACACTACAAGCACTGGGTATCGTTTTTGAATGCTCCCCTATGTTTTCTTTCCAAGATCACCCTTCCTGTAAGAACAGAAGAACAGAATGGTTCATATTTTCCTCCCTAGCATTCTGTTTCTTTTTTCATACAGGGAAATTATCTCCACAGGGTGAATTGAGATAATGGCATTCCTCACCATTTCAAAATGACGCAGCCCATGCTTGCAGCAAAATTACAATCGTCCTTCTACATTTGCGGTTTTGACTTGTTTTGATTATTCTCAGATTTGATTAAAAATATGGCGCTTGTTTCCAAAAGATACCAAATTCATCCAAACAAATTTTACAGGAATTGAAAAAAACATGCTGGGGATATGCTGTCAAATACAATTTTCCAAACCTTGTGTTGAAGTGATTTCATACATTTTATAATTGTGATCTGTACATAATATTCTACTCCTAGCCAACATTGTGCCTATAGCCTATAAACCTATAACCCATTTTTTCAATTTTGCAGGATTTCATACCTTTTGGAAATAAACCACAAAAGTTCTCTATAGGAATGTCTAGGTCCTTCAGTCATCAACTCATCCAATTCTTCTGGAAAACCTAGAGATTTTGGGAGAACGCTTCTCTAGGAATCTCCAGTTCCTCCAATGTAATTCTATGGCCAGCTTCTAGAGAAAAGTGATCATGGAGTCATTCCGGAAGACCTAGAAATTTCTAGAGAAGTGTTCTCTTAGGTAAGAAAAAAAACTTTTTCCTTATTCATATTTTCTCATTTTCACAGGGATCCTGTGTCCCTAACCCCAGTAAATGTGGAGGGCTGACTGTAATTGCTGGAGGTCTGAAGCAAAAAGGTGGACTGCACCACCTTTGACTGCAGTTAGGAGCTCTTCTAAGCTGATGTATGCTTAACAGCCAACTTGATGGGTTCTTCAACATGGAATGGGGAAGGCACCATAGTTTAGTCAACCATGTCACAGTAGACACCAGAAACAGTCAATCTTGCTGTGTCTCAGCTGCACCCGCCCAGGAGATGCGGGGACCTGTTGTCCTGCATGCCACACCATAGCAGCTTTCCCCCTGCCTCATTACCCGGTGGTGGGGGAGCAACCTCCAAAATCCATCTCAACCCGTCTTTCCTAATGGAAAAAAAAATATCTGGAAGAAAGGGGTTGCAAGTGGACAAGGTTGGGGAGCCTCCATTTATTTTCAACAGCAACAGGATTTTTCACCAGTTCGGCCATGGAGCCAGCCTGGAAGTAATTTTACTAGGTGTGATGGGAGCCATTGGGCTCCATGGTCAAACTTACAAAACCTCATTGCTGCCGCTGAAAAGCCAAGTTTATTTCTCTTGACCTGATTTAGAGAAGTTTTTTTAAAAACCTTGCCCACTCGCAACCCCTTTCTTCCAGAGAAATTTTTACGTGACCCCAGGTGCTTATATAGGTATATAAAATAACCATAATAATTCAAACATTTACTGATATAAAATAAGTATTTGCAAGGATTGCTAAACATTTGCTGCATAATCCACTGTAAATACTGCATGTTGTTGGTAACAAATTTGTGGTGTTCAGAAGCCTTTTACTGTTGCCAAATTTTCATGACCCCAATATTGCCATTTGGGGTCAGAACCCACAGTTTAAGAAGCAGTAATTTAAATGAAAAGTGACTTCGGAAGAGAAGCTACAAGTAAACTACACAGAGGGAAAGTGTAGCAGCCCATCTGCATGTTCCCTTTGCTTTAGAAACCAATCCTGCATTTTTACATGATTGTGCTTGGCTTAAATTTAAGGGAGGAAAATGAGTACAGTGGTATCTCATGTCATCTGGAGCTCCATGTAAACACTTCAGAATTCAGAATAACATCGTTGATAACTCTGAAGCGAAATAAATATTTCCCCCCCTCAAATGTACAATTGTGCTAGGGGGTTCAGGGTAGTCAGAACATTTTCTCTTCATGAATAGTATGTTGAGAGCAAGGCTATGGAAAAGTAGACCAGTGAAATTCAACAGAATTGGATGCAGGAAATTAGTAGATGTACATGTGTTGTCCAAGGTCAACAGAAGTAACAAAGTTAATATACTTTAAAATTCATATCGTCTATTCCAAAACTGTTGTATGATTCTAGCAGCTGCTGTGTCTGTTAATAAAACATGAATTGCTATTATTATTATTTTACTGACACAAAAACACAGTATAGCCCCATGAGACGCTTTGCGCCTTAGCTATTGAGCTTCTACATCCAGGTACTGTGTTCCTCATGCCTTATCTCTTATTTGATATTATGATTGTATCCGTGTATTAAGAATTGCATGCTTTGTATTATATTTTATATCTTCCAGATATTATTCTTCAGCCGCACATGCATGTGTATTGTACACCTGATATTTGATATTACCACGTGGCCTTGAGAAAGACCAAGAGGTCGAAACGAAGTGGCCAAGGCAAATGCCCCCTCGTCGGCCCGCATTTTGTGGTTTGTTTACATACGCGACTGTTCCCTGCCTGGATTTCCAGGAACAGTGCGCGATTCTACAGCGGCTTTTTTCTGCCCGAACAGCCGGCTCCGTGTTTGTTCACTACTACAGGCACGGCATACTGGACTGCTCCGGCTTCCCCAACCACTCTCACTGCTCGGAGGCCTCCACGTGTGAGTTACAACCCTACAGTGAGCATTACCACTGAGTTGTTTCTGCCCCTGTGGACATTATCATTTGGGGACGCTCCCTTATTTACTTGTCCTTTTCAGGGACTGAATCTCAACTTTAGGGTTTCAGAGACTATTCTTTCTCTCCTCCTGAGAGTGTGTTGGCCGTGTTATGACTCTTATGTTTATTTGTATGTATGCTACATCTCACATTGATGTCATTATGATATTTACTCTTGATATATAAAGTCTACACGTTTGTGATAATTAACTGTACAGTGATTATTTCCATTCAGTTCTATTGTGTTCTTTAGACAAAAACACAGTATGTCACAGCAACCAAGATCTATATGCTGGATTTCGTATCAAAAAAATCGCAAGTCGAACACTTCTCAAGCACCTAAGACTGTGTGATGTATTTTCGAATGATGCGCACAGATCCAAGTAAGGTGGCCTTTTGCAGTTGACAGATCATGATTTTGCCAACGTTAAATTATTTCCAAATGCTGGCTGAGGTCTTTTGGCATGGTACCCAGTGTGCCCATGACCACTGGGACCACCTGTACTGGTTTATGCCAGAGCCTTTGCAGTTCGATTTTGAGGTATTGATAACAGCTGAGTTTTTCCTGTTGTTTTTAGTCAATTTGGCTGTCACCTGGTATGGCGACATCAATAATCCAAACTTTTTTCTTTTCCACAATTGTGATGTCTGGTGCATTGTTTTCCAAAACTTTGTCAGTCTGGATTCGAAAGTCCCACAGTGTTTTTTTTCACTACCTTTGGAGATTTATGAACCCACCAGTTCTTTACTGCTGGCAGGTGGTACTTGTGACATAAGTTCCAGTGAATCATTTGAAGAATAATAATTATTATTATATCCCGCCTCCATCTCCTCGAAGGGACTCGGGGCGGCTTACATGGGGATGAAGCCTAATACGAGAACAAAGTTACAAAATATACAGTTAAAAACATATAACAAACAGCTAAATAAAACAATAAATGCAATAAATATAAAACATCATAAAACATAAACCAAGCAACAACCAATAGTTTGGAAAAGTGGGCATGTGCAGACTTGGGGCTAACAGGGCAGGACAAGGGTTAGTGCAAACACAGGCTGTTGTACATTTGTAATAAAGCTTCATGATGCTGCTTCATCAGAACATTTAAATATTTCCTTGATAATCTGCACAATACCAGCATCTTCTATTATTAGTCCTAGAGCTCTTGTAGAATTTCCAAGGTGACAGGTACCTTTGCATGGACATTCTGTAGCATTTTCCTGGTAATAAGGTTGTAGACATAAGCACTTTTAATTTGAAATAAATCTCATTGGACTGAATGAGGCCTATTTGTGAATGGAGATACAAGTCATTAAAATAACAATAAAATGATAATAGTAATAATAATATTGACCAAATGATTTTTTCTTATAGATTTTGTTCTACTTCAGATACAATATTATATCATTGTGCCCTTGGTATCCATTGGTGTTCTGTTATAGATAGATAGATAGATAGATAGATAGATAGACGCACGCACGCATGCACGCACATATACATATATACATACCTGGGACTGTGGCGCAGCTGGCTGGGTGGCAGCTGCATTAAAGATCACTACTGACCGAAAGGTCATGAGTTCAAAGCCAGTCCGCGTTGGAGTGAGCTTCTGGCCAATTATGTAGCTTGTTGTTGACCTTTGCAACCTGAAAGACAGTTGCATCTGTCAAGTGGGAAATTTAGGTACCACCTATGTGTGGGGAGGCTAATTTAAACAAAATTTACGAGGCCATAAAAATATCCAGCAAAGCATGCGGGGAATGCAGAAAGTACTTCATCAGTGTCACAGATGGATGGTGAAGCGACAGCTCCCCTGGTGGCCAGAAGTTGGAATGTTAAATAGCCTCTGAAAGTCTGTCTATATGTGTTGTGTGTCTATGGCATTGAATGTTTGCCATATATGTGTACATTGTAATCTGCCCCGAGTCCCCTGCGGGGTGAGAAGGGCGGAATATAAATACTGTAAATAATAATATAAAAATAGACAAAATCAAGTTTTGCTTTTTGTTGTTGTGGAATATTTTCAAACCATGAATTATTGAATTCATGGGTTCAAAGTTCATGGATACTAAGGGCCGCTTGTATCATTTACTTAGGACCCTTCCACACAGCTGAATAAAATCTCACATTTTCTGCTTTGAACTGAAATATATGGCAGTCAAATATCCCAGTTCAAAGTAGATCTAGTGGGGGGGGGGGGTTGCCTTAGATATTCTGGGTTGCATGGCTATGTGGAAGGGCCCCTGCTCACAATAACCTAGAAATGATTCAGTAGGACTGTTGTTGATGATCAATTTAGTCTTGTGACATAAGGGATCTTGTTTAACAAAAAATTGCTCACCTTAAGAATCCAAGTACATTGTAGCGCTTTGCATATGTATGCCATGGGATCGGGGACATTGAAAACAATAGGGGAGTGGTATAGCTTTTGCTATTACTGAATTCTTCAAATATTCCAGGTAATTGGTTCCATTGTTGCACTTCTTAGAATTCAAGAGGTTTCTCTTAGGAAATCTGCATGAGTGCCTGCAACTCAACTTATGGTGATTGCATAAATTTCACAAGGTTTTCTTATAGCAAGGCATCCTCAGAAGTAGTTTTGTGAGCTCCTTCTTCTGATATATAGCCGGTAGCACCTAGTATTTCTTGGCAGGCCTTCATCTAAATATTAACCAAGGCTGATCCTGCTTAGCTTCCAAGATCAGATAGGATCTGATAGCCATCTGTAAGTCTGAGTTTGCTTTCTTGGGCAGCAAAGGCAGAAATATTTGTTCTTTCTATGTGACGCAGTTTGGCATACTTGAATAATGCTGCCGTTCCCTTCTCTCGGCTGAACATTTCAGACATGATTAGAGATCAAGAGAAAGCACAGGAAAGACAGTTCAAACTCTCAGATTAAGGAAAGGACCAAATTAAGGACCAAATCATAAGACATGGGTCCTAATTAAATTTCGAGTCCTAAATAGAGCAAGGCCGTGGCTATCAAATGTGCCCTCCATTGATTCAATGGATCTACGTTAGTTAAGACTGGCAATTTGATTTCAACCCTGACCTGCAGACATTGGGTATGCAACCTTTGTATATAAACAATGCATTTCAAACAAATAGCTTCTACTAATATTAGCTATTAAAACCTTCTGGAACCAAAAGGAATTGTGGACATTGAAGAAAGATATCAACTCATCTGAACCAGTTTATATTTCTACATATGTGTCAATGACCCTCCTTTCTTAATATAGAACTTCCAATGATCATAAGTTATAATAAATATTAATGAAGTAATTACATAATGTTGTGCAACCATGGCTTTAGGGCTGAGTTGAGCAAACTGACAAAATATGTTTTTGATTCCCTTGATGCCAACTAAGCAGCTGATGGATATGTTTGATTAACTGAATATGAATGATAGTTTTGTAAATCTGAGTTCTACTTACTATGATGTTTTGAAACAGCGGGAAAAGAAAAGATAGAAAATATTTGTCACTAAGTTAATACTGGACATAGCAAGAAAAACCCAGCCATATATCAGAAAACAGACAGAGTGACCCAATTAAAGAAGACTTCTGTGAGACATTATTGTTTCTATCACAAAGTGGAAAAGGGGATTGGGAATTTTTCTCTTCCTTTTTAGCAAATTTCTTTTGACTAGCCCACAGATTAATGCAGAAGATTTGAATCCCTCTGTATCTGTTTCCACAGTCAGAAGTATTATTGGAGTTGGGGTCTTACAACATAATTATTTCTTTGGCAAGATCAGATCACATGGCCAGTTGGCCTTTTCTGCCAACAGACTGGCTTCCTCCAGAAGAACGGGAACAATACATTTCCCTTTTTTGGCCATCACAGTCCACCCTTCACATGCCCGCAAAATTTGCTCCAGAGCATTGGAGGAGTCTATAAAGAGGATTGACATGGGTATATTGGGGGGGGGGGGGATTCTTCAAGTAAGAAGGGAGAGCAAAGTCTGAGTAATTGGAGGTCCAGGGCTGGATTTCTCCCATTGTTCTGCTGCTAATGAAGTACTGAATATTGTGTTCTTTATGCCTAGTCTGTCACTGTTGCTGCTCATCTTATTTGGGTAAGCCTAGACTGAATACACAATGGTTATTAATAGCCATATAAGATGCCATTCTGTCTCTTCTGTTCCATTCTCTCTCCCCCTTTGCCTCTTCCTCCTTCTCGTCAGCACCAGCAGCAGCTGTTTCTAAGGAGTTTCGAGTATCTGCCTGGAACAAAAAAGGGATATTGGTGGAGTGCTGCAAAACTGGGTGGCTTCTTCTGTTGGAGAGTTTTTCGTAGAACGGAATAAACACAGTTAGCAAACTGGGACAAATGATCAAAGTTTCATATCCAAATGGAAACTGAATAAGGACCATAGCATAAATCGTGGAAAATAAATGATTAAATAGCTGGTGATAGAGATGCAGAACTTTATGCTTTGAGGATGAGATTGTCTTTGTTTCTGGGAAAATGCAAACTGCAATTTCTGAGGGAAGCTGTATCTTATTATTTTTTATTGATAGCGCAAAATGATAGCTTTGGTAAGAAGAGTCATCTTCATTGTTAAAAGAAGATGAAGAAGAATGTATATACATCTGTATTCCATTTATATGCCTCCTTTCTCCTTGGCTAGGACTCACAAAATAAGCTAAAATCAATGCAGTTCTAAAACACAATTAAAATTATCATATTAAAATAAAAAGATAGTCATTAACATCATTAAAAAGTTTTAAAATAAAGCACCCTCCCAGAAGAAGCTTTTCTGTAGTCAATTACCCATTTAAAGCCTGCTTATAACTTCCATCTTTACTTGCTGATACTCAAGGTTTGGTCACAACCATCATCTTTTTGCAAAAAAAAAGTAGATGAAACATATTTGTGTATCTTTATTTCAAGGTTTTTAAAATGTGTATGTACACACACGCTGCTAATGTATAGGTCGACAACTCAAGTAAACAGGAGGCAGGCACACAGTTTTAAATAGCGTGAACACAAAAGTATATCTGGCAGTACAATCTTTCTGGACATAGATTTCCCTGGACAGAGATGTATATGAGAACCCAGTTCTGGGTATCCTCTTTGGTACAAAGTTATGGTATCTGAATATCAGCTTCAGACATTCTTGGAGGAAGCAGCATATCTAGAATTGCTATATTGTGTTTTCAGGCTGAGACTTTGGAGTGAAACGGCTTCGGTTGCTTTAACACAGTGTTTCTCAACCTGTGGGCTCTCCGGGCGTTTTGGCCTTCAACTCCCAGAAATCCCAGACAGTTTACCAGCTGAGAACCACTGCTCTAACAGATGGTCAGATTTGAGGAAGAATTATTTTTCTGGCTCTCTCAGCAGTTTTATATTCCACAACCTTAATGGACCAGCTCTGTGGGGCAAAATTTGGAGGGAGGATGCTGTGGTTGTTCTACTTCTGTCTGCAGTATCATTTTCAGAAGATAGTATTGTGGTATTTCTCTTCCACTCTATCCCATACAGATCTTCACATATGCATGAGGTCATTAAATGAGAGCATCGGTGTTTGGAGTATGCCAATAAAAATCAACTCTATTTTTCTCTGTCACTGGCATCCAATGGAGTTGTGCATCTGCAAAACCAATGTCTGGCCATTGTAACAGGCTAGAGGGGAGACAATTTTGAAACGTATTCCCAACATGGGGGATCAGTGGCTACAAAGTGGAGACCATGACATGCAAGTGCGGAGAAGAGCAAACCACAGACCACTTGCAACCTACAATGCAACCTGAGTCCTGCCACGTGCACAATGAAGGACCTTCTCACAGCAACACCAGGGGCACTCCAAGTGGCCAGTTTCTGGTCAAAGGACATTTAGTATAATGCCATGTTTGTAACTTTGTTTGTGATTTTTCTATACAACATAACTGTATTCTCAATTTGCTTCTGACACAATTAATAGCAGATGTCCAGTCCCAAGAACTGGTGGCATTGCACTCCAACCCCTCTGCATCAAAGGGGCAGATACTATTTCTAGATACATCTTTGCCATTGAAGGCTCAAGTAGCCCTGATGGCTTCCCATACTTTTGGATAAAATCAGTTGGCCTCCAAGCAATGACGATACCTAGACAGGAATCCCTGCTCTTGTCAGTTTGAGCACCTGTGACTAGATTATTCCAATGTACTCTACATGAGGCTGTCCTTGATAATGACAGGCCTCATCTACATTGCCATATATCAGTGTAGACTCATATAATGCAGACTGAACTCCATTGAACTGGATTATATGAGTCTACACTGCTATATAATACAATTCAATGTGCATTATAATGGCAATGTAGATGGGTCCACAGATGCTATAATTAATGAAGAATGAAGCAATTAGTCCACTTTTCAAAACACTGAGTAGAAATGTACAATACTGGGTTTATATAAATTGCACCAGCGAATACTGGGTTTATATAAATTGCACCAGCTGTCTGTATTCTTCTCGTCCAGGTACAAGATTTAATTCATTTATTTATTACATTTATATCTCTCCTTTATGTCAATGAGCTCAAAGCGAAGTAAATAGCACTTTCCTTCCCTGCTTTAGTCTCAGAATCACATTGTGAGGTAGTTCTTTCCCTTTCTGTTGTCAGATTCAAATCTGTTCTCAGATTTGAACTGGCAAACTCCTGAGTTAAAGATACTTAGGTGTTGTTTTTATCATTTCTTTGGAGGCTCATTTGGTTCTGGATTAAAGGATGGTAGTGCAATCTTATATATGTTTATTTAACTCTGGCAAGATTTGTATGAAGATATCTGGAGTGCAGCTACAGACATGTACAGTATGAGTGGGTGAATGCCTTTGGCTATAGACGTTGCATTGTATTCTAATGCAGATTTGCATATCTGTCTTCCAAGGTAGGGTTGATCTGAATCCAATATAATGACCCGTATTTCTTTTATCCACTTAATCTTCCCACTCCGTTTTTCTATTTCTTCTACTTTCTATGCTTCCCTATTTGTTTTTATACAAATGACAATTCTTGGATGAAAAGCATAATTATTCTCACCACTCAAAAATACATTCTATGCTGAAATAAGTCCCCCTAAACTGAAAAAAAGCTTACTCCCAGGTAAGCAAATACAAGATTACACATTGAGAAACTATATTAAAGATTGACTTTCCTTCTTTTAATGCTTATTACATTGTAAATACCAACTTTTTAAAAAGTAGCTGATTAGGAGTCTTTCGAACACACATTTATTCCACCCTGATAATGAGGTTTGCATCCTATATGGTTGAGCATCCTTTATCCAAAATTCCAAATACTCCCAAAATTGTCCACAGAGATCAGTGTTTCTCAACCTGGGGGCTGAGATCCCTGGAGAGTCATGAGGGGGTTTCAGAGGGGTCACTAAAGACCACCAGAAAACATTTACTTCTGATGGTCTTAGGAACCCATTTGGCAGGGTATTTGTGCCAGATCTGATCCAGTGAATAAAATTACACCCTGCATATCAGATATTTACATTATGATTCATAACAGTAGCAAAATTACAATTATGAAGTAGCAACAAAAACAGTTATGAATAGAGATCAGGCCATAAGAAATAGAATACAAATGTTATACAGTATGTACCGTATGTACATCTAGAAGGAATGTCTCAAAAAGGATTAATATGTAAAATGAAAAAAATCCTCATAGTGGTGGTGGGAATTGTAAATGTTGTGTTTGTGTATGTGTATTTCTTTTAAAAAAATTTAAAGGCATAGACAGTTAAGTAGCAATGAAAATAATGTTACGGTTGGGGGTCAGCCCAACATGAGGAACTGTATTAAGGGGTCACAGCATTAGGAAGGTTGAGAAACACTGACACAGATAGAGGCATGTTTGCTTTCTGGTGGTTCAGTGTACACAAGATTTGTTTCATGCACAAAGTGATGAAAAACATTGTTTAAAATTGTCTTCAGGGTATGTGTATTGGGGTATATGAAACACATGAATTTTATGTTTACGCCTGGCCACATTTCCAAGATATACTGTTTCGTATGCACATTCAAATACAGGTATACCAAAATAAAAATAAAATTAGAAAACTCCAAAACATCTCTAATCCCAAGCATTTCAGGTAAGAGATACCCAACCTGTATAAATGTAGTCAGTTAATCAACCAGTGGGTTTAAGGCAGAGAATCAATCCAGTAATCTGTCTTCTATCTCTTGGCAGTCAGCCTTTCTTATTTTTGTTTCAAACACACATCCTTTCCCCATCAGAACACTGCTGTTTTCAGCCCACATCTGAGCAGGTCACCCTGACCTGCATTTTGGCCAGAACTCAGCTTTAGTCAATTTATTAGCATTCCTTGTTAGTAGCCAAGCCACTAAGTAGGACAACATGGCTTGTAAAAAGCCGCCTTGTATGAAGTTCGAACATTGATCTATCCAGTCCAGTATTGTCAGACCCACTTAGAGAGGGATCTAAGCTACTTTGTCAACTCTGACTCATAATAATAGCACTAACTATTGCCTGCATATTTATTGTCACAGGATTTAATTTTTGGACACAAACATGCAAACAGTCTTCACACCATTTATAGTCCTTTGCATGGTCCACTAAAATGCACACACAGTTTATTTCCAAAAGATGGAAAGTTCTAAGTAGGCAGAGAAATAATTAGCCACTTTGGCATTTTGGTGAGATACCTCCCACTTCACTTATGAAAACCAACATGGAATATTAAACAGCCCCAGATGGTCAGGAACTGAATGCTATTTCTCATCTAAAAATGGTACTTCCAAATTCCAATTCAGTGCTGAGTCAGAAGACAAAGAGCTACTTAATGGGTGACAGCTCATCATCTCCTACGTGGGTCCCTTTTGGAGGACTCCATTCTTGGTAAGCTTGCAAGATGTTACACAATTACAATTCAAGACTCACTCCCAAACCAACTCTGTGTGTGTTTACCAGGTGGGCAAAAACAAGTAGGGGGTATGTCCCACTCCCTCTCCCCTGGAAAGATGCCATTTTGCCTTTTCCCTCTCTTCTAGCTCATCCAGACCAAGAACACATCCTTAACTAGATATTTAGAGGGTAGCTGGCCTGAAATCAGCTGATCAGAATTAAATCAGTAAAGAGAATAAAGGACTGAAACCTTAACTAACTGTTGCTATGGTTTCCACCAGCAACTATATTGAGTTAGAACTAAGGATACACAATTCTTTGTAGGTGGGTGGCTAGATGATTGTAGCTGCGTCATGCACACTGACGTGGGAGTACAAACCATGTGGGATTAGTATTTGTGGGTGGACCCTGTCATTTTTTTTTCATCACACACACACACAGATATATATATATATATATATATATATATATATATATATATATATCCATAGTGGTTCTTTATAGCCCCCAACCATATAATAGACCAGTATGTGTCACTCTGAATGGAGACTTGCTACCTTGTTATTTGCCTCAGGCATCAAAAATGTTTTAGGATATTATTTCCATCAAAATAATTATTTTCAGGGGTTGTACAAGATCTTTGGTTCATAATTAACAACATGATAAAATAACAATGAATTTACTATTCAACTGAAGATTTTCAACATGTTCAAATATGATCATGGGGAGATGAAAAACCTACTGTTATTGGTGAAATTAATAAAAGGAAACCATGTTGAAAAGAAGATTTAGATGGGAGAAAGGAGAAGGTTCATTTCTATCATGTTATACAAGAGATTTTCCATATGTGCTCTTTCACAAATTGTTTTATACCAGGCTTCAATGGAAGGTGTCCCAGATTTTCCACTAAATTCTGAGTCTTCTTAATCTTGCAGCAAAAAGAAAAGAAAGCCAGATATTTGTGATTTAATATCTAACCATTGTTTTCAATTAGGTGAGACAACAGGAAGTGCTTGCTTTGTAAGTTGACTTATTCATAGAAATTTCTTTTTCTAAAATGTGGAAATATGTACCCAGTGCTCCACAGTTCCTCCAATACTAGTTAGATGAGCATTTGTCTATATATTTTATTTTTACTGGGATTAGATACCAATGAGAGAGAGGACATCCCTTCTGTTGCATCAGCTCCACTGGCTGCCAGTCTGCTACTGAGCAAAATTCAGGGTACCGGTTTTGGTTCCAGCCCAGCTTACTTGACCAAACGTATCTCCCTCTATGAACCACCTCGGAGGTTAAGATTATCTGGGGAGGCCCTGCTCTCGGTCCCGCCTTCTCTGAAGGTGTGACTAGTGGGGATGAGAGACAAGGCCTTCTCAGTGGTGGCTCCTCGGCTGGGGAACTCCGTCCCCAACAACATTCGATCAGCCACCTCCCTTCTGGCCTTCCGAAGGAAAGTGAAAACATGGCTTTGGGATCAAGACTTCAGAGAATAATTTTAATGAAATAATTGATATGAATTTTTTTTATTTTTTTAACTATTTTTTTATTTTGGATACACAAAATAAATAGATACCTTACACACACATAACATTTACAATTCCCACCACCAACATGAGGATTATTTTCTTTTACATATATTCATTTCTTTTTTGAGACAATCTTTGTATCTTTATCTTTATACATTTCCATCCTATATACTATAATTGATATGAATATGGGCAATGACTACGGCAACAACCCTGGATTAGGATTGTGGATGCCGTGGTTTTTAATAGTGAATGTAATGTTTTTGAATGTTTTAATGTATATTAATTTTAATTTTTAAGTTGAATGTTCATTTAAATTGTATGTTGTTTTAAGGCATTGAATACTTGCCTATATGTAAAGCCGCCTTGAGTCCCCTTTGGGGTTGAGAAAGGCAGGATATAAATAGGGTGCATAACAACAACAACAACAACAACAACAACCTTTTTGGTACCATTATCCCAGTGGACTCCAAAAGGGAGCCTAGACAGAAAGGATTAGTCCATTTTATTGGGAGGGGGGGGATTGAGGAAGGAAAACCGTTTTCCCAGTTTTTGCGGGTCTCCCCTTCCCATATCATAAACGAGGGTTGATTCCACAATAGGGACATAGGTTGGGGACACACACACACACAAGAAAACAGGGGAAATCGTTTTACTTCTTCAACCTACCCTCCTCCACCCCCATAAAATGGACTATTCTTCTCTCTAGCACCCTCTCCTGGCGTCCACCGAGATAATGGAAGAATACCTTCTTTTTAAAGTATGTGCTTTCATTTGGGATTTTATTGGAATTTGTTTTTCCTCAAGAGCCAACCACATAGTATAATACACAGAATACAAGAAGTTTGTGGCATTGTGGAACAACAGGAGCCAAGGGGTGTTTTGTACTATTAGTTGATTGTTCATTCAGGCACCATACATTACTTGGACACAATGTAACAGGATTACACATAGCAAGAGCTAAATGCAATGTTTGTCATACTTAGAGCGGGCCTATTGAAATGAATTGTAGATGTTAATCACAATTAACTTAAGTCTCATTGGTGTTAGGTGAGCTGCTCTAGGTAGGAATAACAAGGGGTTTAGATCCAAGGCTCAAAATCAAAGGTGGGAATCCAGTGGCCCTTCAAATGTTATTCAACTATCATTCCTAGCAGTCCTAGCCAGCACAGCCAATAGTACAGAATGCTAAAAGTTCCAGTCCAATGACATCAGGAGGGGCACATAATTTCCATCCTGCTCTAAACACAGACTGGATCCCTCCTAGGACTCAGACTAGTTGCAAAGTGCCCACTATTGGTGATAGTAATAATAATAATAATAATAATAATCAACTTTATTTGTACCCTGCCACCATCTCCCCAACGGACACTCGGGGCGGCTTACATGAGGCCAAGCCCAACAACACAACAACAAAATAAGAGAAATCAAAAAAATACTACAATCAATATAAAATTACAGCAAAATAAAACCATTTATTACGCAGGACAATGAGTGGGCTGCATGTACAGATTAAAATAGAGAGACTAGAGATAAAAACAGGGAGTGAAATAGCTGTGGTGCAAATTATTTGTGAGGGATAAAACTCTTTCACAAAGAGGTCGAAAAAAGACCTTTGTATAAAGGGGGGGGAGGTGTACACTCAAAGCAAATATTGAGGGTGAATGGTGGCATGAGTTTATACGAGGGCAGGTCAATAAGTCTGTGACTTTTTGAATGAAACACAGGTTTTTGGATAAAAAAAATCTTTTTTTCCAACGTAGTCTCCTTTGACCTCTATACACTTTGTCCAACATTTCTCCAATTTTTTTTATCCCTTCCAAAAAATAAGATTTGTCGAGGTCATAAAAATAGGTATTTGTTTGTGAGATGATTTCATTGTTGGAGTCAAATCTCTTTTCACCGAGCCATTTCTTCAGGTTTGGAAACAAGAAATAGTCACTTAGGGCTAAATCCGGAGAATAGGGCGGATGGGGGAGCAATTCGTATCCCAATTCATGGATTGTTGCCATGGCAACTGCACATGTGTGCACCCTTGCATTGTCCTGGTGCAAAAGAACTTTTTTCTTGGCCAAATGCGGTTGTGTTTCCCCCCCTCAAATCCTCAATAAATCAACCCAAAAAGTTGGCATAATATTTGCCATTGATTGTTTTACCCTTTTGAAGGTAGTCAATGTGGATTATACCGCATGCATCCCAAAAAACGGTCGCCATGACTTTATTGGCTGACAAACCAACCTTGGCCTTCTTTGGTGCCGATTCACCCCAAGAAACCCACAGTTTTGACTGCTGTTTGGTCTCTGGTGTGTTGTGGTGGATCCACGTTTCCTCCACAGTTATGAAACGGCGCAAAAACCCGTCCATATTGTGGTTGAACAACGCCGAACACTCCTGTGAAATTGTCACACGATTGCATTTGTGGTCGATTGTGAGCAAACGCGGCACCCATCTTGCGGAAAGCTTTGTTATACCCAAGTGATCATTTAAAATGGAAACCACTGAGCCATGTGAGATGCCTATTGCTTCCACAATCTCTCGCACTTACAATCTCCAATCGGCCAACACCATATTGTAAATTTTTTCAATTGTTTCGGGTGTAGAGACCTCAACTGGGCATCCAGAGTGTTCAGCATCTTCCGTGCTTGTACGGCCACAACAAAATTCGGTAAACCACTTTTTTACCATTGAAATTTATGGTACAGAGTCCCCAGAGTATTGATCAAGCTTAACCTTGGTTTGAGTGATGGTTTTTTCCACAAAAAAAAATGCATAATGAGCACACGAAATTCACTTTTTTCCATTTCCTCCTCAAATCATGCCATAGTCTGCTATCAATGGCTGTCAAACACAAACTAAATGACACAGCTTATTCAAATTTTGACAGGAGTCAACTGACAGATGCCTGTTGACAGGAGCAGTGTTGCCCTTTCAGTTAAGAGGTGGGGAATTCAAAAAGTCACTGACTTATTGACCCAAAAGATAGAGCTGCCTCGTATAATTAATCTGCTGTTCAAAAAATATCTATCATAGCATAACCAGGATTTTGATTAGGGGGGTGAAAGCAATAAATGTTCAACCTTAGACTTTGGTAGCTGCTGTTCAGAAAGGATCCACTATATATCATAGCTGATGGCATTGAAAAAAAACAGAAATATTTCTAGCAGAATCTGCAGGATCAGGCCTCCCCTGTGGTTCTTCTGAGAGCAGAGTGAATAGAATTGTTTCAGTGCTATAACCATTCCTGAAATTACGCTGAAATGGTTTCAAGTAAGGGGCAGTAGGTAGAGAGGGCGTGTGCGCTAAAGAATAAGATGGATTGATTCAATCAAGGAAGCCACAGCCCTGAGTCTGCATGAGATGAGTAGAGCAGTTGATGATGAAAGGGGCATTGGAAGTCTTTCATTCACAGGATTTCCATAAGTCAATATGGGCTTGACAGCAAATAACGAAGTGTGCTTAGAACTGCATGGAAACCATCCAATCCACAACCAATTTCAAAAGACTGTTTCTTGTGATCGTTTAACAGTTGTAACAAATCTCAAGGTCCAAGGAGGTCTCCTGGTGTCTCTTTGAAGATAGAGTCATGGCATCCCTCTTTTACTGGACATATTAATTGCTTCCCAAAATAGTGATGGGAAATATGTGGCCTTCCAAATGCTGTTAGGTTGCAACACCCTGCAGAATCAGCTAGTAAAGTATACTGGGAGTTGCACTTGGGAAGCTGCACCATTCCCAGTTCTATTCTTAGAACAGGAGTTGATCCCTGCTCAATGTTGTCTCCCAGATGTGGAAACCAAATAGATGAGTTCCTGACTATTGCTTATACTCAGTATTTCGCCCTATACCTGCAATAGATGCATTCCCGGATTTGTGTGGATACATTTATTTATTTATTATTCGATCTTGTATGCCGCCACTCCCCGAGGGCTCGGAGCGGCTCACAACATTCAATAAAACACACCATAAAACAGAGAGATTAGCAATGAATTAAAACAAAAGCTAAGATTCGAAGGCCAACCGAAACAAATGTGTCTTACAAGCCCTGCGAAATGTCAACAGGTCTCGCAGGGCCCGAACTTCAGTTGGCAAAGTATTCCAAAGGGATGGCGCCACAATAGAGAAGGCTCTGCGCCCCGTAGATGTTAGGCAGATGGCCTTAAAGCTGGGGACTTCCAGTAGATTAAGATCTTCAGAGCGAAGTGATCTCTGGGGCTGATAGGGGGTAAGACGGTCCTTCAGATATGCCGGCCCTGGACCATACAAGGCCTTGAAGGTTAATGCCATCACCTTGAAGGTGATCCGGTGCTCGATCGGCAACCAGTGGAGGTGTTATGTGAAATCTCACTGATGCCCCAGTGAGTAGTCGAGCAGCAGCGTTCTGGACGAGCTTAAGTTTCCGGGTCACGGACAAGGGTAGGCCGATGTAAAGGGCGTTACAGTAGTCTAATCTTGAGGTGACCGTAACATAAAACCACAGGTACAGTAGAGTCTCGCTTATCCAACCTTCCTTTATCCAACATTATCCAACCCGCCCAGATCCACAGCTGTTTCAATACATTGTGATGTTTTGGTGCTAAATTCATAAATGCAATAATTACTACATAACATTATCATGTATTGAACTGCTTTTTCTGTCAATTTATTGTAAAACATGATGTTTTGGTACTTAATTTGTAAAAGCATAATGTAATTTGATGTTTAATATGCTTTTCCTTAATCCCTTCTTATTATCCAACATAATTTGGTGGACATGGATAAATGAAACTGTAGATACCAATCTAGTAGTTATGGAGGTTGTGCTATATTTGATTTGTGTACTGTTCTGTTTGCCGCCATTGATATCTGGCCTCTTTAAACTTGCTATAATGCTGACTGTATCTAGGACATATTTTAATAGGCTGATATTTTAAACATCAAAACCTTTGGGCGTCCCTAGGCAACGTCTTTGCAGATGGCAAATTCTCTCACACCAAAAGCGACTTGCAGTTTCTCAATTCGCCCCTGGCACGAAAAAAATAGGCTTTTAAAAAATGAACCCAATGTCCCTGGAAACATTCTTTTATATTTCTTTTCATACAATGAGAGTTACTACTACTCACTTGGATAAGTACAGACAGCATTATGTACCATCAGTTGGTAGACATTGATTTTAAAATTAAATTTTTAGTAACTGCTTGCCTTATTTAGGAACTGCATACAAGAGTTACATCTGTAACCTCATTTTTGGGGAGGCTGCTTTAACTCCAGATCCAGAAAGCTGATAAGCTTCTGGTCAGCCTCTTGGTAGCTTCATATGGCTGCCAACCAGAAGCTCAATAAATTAAGCTTCTTTTTGTTTCCAGCCTGCCTGGCAATGCACAAAAGGGAAGTATTGTGGAGACACCTGGCAAGCCACAAGGTATGACTCATGGGCTGCATTTGGCTTAGTGGTGAGCAAAGGGGTGGGCGGCAGAGTCAAAAGGTGTGCAGCCCAGAAACCCTTTTAAGATGTATTGTTAAAAAGATCAAGTTAAAAAAAAGGAAGCAATTAACAGAAATGTGCTGGTCCATATTTACAGATCCATAGCCAAATCTGATAACAGCAAAAGCTTGTTTGACAAAAAGGCTTAGCTCTACTAACCAGCTCCATCCAACTCATCAATTCTTTTTTAATTATCAGTATGGCTACTGGCACATTCACAAAGGTCAGTTGACTTGTTAGTTCCCCCTCCTGTGCCTTCCCACTCAAGGATAAAGTGTGAGTAAGAAGCTTTCAGGGCTCACATACACCCAGAGCACTAGCTGCAGCCTCTGAAGCCCCGGAGTTAAAAACAATGGCCTCATTCATCCAATCATTTCCTACCACACTTGCCAACCAAACACTTTCCTAAAGTAAGTAAACTTTCACATCTGCTACACGCAAGGCACGGCAGTAGCATTTTACATTACTCAGGCGAAGAGGTCATGCAGCTTTTACTTTTGTGTAAGGCCTATAGGTTGGGTTAGTACTCTGAAATGTTATTTTTATGTTTAAAGTTTAAAATATTGGCCCCAACATTTGTTGTTTCAATGAAACTACACTCTGAACCTCATCACACTGGAGAATGAATCCACTTTAAATCCAGTTGCTGCCTGCTGCAGAATTCTAGGGTTTGCAGTTTAGGGAGGAGCTTTTAACACCCTCACTAAACTACAAAACCCAGAATTCCGCAGGAGGCAGAAACCAGATTTAAAGTGGATTCATCCTCTAGTGCAGGGGTGCTGCTCACACTTTTTCAGCATGCGAGTTACTCTTAAAGCAACCAAGCCAGAAAGATCTACTTGCCCCTCCGCCGCGCGCTCCCGCCGCTGCGCGTGCTCCTGCTGTTTTCCGCCCGCGCAGCGCTTCTTCCGCCTGCGGGGCATTGCAGGAAGGAGGAAGCATGAGGCGGAGCCTCCAGAGGGAGCACTCCGCCCTGCCTGTCTCGCCGGCAGCGGAGGCTGCACAGCTGCTTCTGGACGAGAGAGAGGCAGGGCGCTCCCTCTGAAGGCCCTGCCTCGCGCTCCCTCCTTCCCGCAATGCCCCGTGGGCGGAAGAAGCACCGCGAGAGCGGAAGCCAGCAGCAGGAGTGTGCGTGCACGCAGGGTGTGCGCGCGCATGGCAGGAGCGCCCCATCCGGCTGGTGAGGCCTGAAGATCGACTGGATGAGGGCCGAAGATCGACTAGTCGACCGCGATCGACTTCTTGAGCATCCCTGCTCTAGTGTGATATATGGTCTTGACCCATTTTCCCTGTAAAATGTACATTCCTTGGTAGAAGAAGTAAACAAGTAGTAAAAATAGTACCAGCTTAACATGTCAGTAGCAGTATTTAAACTATTGAGTTATTGTTTTGAATATTTATGTTGGTTATATGGTCTTTTAACTGATGTTAAGTTGATGAGTTATGCTATCTGTTACTGTTTCCAACCACACTCCATAGAGAGGGGTGCAAGTATTGTTCTTGTTATCTGTATTGTTTTTGTCACTATACAGAGAATAACCGTATAGTGACAAAAGATTACAGCTTGTGCTGGACAGGGTTACACTTCCCCTGGAGACACAGGTTCACACCTTGGGATTTCTCCAGGACTCATCGCTGAGCCTGGAACCCCAAATCTTGGCGGTGGCCAGGAGAGATTTTGCACAATTAAAACTTGTTCACAAGCTGCATCCATATCTTGAGAAGCCAGACTTGGCCAAGATAATCTCAAATACATTACTGCAGCACAGTCTACGTGGGGCTGCCTTCAAAGACAGTTTGGAAACTCCAAGTAGTCCAACAGGTGGCAGCCAGACTTCTCACCGGAAAGGCATCCAGGGAAAGGACATCCCACCAGTTACATCAGCTCCACTGGCTGCCAGTATGGTACCAAACACAATTCAAAGTGCTGATTTCGCCTATAAAGCCCTAAACTGTTCTGGCCCATCTTACTTGTCCAAAAGTATATCTCCCTACCAACCAGTTAGAGCACTAAGATCTGCAGGGGAGGCCCTGCTCTCGGTCCCACCTTCTTTGCAAGTATGACCAGTGGGGATGAGAGACAGGGCCTTCTCAATAGTGGCCCCTCAACTATGGAACTCCCTCCCCAATGATATTAGATTGGCCCCCTCCCTCCTGGTTTTCAGGAAAAAATTAAGTCCTGGCGTTGGAACCAGACATTAAGAAATTGTGCAATATGACTTGAATGAAGCAGCAAAAAGTACGACCACAGGCTTAGGGCTATGTTTTAATGGTTTTTACAGTTTTGTTGTATCAATATGTTTATCTGTTTTTATCTAATGTGATGTATATATACACTGTATTTGCAATGTGGCACTGAAGTGCCCAAACTGTAAGCCACTCTGAGTCCCCTTTGGTGTGAGAAGAGTGGGGTAGAAATATAGTAAATAAATATATACCCATCTATCTGAAGGCATCCTCTTTTCAAATGACTCCCAATCCTGACCAAATTCTACGATTTTAAACATAATATGGGAGATAATTGGGAGTCCACATCAGCAGCTAGTACCTGGACAAGCAGATGGAACAGGCGCACAGGTTAACTGGTCACAACCTTCCCCATCCCCAGTATAGCATATTTCTGAAATTATGGTTTGACTTTCAGTCTTTATCTCCTAGGTTTTCTCCTTCGCCATGCAACCCCTCTTTCTCACTTCTGTTTTCCCTTCCCATTCACCTGTACCTTGATTTCTACATGAAGACCCTAGATTATGGGTCTAAAGCAGGGGTGCTCATTAGGTAGATCGCGATCTACTGGTAGATCGCATAGGGCATCCTGGTAGATCGCAGGCAGGGTGGGAGGAAGGCTCAGTCCCGCCCCGCAGGTTCCCGACACCGCCCAAGTGCTGCCGGCCCTGGGTTATCTGAGGTCCTTTCCACACAGTTGAATAAAATCCCATGTTATCTGCTTTGAATTAGATTATATAGCAGTGTGGACTCAGAAAACCCAGTTCAAAGCAGATATTGTGTTATATGTTTCACATTTTTGTAGTGGGTAGGTAGATCATTTTGACTTGGTTGTTTTATAAGTAGCTCGCATGCTGAAAAAGTGTGAGCACCCCTGCTCTAAAGCAATTGGGGAAAAGAAGGTGTCTTATGCATCTGGAGCCTTTCAGAAGTTAAACATAAAGGCAAGGTGGAAAAATAGAAATAAAGAACAGAGGATGCTGTTGGTAAGGAAGGGACAGCAAGTACTACAGGGCAAGTGAAGATAAAAGGAAAAATGGATGAGTAGGGAATATTTGTCGAAAGGATTTTTTAAAAGCTATGTCTATGGCAGCTGCATTCAGACTGCAAGGAGGGGGGCAAACTTAGGCCTCCAGTAAACCCTGACATGTCCACTGACAATTCCCCTAAAATTAAGCTTGCTTCTACCCACTCATTAATGGGAGAATTGATCATATGTTTAAATCTCTCCCACTGCAATCAGTAACACTTGTTTTACTTTGTCGGATTGTGTGAAATGCAAACATTAATGTTCCGTACAATTCAATTGCATGAAACCACATTTCATGCATTTAGATTTCAAACAGAGCAGGAAATATTAAAGGTTTTTCCCTCCAGTAAACCACAAGATGGCACACTTTAGCATTGCTCGCTCGCTCTCTTTAAAAAAATGGTGCAAGATTAATATTTGTACTGGATTTTCAAAATGCTTTCAGCCTTAACACAGCAGCAGAATCAAAACTCAAAGTGAAGGAATGAGAACAAGATAGATTTCTGTATAAACGAAGTCCTTTAAAAAATTAAATAAACTGATTCAAAATATATAGATGTAAACAACAGTTCAAGGGTAAAGGTATTCATTTTGTTCTTTTTTAGTTATAGGAGATCTATCACAACGGGAAAATGCTGGTCAGAAAGCAATATCTTCTCATATTTTATCCTAGGGATTAATCAAGTTTATAACCCAAGTAGCTGTAACCGCCACGTGTTGCTGTAGCCAACCTTCTCTCCCTCTTTCTCTCCTTCCTTCCTTCCTTCCCTTCCCATCCTTCCCCCTTTTCTTTCCCTTTCACTTTCTCTCTTCTTCCTTCTCCCAGCAGTCCTCCTGATCAATCAATCAATCAATCTAGCTCTCTCTCTCTCTCTCTCTCTCTCTCTCTCTCTCTCTCTCTCTCTCTAATCTATCTATCTTATTGATCTGGAGGATTGATAGGAGTTGCAGCCCAGAAATAGGAAATTGGAAATAGGCAGGAATTGGGATGCTCTCAAAGAAATTCAATGAGAAGAAAGCTTGCATATTGGAAGCAATGCATTTGGATCATCCTCCTCTCCTAAAGGGCCTGGTCTATGGCAGTGCTGTCCAACATCTACCGGACCGGGGGCCTGATGTTTGGTCACTGATGACCTGGGGGGCCGCTCGGCCCCGCCCCCCCCGCCCCCAGCCCCACCCCCGGCAGCAGCTGAAGGCGTCACCCAGGGAGGCGATCCAGGCGAAAACTCTCCCGCAAGCCGGGTTCTCGCTCCCCCATGAGCCATCCAAGCTTGCAGGAGGGTTTGCCCGGATCTCGCCTCCCTCTGGTCAGAGGGAGGCGTGAGCCGGGCGACAGCTCTCTCGCAGGCCTGGATGGCTCGGGGGAAGCGAGAACCAGGCGCTCGCTTCCCCACGAGCCATCCAAGCCTGCGAGAGAGCTGTCGGCCAGATCTCGCCTCCCTCTGGTCAGGGGGAAAGGAGGGAGGGAGGAAGGCATCCTGGCAGGGAGAAGGCAGCAGATCGCTGCCTCTTCCCTGCCAGGCCCTCCGTCCTTCCTTCCTTTCCTCCCGGCGGCGGCGTCCCAAACGGAACGCCGCTGCCAGGGTGAAAGGAGGGAGGGAGGGAGGCATCCTGGCAGGGAGAAGGCAGCGGATCGCTGCCTCTTCCCTCCCAGGCCCCCTCCGTCCTTCCTTCCTTTCCTCCCGGCGGCGGCATCCCAAACGGAACGCCGCTGCCAGGGTGAAAGGAGGGAGGGAGGAAGCCGTCCTGGCATGGAGAAGGCAGCGGATCGCTGCCTCTTCCCTGCCAGGCCCCCTCCGTCCTTCCTTTCCTCCCAGCGGTGGCGTCCCAAACGGAACGCCGCTGCCAGGGTGAAAGGAGGGAGGGAGGGGCGTCCTGGCAGGGAGAAGGCAGCGGATCGCTGCCTCTTCCCTGCCAGCCCCCCCGTCCTTCCTTTCCTCCCAGCGGCGGCGTCCCAAACGGGAGGCGTTGGAAGGGAGAAGGGATGCCCCGTGGCTCCTCCCTCCCTTCCAAGGCACCCTTCAGCAGCTGAAGGCGGCGATTTCACCGAGAGAGGGAGAAGGGGTGATACAGGCAGGAGGAAGAGAGCGGGCCCCTCCGCCCTGCCAGTATCGCCCCCTCCGTTCCTCTCTCGGCCGATGCGATGCAGTTTGCATTAGCGCCACCGAGAGAGAGAAGGGGCGGTGTAGGGAGGAGGAAGAGAGCTGGTTCCTCCTCCCTGTACTGCCCCTTTCTCTCTCTCGGCGGCGCCAATGCAAACTGCATCGCATCGGCGCCGCCGAGAGAGGGGCGGAGGGGCGATACAGGCAGGGAGGAGGAGCCAGCTCTCTTCCTCCTCCCTGTCCTGCCTCCTCCTCCTCCCCCCCCCCGGCCGCCATTTTTTTTCAAAAAAAATTTGAAAAAATCTTGCTGGGGGTAGCGGGGGGCGTGTCCAACAGGTTGGGGGGCCGGATCCGGCCCACGGGTCGCCTGTTGGACAGCCCTGGTCTAGGGGGATGCTGGGAGTTGTAGTATGAAAGAGCGTGTGGATATGCTATCGTGTGTTTAGTTTGTTGGGGAGTTATTTTTGCGCATGCGCTGTATGTATCATCATGTGGGGGCTTTTTGGGGGCTTTTAAAGTCCATTCCGCTGTGTTTTTCAGTGTTTTTATGAATGATGGTCACTTGTTGGCCTGATAGGTGTATTGTGTCCTAATTTTGCAGCAATTCGTCCAGTGGTTTTTGAGTTATGTTAATCCCACAAACGAACATTACATTTTTATTCATATAGATTTGATTTATTTTTCTAAAAATATTATAAGAAAAATATAAAACATGCACCATTGAATGCAAATTATACTGTTCCATTCCAGATATCGTTCAATTTTTCATCTACGCCAGGTGAGGAAGCTGGCTCCCTATCTGTTCCGACACGACCTAGCCATTGTGGAACAAGCTACGGTCATCTCAAGGCTGGACTACTGTAATGCTCTTTACATTGGCCTTCCTCTGTCGGTGATCCGGAAACTTAAGCTTGTGCAGAACGCCGCAGCTCGGCTGCTCGCGGGTGTCCCGACAAGCTGCCATATTACACCTATTCTGCGTGAACTGCACTGGCTCCCTGTGGAATGCCATATTACCTTCAAAATGTTGGTTTTGACCTTCAAGGCCTTGAATGGTCTGGAGCCAGTGTACCTAAGGGACCGCCTCATCCCATACTGTCCCACTAGATCCTTGCGCTCAGAGATGCAAAATCTCCTGGTGGTCCCAAGTTCCAAGGCTTACCATCTGACCGCAACACGGAGAAGGGCTTTCTCAATCATAGCTCCAATCCTCTGGAATGCGCTGCCCTCAAAAGTCTGTGCCCTTCAGAGTCTATTAGCTTTTCGGAAGGCATGTAAGACCCTACTGTTCCAGCAGGCCTTTGGGTCTTAAAAACTGTTCGGCCTCTCCTGATGTAATGTAGCCTATTGCTACTGTTTTAATTCTTCGACATGGTTTTAATGATGTTGCAATTGTTGTTTTATTGTTTGTAAGTCGCCCCGAGCCAGCCGGGAGTGGCGACTGATAAATTTGAATAAATAAATAAATAAATAAATTTTAACTACCATGGTCACATCATATGGATTTCTGGAGTTTGTAGTTTAGAGAGGGACACTTAGTATTCTTAACCAGAGGGTATCTTTAGTGGTTCTGAACAACCTACAAGCCTTAAGGATTCCACAGAATGCAGCCAAGGTAGTTCAATTGGAATCATAATGCTGTAGTTGTGTTGTGTGAAAGGGCCCTTAGGAAGTGGTACATGAAGATCTACCCTCCAATAATTAACTAACACAGCTTTCATCTACCTGTCTCCTGGTGCCTTCTGTCTAAGGTTCCTGTAGGACATAAACTTGACCAGCCTTATTAGGTAGGAAGGAGTCCACTTTGAACAGTAGGTATCATACCTCAAACTCCCTTCTTCATTTGCTGGTTTAGAAAACGGTTTCATCTGAGAGCCTGTAGTATCTGTAGACACCATTTTTATCTGTCATTTCAGGGTTAGAAAAAATGCCTAAAGACCAAATTTTTATGATGGTTATGATGACAAACATCTCTGTGTAGATTCCTATGTGATCTTATTTCTGCTGACAAGAGCCCTCTGCAAACATTCAGCTAGTGTAGAAATACATACATAGAGAAAAGGAACTGGGATCATGTTGCCTACAGCTCTGACTCTATCATTTATGTTATTTCACAGATTTATAGTTTTGCTTTTAGAATTTTTTCATTCTCAAAAAGTGAATTACAATTTACTTTACAATACAAAACGTACAAGCAAACCCAAACTGCAATACTGAATACACCATAACCATCATTGCTGCTGCTACTGTCTGCAAGGCGTTACTGGGGACTATCTCATGAGCCCACTATTGCACTACAGTTCCCATTATCATATGTTTAGCATCTTCAGTATCGTACCTCTCTTCATTGGTGCAATTGTACTGATTTGCCAATCTAAAGTCCCATGATCGTACTTTTGCACACACTGGTAACGCCATCTTCCCATCTTGTGTGTGTTTTTATATATGAAAAAATATGTTTTTTTATTTGTCTGTCTGTTTGTACTATAAAAAGTACTATAAAAGCTGTTGTGGCAAAAGTATGATAGCTGGGACCCTATGCTGGTTGCGCAACGCGGGTCTGAATTAATGAAGGGAACACGTGTGCGAGTCAGTGCAGCGAGTGAAAGACATAGCTGCGTCAGAGTCCTGGGAACATCGTTTGCCAGAAAGGGGGAGAGGAAACATTTCTACCCCATTTACTGTCTTCGTAAGCCATTGGTTATCATTTAACAGTAAATAACTCTAACATTAAGCACTATGCTTAGCTGTTTGTTGTCATCCCCTTTCTGCCCCCCCCCCCTTTCTGACCCGTGTTGTGCACATCTTCCCTACATTAATTCTGGCCCGTGTTGCACAAATAGCATAGCGTTGGGTTGCAGCTATCATACTTTTGCCAGCTGTTGCTAGGTGAAGTGGCCTTCAATGATGTCACTGGATTGGCTGTTGTTAAGTGAAGTGGCCCTCTGTGTTGGCACTAGTAAAGAAAAGTTGCATTTGTATGAGAGGAGGGAAGGAAAGAGCCACAAAGAGAGCCATATTGCCTTTTAAAGATTGTGAGGTAGGCCCTCTCAGAGCTGAGGGAGGGAGGGAAGAAAGGGAAGGAGGGAAGGGAAAAGGGAGTGGATGGGAAGGGAAAGGAGGGAAGAGTGGAAAGGGGAGATGATTGGAGGGAAGGAAAGAAAAAGTAAGAAGGGATGAAAGCAAGGGGGGCAATGGCTACTCTGACACCCAGGTAATGCCAGTTATATACTGCAGTATAAATTTAAAGGAAAACAATCACCTTGGAAATGAGAGGGGGAAAGAAGAGAGTCCTGCCCTCTGAAGCAGAAGAGAGCCATCATATCAAGGAAGGTGAAGCGGGGTGAGCTCCCATCTGTCAGCTCTAGTTTCTCATGCGGGGACATGAGAGAGGTTTCCCACAGGATGGTAAAACATCTAGGCGTTCCCTGGGCAACGTCCTTGCAGATGGCCAATTCTCTCACACCAGATGCAACTTGCAGTTTCTCAAATAGCTCCTGACATGAAAAAAATGAGAATATTGTGAGATCAGGAACTATTTTTTTGTTTTTACCTGTTCATAGCTAGGGATTGAGTAATCACAGGTTGGGAGACTCTGTTCAAGGATCTAAGGTTCAGCCAGGTTTCATGAAAAACAGTACGTATCATTGAGATGGTTTGTGAATCCGTCTGGGATTGCTCCCAAAATCACCATCACTTTTGGAATCACAGGGGCCAAATTGTGATTTGTAAGTCAATCAATCAACCATTTACTTTTCTTAGAGCTCACCTGTTTCCCAAGGGTAGGGCTCATGGCAGCCAAGGCTTAGTTTTGCATAATCTTTCCCACCTCTTTGCTTTCTGTTCTCCTTTCCCCAGGGATTGTCAAAACTATAATCCAAACTTCCTTTTTTCTCAGCTATTGTTGCAATTATTGTTGTTTTCGGAAGCATCATTTAAAGGCTTAATTTAAAATACACTGTGCTAAGATTAGGCCAAAGACTTTAAGATCTTCCTCAGAGAAGGGCCATATACAATTCAGTGAAATTGGCAAGTAATTTTTTGAAAAGAAAATTAGTTTTCTTTTTCGAAACAAAAGAACCTGCCCCCCAATTACTTGCCAATATCACATCATTTCCTGGTGGACCAGGGAGCAGGGCCTTAGATGACAATCTTCAAGCTCAGGGAGGTTTGTATGGGCACAGGTGGTTTTTTAAGATAATCAAATCCCAAACCTCTGAAAGGCTAATAACAGCTACTCCATTTGGGCCTGGAAATGAATCATCAGCCGACACAACTGACACTGAATAGCTCTAACTAGGTCCCAATGCCCAGCTCATGCTGCAAGCATTCTCCCTTACACTTCTTCACAAATTGCAGTTTCTGTGAACTGCGTTTAAAGGCAGTTCCAGACAAATCAAATTATATTAATCTAGCCTGACCTTAACATGTTCCTATTACTGTCTGCACAAAAAAATGTTGCGGATCGTACATAAGAAACCTAAGTTGCAGAGACGTACTCATGCAGAGAATTTTTAAATCACAGGCTCAGCAGGTAAAAAAGGTTTTCAACTTTCCATAGATGCATTCTTTTACCAGGTGACTACCAGGGTAAGTCAGCACTGGTGAAGATGTGTGGAAGGGAATACACACTTCTTCACCAATGATGTGGAGATGTACTCCTTGCTTTGTCCATGAGCTATGCCAGTTTTCTCCCTTCCTTCCTAAGGAAAAGAAAATAATATCAGTACATTTCAATGAACAAGACCTGGAGAAAATTGTTGTCAGCTAGATACGTCCTACAACTTACTTATCCTTAGATATACGTATTTTTAGAAACCATGAAACAAAAAGTGGTATTTTCCCCTTAGGACATGCAGCTTTGCTAACTGAATGCCCAAATACTCTCTCTAGTCTTAGCTGCCTTTCCACTAATAGGCAAATAACTTTTTATTTACCCAGAATTTGGCTGTGAATAAATCATTACACAAGGCTCTGTTAATGTAGGGTGCTGTACATTAAGGTTCATTATTATGTGTCTAAAATTAGTATTTTAATCAGATAGTTTGTTTAACTTGGTTTTAAAACATATTTTGTACGGCAAATTGTTACAGCTGCATTAAAATATTTGAAGCTGCTCACTGACTTGCATCTCGGTAGAAAACATTTCATTATTTCCTGGTGTGGTTTATATTATATTGTGTTAGATTATTATTGTATTGTATTTGGTTAATATTATCATATTACCAGTATCAGAAAACACAGTACTTTTTGTAGGTCATGGGGGTTCTGTGTTTGGACCAATTCTATCGTGGGATTCAGAATGTTCCTTGATTGTAGGTGAACTATAAATCCCAGCAACTAAAACTCCCAAATGTCAAGGTCTGTTTCCCCAAACTCCACCAGTGTTAACATTTGGGCATGTTGAGTATCCTTGTCATGTTTGGTCCAGATCCATCACTGTTTGAGTCCACGGTGCTCAATGGATGTAGGTGAACTACAACTCCAAAACTCAAGATCAATGCCCACCAAACCCTTCCAGTATTTTCTGTTGGTCATGGGAGTTCTGTTTGCCAAGCTTGGTTCAATCATTGGTGGAGTTCAGAATGCTCTTTGATTGTAGGTGAACTCTAAATCCCAGCAACTACAACTCCCAAATGACAAAATCAATCTCCCCCACCCCACCAGTAATTAAATTTGGGCATTTTGGGTATTTGTGCCAAATTTGGTTCAGTGAATGAAAATACATCCTGCATATCAGATACTTACAATTCATAACAGTAGCAAAATTACAGTTATGAAGAGCAACAAAAATTATTTTATGGATGGGGGTCACCACAACATGAGGATCTGTATTAAGGGGTTGTGGCATTAGGAAGGTCGGGAACCACTGGCCTAATGGGTAGGTAGACCTGCAGAACCATATCTCTTGTGACCACTGTGGTTGGATCTACATTGCCATATAATGCAGTTTGGAACATAGTCTGTGTAGACTGATCTAATGCATTGTAATGCAGTCTACACACTGTATAATGCAGTTTTGAACGGCATCATATGGCAGCGTAGATCCAGCCTGTGTCTATTGCACTTATACATCTGAAAAGACTATATCGGCAAACCATGCTTTAAAAAAAAGAAAGATGCACTTTGGCCCATTTTACCACTTGTAATAGCTGTTATAGTGCAAGTGTATAATGATGTATGTGAGAAGGACAATAAGCCCTCTAAAAACTTATAGGAGAGCAGCTTACAAATATAAGAAACAAAACATGTAAGTCATTATCTGGAATGCCATTATCTGAAAACCGACTTTAAATTTGGGATTACTGAAAATGTAAATAACAATAATATGGGAAGATTTAAGAGAGAAGTAGAGTGGATTTTAACATTATAATCTGTATTCCTTGGAGGACTAATCTTCCTCCCACTTTTGTACGTCATCTGCTTAAAGCTTCTAGCCAACTTGCACGATACTCCTTTAAGGCTATCTCACTCCCATTTCCCTTCCCACCCCTGACTAAAATAATAAATAAAAATAAAGACCACCTTTGAACATTCAGAAACACATCCCTTCCCCAGCTGCTACTTTCACATTATTTCAGCACCTGGAGCATAAACTCACACTGCTCCTTTTCCTTGAGAATACAAACAGAATAATAACAAAGTAAATAACAACTTTCTATCCTTTCATGACACACAAATTGTACTGTCTCAGATGACTGCTTCACTCTACCTAATTGCAGGGTCCCCTCTTGTTTGAGAGGCATCTGCACTAACTTTTGGCATATCTAACCCAGAAAGACTTTACAATCAATATATGGTAAAATTCTCCGCCACCCATTTTAAGAGAAGTCTCTCAAGTTTCCAGTCTTAGGCAAGATGACTTACAGATGACTCCCAGCGGAAATAAGAAGAAACTTTAAAGTACAGGTTGAGGATCTCTTATCCAAAATGCTTGGGACCAGAAGTGTTTGGATTTTAAATCTGGGGGGGGGGGGGATATTTGCATTTGCATAATGAGATATTTATTTATTTGCAGTCTTTATATTTCACCCTTCTCACCCCGCAGGGGACACAGGGCGGATTACAATGCACATATACATGGCAAACATTCAATGCCATTTACATACAATATATATAGACATAGAGGCAATTTAACATTCCAGCTTTTCTGGCTTCATGAGGGTATGCTTGGTTCCAAACACTGGGGAACTGCCGCTTCACTGTCCACTTGTGATACCAGGTCCTTTGATGAGAGAACACTAACACAGTGCTGTAGGGTATATTTTAGAGGAAAGGCTAGGCAAAACCACCCCTGAGTATTCCTTGCTCTAGGAAGCCCTATGAAATTCATGGGACTGCCATGTGTCAGCAGGCAACTTGATGGCACACACACTCTTGGCCAGTGCATTTAAGATATCCCTCCACCACAAATCTCACAAACAAGACTGTTGGGTGATGTAGAGCTTTTTCTAAGACAGGGGTGGGCATCGCCCGGCCCACGGGCCAAATTCGGCCCTTTGGGCGATCCCATCCGGCCCGCGGAGCCTTGGGCAGCGCTGCTTACCCAGGGAAGAAAGGGAGGTCCGGGCAGCTACAAAGCCACGTGTAGCTTTGTGTTGCAAAAGCAAGGAAGGGAGCAGAACGCCTTCTCTCTTTCCTCACTGATGCTGCAAAACAAACTCCGGCAGAAGCCCTCTTCCGCGATGAGGTCACAGCCGGCATCGCGGAAGAGACTCTGGGGGGCTGGGCTTTCCCCGGAGTTTGTTTTTCAGCCTCAGCGAGGAAGGGAGCAGAACACAATCTCCCTTTCGTCGCTGAGGCTGCAAAACAAACTCCGGGGGAAGCCCCGCCCCCAGAGTCTCTGCTGCGATGAGGTCACAGCTGGCATCGTGGAAGAGACTCTGGGGGGCGGGGCTTCCGTCGGAGTTTGTTTTGCAGCCTCAGTGAGGAAGGAGAGAAGGTGTTCTGCTCCCTTCGTTGCTTTTGCAACACAAAGCTACACGTGGCTTTGTAGCTGCCCGGACCTTCCTTTCTTCCCCCGGGTAAGCAGGGCTGCCACCGGCTCCGTTTCCGCCAAGGAGGAAAGAAGAGGAAGAGAAACTTTGTCCCACGCAACCGTATGTTTTTCAATTAAAATGTTATTATGTATTAGGCTTAGTGAGCTTGGTATACTAGGCTCTGTGTGTGGCTTACTAGGCATGCCCCCTAGTAAACACAAGGGGACTAAAAGGGTTGGCAGAAGCTGGGGCTAACAGTGGGAGCTCCCCCCACTCCCCAGATTTGAACTGGCAAACTGTTTAATTTGCTGGTTCATGCATGGGAATGTTCTGAAGAAAATATATTTAATTTGCTGGTGCATGCATGGGAATGTACTGAGGAAGATATTGTGATTACATATCCTCCATGCTAGCATATGATAATATACTATAATATAATAATTATGATATTAATACTAATATATGAATATTGATTGATATATTAATATGTTAATATTAATGATGTGTAATATATCTGTATCTGTATACCTTTATAAAACGGAATGTTTGTATGTGTGTATGCGGAGGGCAGAAGGGTGGAAGCAGCCACTTTCACAGGCCAGGGCGGATATGTGGCAGCCGCTTTCACAGGCCAGGGCGGATATGTGGCAGCCACTTTCACAGGCCAGGGCGGATATGTGGCAGCCACTTTCACAGGCCAGGGTGGATATGTGGCAGCCACTTTCACAGGCCAGGGCGGATATGTGGCAGCCACTTTCACAGGCCAGGGCGGATATGTGGCAGCCACTTTCACAGGCCACAGCGACCAGCGCGGGTGATGGACCTGCACCAAACTTGGTACACATAACCCCCTAACCCCTTTACGTCCTGGCGCGGGTCGGGGGACATGACCCACGGATTATGGGATTTGTAGTACTTTCCAACACCTTGGTTCCCACAGACCACTGAGGCCACCAAAAAGGACCAATACAGACCACACTCAGCACACACAGCCCCCATGACCCACTCTACGTCCTGGTGCAGTTCGGAGGAGGGTGGACCATGGATGATGGGACTTGATGTGCCTCTACTCACTTCCCAAGTCCGCTGCAACCCTCATCCAATCACTGATCGAGACCAAACTTGGCACACATAACCCCCATGACTGCCTTCACGTCCTGGTGAGGTTTGGGGGAGGACTGACAATGGATGATGGGATTTGTAGTACTTTTACACCCCTCTGTTCCCACAGACCACTGTGGCCCCCCAAAAACACCGAGAAAGTCCACACTTGGCACACAGAGCCCCAGTGACCCACTCTACATCCTACTGAAGTTTGGAGGGGAGAGAACATGGATGATGGGACTTGCAGTACCTTCCCTCACTTCCCAATCCTGCTACAAACCTAATCCAATGACTAATCAACACCAAATCTGGCACACAGAACCCTCATGACCCACTCTACAGCCTGGTGCAGTTTACTGTGAGACGGACCACAGATGATGGGACTTGAAGTACCTTCACTCACTTCCGAAAAAGAATGCATCCCTCATCCATTCACCAATACAGACCAAACTTAGCACACAGAGCCCCATGACCCAATCTACATCCTACTACACTTTGGGGGGCAGAGATGATGGGACTTGCACTACCTTCAGTAATTTCATGATACCACTGCAACTCCCAATAATGATGGATCAAGACCAAACTTGGCACACAGAGCCCCCATGACCCACTCTACATCCTGCTGCGCTTCACAAATAACCCGGGCAGGGCCGGGTCCCCAAGCTAGTAGTAAATATAGTAAATAAATAAATAATGTAGGTTAGAATGTAGTTCAGCCTTTAGGTGCGGCCCTCCATAATATTTTTTGGCTCTCATGTGGCCCCTTGGAAAAAAGTAATTGCCCACCTCTGTTCTAAGAGGATGTCAGCTGAACCATGTGTATAAAAATATAGAAAAGTAAATTGTATTTAATTATTCAATACTATGTAAGTTCAGACTGGAAAAAAATTGCCTGATAGTAATCGGATGCATGTTCATTTTTTGGCAAACATTTTTGTTTCTATTCTCCCTCAGCTTGATGTCTACATGTTTAATCAACAACAGGCTGACACAGGTCACTGGAATGCAGATGGCATCATCTTCTCTAGGAACCCTGGAGAACATCAAACATTTTCTGTTATTTGGAGCCTATGGACTTGATGTTTGTTTTGCTTCTTGCCTTGTGATCCTCTGCAGTAAATACAAACGCCCTCAGGGTGTCCTCCTGACATAACACATTTCTCCGTCTTTAGACATCCAGTATAATTAGAATGTGACCTCAGAAATCCTTGCAAAAAGACCCTACAGTAAACAAAAATCTGATTATTGGCAGGGTTTTTGTGGATATATCTGGATTTATTTCCCTTTATTTAATTTATGAAGCCAAAAGGTTATCGGTGCTCATATCTGGGACATTTCAGACTTTCAACTATGAGGGGAATGCACTTTTTGGAGGCATACCTTTGAAACTCAAGCTGTCCCTCCACTCCATGAAACCACCCACTGGGTATATTGCAAGAACTGAGTATGTCAACAGATACTTTGCTGGAACTAAAGGCTGAAAGAGTACATTCATCTCCCTTTCCCTTTTTTCCTCTGAAACATTCCAGGGTGTGGACAGTTCGGTGCACAGATCTGGCACTTTCCAAGGGCTGATAAAGCCCACCCTGACATGAGAAGCAGATATTTTATAGTGCCTAGATGGCTCTGAGAAAACTGTATCTTCTGTAATATTTATGACACCTTGAATGCAAGCATGTTCTTCTCAAAAAACACTTGGACTGTCCAGAGGGCAGCAGAGTCAATGAGTATTTTTAATACCACTTTAGATAATTAAGCTAAGTGCTCTGCAGAGACAAATTGAGTATATCTTTCTAAATTCATTGTTGGCTCAATATTTAGTTCCAAAGGGAGCTATTTTGAGCTTCTCACTCACCAAATATGATCTCGGTATTCCAATCCCATAATCATCATCATCATCATAATCATCATCTTTATTTATAACCCGCCACCATCTCCCCAAAGGGGACTCGGGGCGGCTAACATGAGGCCAAGCCCAAAATAATACATGATTAACAAAATTACATCAAATAAATATGAAATAACAAATAAAATAAAGAATATAACATAACATAAAATCAAACACAAAGGGAGGACGAAATGTATGAGGTAAAATGTTAAAAGGTTATAGCCCTGGGCAAGATAGATAAACGTGTATTTATAAGAAAGGAGCCCAAAGGGAGGAGCAGTGGGATTTAGCCTTTATAGGGGATGGGGGAGAAGGAAGGTGCTTTATTTTGAGGACAACTGTTAGATGGAAACAATCCCATGTTGTCTAAGACATTTTCAGCTGGTAGGATAGTACTTATGCCACATATAAATGATAGTTGTCACTTTCAATGAAGACAGTCTTATAAGTTGGGGCCTGAGTGCCCAACCATTGATCCAACCGAAGTCACTGCAAGCCCATGAGACGCAAGATGCTGCCATCAAAGTTCTTATTAGGATATCCTCTCCTCCCATTATTATTTCTCTATGTCTTTGAAAGGCATGGACAGCAGGCCGATCAACCATGACATCTAACTCCACTTCCACTTTTCTCTAATATTTCTCAACAGAAATTTAATTAGGGTAACATCTACACTGTGGAATGGCTGCCGCTTGGCATCACTTTACAGCTATGGCTCAATGTTATGAAATCTTGGGTGCTGTAGTTTGGTGAGTCACCAGCACTCTTTGGCAGAGAAGGCTAAAGACCTTATCAGTTAAGACTCTCTTTACTAGCCATATTTGGAACAAGGACATAGTGCTACTAAATCAGCCTGCCCATCTATCAGACAGAGAGCCCCCCAAATCGACTGTGCTGTCATTATGCCTTGTTGCTACTCATCACTTTCTCACCACGTCTTCCCAACAAATAACTCATTAAATGTATTTTTGAAGTCATTGTTGGTAGCAGTTTTAAATGAAAGTTCAATCCCATGCTCGGTTCTCTTTGGTAGGCCAGCTGTCATGCTAGATACAATCGCCAACTTTACATGGGTTGAGCCATGGCTTTTGGGACTCTCTAATATGGCAGCCAGCTTACACATAGATTGACTCCCATTCAAAATGCTGCCATTTTCCACCAAGAAAAATTGTCAAGGTCAATAAGTAGGTGAATGGTATGTGGTAATGGCAAACTGCAGCAGTGCCATGGCTCTGATGGTGATAGCCACAATTGTAATAATACAGTATGACCCCTGCATTCATGAAATATACATTCCTGAAGTTATTGTGGACAAGGAAATGCAGATAATACTGGACGCTGCTGAAATGAACAGCTACCCAAAAGAACTATCCTGGAAGAACTAGAGAATTCCTAGAGATTTCTCTCCAGGAATTTGCTGTGTCCTCTAGGATGACTCTATGGCAACTTCCAGAGGAAGCATGCCATAGAATTACCTGAAGGACAATAATATTTTGTTGGATGTGGGTAGGTGAAACCCTGCATTTAACCACTGAATATTTTAATCTATTTTAATTGTGGAATTTGTTGTGTGTAAGTCGCCCGGAGCACTAACGTGGAGGGCGACTCAGAAATAATAAAGTCAGTCAGTCAGTCAGTCAGTCAGTAGATACCATCCTGTGGGTACAGGGATTGTGCTCTGTTTATGAAGCTCACAGGTTAGACCAGGAGTAGTAAAGAAGTGCAAAGCTGGAGAGGAAGAGGAGACAGAAGAACAGAATAAAGGAGAACTACAGTATCTGTAAATGCTCTGCAAAGAGTTATGTTAATAAAATACATTTCTGATATTGGGAATTAATTATATAACACTGATGATTTTTTAAAATTGTAATCTCCCTGAAATGGACCGAGGACAAGTAAAATAAGTATATCTAATAGTTTTTAGCAGAGTGGATGGCTTGGGGGTTTCCTGAATGATGTTAAATAATAAGTCTCACCATCCTGCTCAATTGGCTATAGTGTCTTGGACTAATGAGAGTTGTAGTTCAGCATCATATGGAAGGCAATAATTCCCCATCTTTGGAACAGATAGAAAAAAACATTTCACTTCACCTCATTTTAGCCTTGAAAATGTTGTTTCCGTTTAAAACATACTATACTGGTAGTCTGAATCATTCTAAAGGTGGATTTGTAAGCCTGGGTGCACGAGTATTATAACAACCAACAACAACCTTGTTTCTCCCATGGTGAAAGCCTTTTTTTCTGACAGACTAAAATAAGCTGTCAGGGATCCCAGGTGCTTAGCTTCGAATAGGGTACAGAGTACCTTAAAGAGGCCACAGCGTTCAGAAAATAGAGAAGCATTTATAGGTTGTTTCTCTCTGAGTGGGAATAGCAGCAATTTATATTAAAATGTCATAGAACCAAATCAAACATGTATTTGATTGCTTCAGACATTTTGCTGGTATATCAAGCCCTTTCCCTAGGCTTAGAGTTAAAATTGCATGTTCTTTGGAGCATGAGTTTCTAGGAGTACAGCTATAAATGCAATTAGGGAACTTCCAGAGAGAAATTATATAAAAAGTATAGCAGCTGTAGATCCTGGGATTATGATATGCCAAAAGGAAACCACTATATTGTTCGTGGGTGGAATCACACTTTATGAAGCATTTATGTTTTTTGCAGAGACACTTGTGTTATACGTATTAGTGTTTTCTGCAGCAAACATGAACAAATCCTCGATTGCATTAGACTTCCCAGGGACATGTAAATAGTGTTAATATTGCCTTTCTTATTTTGCATGTTTGCTTTATACAACAGTGTTGTCAAATGTAACTGTAAAGTACCTGTGGCAAACCTGAGTGTTGCATGGAATATGGACTATGGTCGAGGAAATAGCTACTGTAAAGAGAAATAAAATGAGAGACTACTGGCAACTGACATATGAGTGTCACAAAAGAGTAGTTCGTCACTATTTATATTAATAGTTGTGATTGTACTTTTGCTGCCAGGGAATGGGAACATTTTTGCCTCTGGTTCGAAAACAACCTAACCACTCTTGGGCACCGTATTCCTTGAAGTGACAGCAGGGGGAATTGGCTGCTCTGCCTTAAGCGCTAAATGTCTTTAGGCAATTCTGGTCCTCGGGGGAATTTCAGGCACTATTCAAGTTTCTAGTCTTATTCAAAGAAATGGGCTGGGAATCCCTGAACGAGAAACCCAAAAACTGAAATGTCATGCTGCCAGCAAGTCCATTCCATCTTTGCAGAAAGGGGGCTAGTCACATTCAGTGTCCTGTTTTTTTCTCAAGGATCCCCAGTGAGGGGAGAGGGAGAAAGGGGAAGCGGGGAAGGCACTGAAATACAACACTACATGAGCTCTGAGGGTTTTTTTTTTTAGAATTGGGACATCTGTAGTGATACCAAGATGCTGGTTTATAAAGCCATTGTCCTCCCAACCCTGTAATATGCCTGTGAAATGTGGATCATCTACAGCACTGATTCTCAAAGAGGGCGGTACCACCCCCTGGTGGGCGGTGAGGCAATCCAAGGGGGCGGTGGGAGGCTCAGGGGAATTTGGGGGGCGGTTAACCCCTTTAAGGGGGCGGTGAATGATTGGTCATTTAGGAGGGGTCATGCGGCCCTCTTCTTTGGCCCCGCCCCCTTCGCTTTGACCTGCATATTAGATATTTGGATTGGAATTCGAAAGGGTAGCAACATTATTTATAAGTAGCAACAAAAATATGGTTGGGGGTCACCACAACACGAGGAACTTTATTTAGGGGTCATGACATTAGAAAGGGTGAGAACCACTGCATTAATACATACTTATTTCTGTTTAATTGCTATTAAATTAAAAATAATAATTCCTAGGGGGGCGGTGAGTAAAAAAAATTCTGGAAAGGGGGCGCTAGGCCAAAAAGGTTTGGGAACCACTGATCTACAGACATCACACTCAACTCCTGAAATGATTCCAACAGTGTTACCTCCAAAAAATTCTGCAAATCTCTAGGAAATAGGGGCCGACAAATGTCAGCATACTGGAAGAAGCAAAGACCACCAGCTACTACGCCATCAACTCCACTGAACTGGCCACATTGTTCAAATGCCAAGTCACCATATCCCAAAGCAGTTACTATACTCCCAACTCAAGAACAGAAAATGGAATGTTGGTAGACAGGAAAATATATTTAAAGATGGACTTAAAGCTAACCTTAAAAGCTGTGGCATAGACTCCACGAACTGGGAAGCCCTGGCCCTTGAGTGCTGTAGCCGGAGGTCAGCTGTGACCAGCAGTGCTGTGGAATTTGAAGAGGAATGAATAGAGGGTGAAAGGGAGAAAAGTGCCAGGAGGAAGGCACATCAAGCCAACCTTGACCGGGACCACCTTCCACCTTCCACCTGGAAACTGATGCCCTCACTGTGGAAGAACATGATGATCAAGAATAGGGCTCTACAGTCACCTATGAATCCATCACCAAGATACTACACTTGGAGGGACATCATACTCGGACAACAAAGGATCGCCTAAGTAATTCAAAGAAACGGGCTGGGTATCCCTTAACGGGAAATCCAAAAACTGAAATGTCATGCTGCCAGCAAGTCCATTCCATCTTTGGGGAAAGGGGGCTAGTCACATTCAGCTCCCTGTTTTTCTCTCAAGGATCCACAGTGAGGGGAGAGGGGGAAAGGGGAAGTGGGGAAGAGTCCATTTATACAAGGCTCATGTAAAAAGCAGACATCCCAGGCTTCAATGGATGTATTCAATGGATGTGCACATTAGGGTGGGCGCCCGTGGGTGAGGATGGAGTGGCCACATTGACTCATGTAATCATACTCCCCCCTGCCTTCTCTTTGCTCATTCAGGAAAAAACTCACAAGTGGAGGTATTCCAAAATCTAAAACTTTTACATTTAAAAGTTTAGATTTAAATCTAAAACTTTTTGAAATCCGACAAATATCTGGTCCCAACTATTATGATTAAGAGGGCCTCAACCTATATATGTCATTGTTCTATCCTAGGGTTCACAAAGTAAACTTCTAGTTAATGCAATCTAATCAGCTAAAAATACAGCTAAAGGAATTACCCTCAATCTATCTAAAGGGAAGGTCATGTTACGGTCAAGTTAAACTTACTAGTATGTACTTGCTAATCCTGACAGATGCTCTGCCTTTTTTTCTTAATTAAAGCATTGTTGCAATATTATCTTGGGTTGAGCAGGGTTATATTTTTTTTCCCTTTTTGCACAGTCTTAAAGGAAATAAAACAAAAGCCAAGCAACAATTTAAAAAATGAAGTTGATAAAAATGACAAATGTTTAGGAAAGATGTGTTCAAGTTCATATTTTATTGGGCTGCACTCACTTCATTATAAAAGGAATCATTTTAATAGGAATAGATGTAAATCATCCAAGTAAAAAGGGGAAGTAACTTAAGCAGTAATATGAAATAGGTCTTCACCTGCCTTTTAATTTGGGATTTTGAACAGAGTGAAATGGAGTGGAGGAACTGAAGCCCACCACCGATTTTATGCTCCCATAGTTCCTCAGATATTTAATTGAGAGCTGCTTGCCCAGAGATATAAACCAAAATATGAAAGGAAAATCAGTACTCATCCAGAGATTCTCTGTTGGTGGGCTGCAGCTCATAGACTACACTTGGACTGAGCAACCTCCAGCAGTTCCGCCTCAATACTGATGCTGTTTAGCCTTGTGGCTGTTAGGTTATGGGGGTGAGTTCATCAGATCTTAGGGGCTTAAGGAGCTGGCTGCTAGATGCTATATTTCTCCTTGTCATCAGAGTCAGGTTAGATTGTGAAAATGCTCAGCCAATGTCTAGAATGAGGCTGGAACAGACTAGATGAGGGTCAAATATATTTAAACTGAATCATGAAAAGGGGAAAGTGCTGAATTGGTGATTTACAGGCCAAGGAACTAAGGACCCTTCCACACAGCCCTATATACCAGAATATCAAAGCAAGAAATCCCACAATATCTGCTTTGAACTAGCTTATCTGAGTCCATACTCAAATAGTGTGGGATCAGTGCTGGCCTTTGCCATTCCGCCGAGTAAGCGGCCGCGTAGGGCGACAGGTCCTGGGAGGGGCGTCGCCGCCTGGAAGGGGCACCACCACGCTGGCTGCCCCGCCCCGCCCCTCTGCTGCGCCTCCTACCCGGGAGCCAGTGCTGCCCGCGCTCCGTCGCCGGCGGGCGCAGCCGGTGGTGCAGCCGCGCCGACGCACTCGCGCAGCTGCGTGTGACGTCACCGCGCATGCGCAGCCACGCGTGACGCAGCCGTGCAGCTGCGCGTGATGTTCCCCGTACATGCGCAGCCACGCGTGATGCAGCCGCGCAGCTGCACGTGACGTCGCCGTGCGGGCCGCCACGGCGTCCAGCAGCCATGGGGGGGCGCAAAAATAAGGCTCGCCTACCCCCCCGGGAGAGGTGAGACCGCCCCTGTGTGGGATTTTCTGCCTTTGTCATGCCCCAGCCTGACTCTAGCCCTTAGCAAGACTCACGCCATGTTAAATCCAAAGCCTCAGAGAGGCCTGAAAGGCCTGAAAGCCAGATGCTGCAGAGGCCTCAAGTTCATCAAGCGTTCAAGGGCAAATGCAGCCCTTCTAGTTCCCAGACCGATAAGCCGGCCTGGTACCACAAGACAGTGGTGCCTCCCAAAAGTCCAGGTGTTTTCACTAACGAGCTGACATTCCAATCTCAGCCGAGAGGCCCAGGTGGGGCAAGTCCCACGAGCAAGCCTGGGAAGAAGCTCCGACGCAGTCTGCGTCTTCAAGGAGAAAAACCTACTTAAGCTGCTTCCCTTTGGCTCAAGGCATCTCTCACCAACGTTTAGCTTCAAGCCAAGCCTTCACGGAACCTTGCCTCTTGCCTGGGCCATTGGGCCTTCCAGCCTTTGGACTCTGTTTGCCAAGTCTTTGTGCCAAGAATGTATCCCTGGATTTAGCCCATTGGGGCATCAAGACTCTTTTTACCTATTTTGATCCCGTTTTACTTTTGGACTATTGCTTTGCAATACCCTGATGCTTGGGAGCATCAATGGACTATATTTCTATCTTCTTTACTCTTTTCATTTATTCTATATAAAGCATTTAACCACGGCTGGTCTCAAGTGGTTTACCGAGGGATTCTTCAGGTCTACGGTGCAACAGCCTTGATATTCTGGGATATAGGGCTGTGTGGAAGGGCCCTAAGTGACTTTTCCTGGATGGAGTTTCATACCCCATGGAGAAGCATTAGTATAATTTGGGAGTAAACCTGCATCTATCAGGGTCACAGAAGATCCAGATGAAACACTTGCTGTGATTTATCTACTATGGCTTTCCATGGACAGGGATGACCTGGCCACTGTTTCCTATATACTTTGTGATAATTTCCAAGGTTTACTATTGAAATGTACTCTTCGTGGAATTGCCCCAGAAGTCAACATGGAGGTTGTAGCTACTGCAATTTGAGGTAACTAGTTCTGCCAGGAACATCATAGAGAAACAATATGGCCTCAGTTTTAAAAGAAACACCAATATACTGAATGGTCTGAAATCAAGGCTCTGGTGATGACACATATTTATCAATCTTACTACTTTGGTCTTTAACTCCTTCCTACCCAAGACACAAAACGTGGTAAGAGAGGTGGGTCCAAGACACCATCCCACTACTGTTCAATGGTATGTGGCTTCAGTATTTCATCATATAGTGCTTATTTTAAAATTGGCATTTCGTTTTCAGGACTTTCCTAGGCCCTCGTGTAGCCATTCATAATTTACTCTTCGAAATTCTCAGAGTGCTCAGCACTGAGGACTTATTTACATGAACTAAAAATTGTACGCACCTCATGAACACTCTGATCCTGGCACATGACATCTGTGACAATTTATTTGCAGAGTTTTTTTGTATGTTGCCGTCCTTTCAAGTGAACTGTGAAGTTGGGGGGGGGGGGGAGTTAATGGTGGACAGAAGTAGTTGGTGGAAAGTGATCATTCCCATCAGGAAGTGCTTTTTTCCTGGAGTGATTCAAAAAAATTAAAGAAGGTTTGTGTGTGGAAATACTCGCATATTCCTTATCATCATAAGCTATCACACTCATAGACAAGTATGATTGTCTTCCAAGTGCAGAGCCTTGGCAAATGACTGTTGAGACCTCTTCTGGACTCCATATTTGTACATCAGGATTTGCTCATCTCTGCTAAACAGAAAATAAGTTTAGTTCAGACCTGAGCCTGGGCAATTGCCGGCCCTCCGGGTGTTTTGGACTTCAACTCCCAGAAATCCTAGCCAGTTTACCAGCTGTTAGGATTTCTGGGATTTGAAGTCCAAAACACCTGGAGGGCCGGCAATTGCCCAGGTCTGGTTTAGTTGCATGCATAATAGAAAAAAACTTCAAAAAGTAGAGTGTCTGCAGCAGGGTCATTCTATATATCTCATCTCCTTCATGGGGGGCTTCAAATCCCTTCCGTGCCTTAGGCTTTGCCTATCAGTTGTGGCTGGACCAACTTGGTGGCTTCCACTAGATCAGCTATTGCTGCAAGTAATGACTGTGAATCAATTGTCAAAATTTGCTTGAGATAGTGCTTGCAGTTCTGGAGGGACTCTTTTATTTTTTGCTTCTCATAGACTTAGCAGGGGGATTTGGTCAACCAGTTAAAATTTCTTTAAAACCTGGAAAATTGTATCATTTTCATGTGGCTGAAAATAATACAAAAGATTGGAAATGCAGACTGCCCCTAATAGTGAGGTTAATTTGCCAGAGGAAATGTGTGACCAGTTATGGCAATTTTACCATGATGTGTGTAGCATTAATGGGGTCACTACAGAGCCAAGGCAGATCCAGAAATTGCAGAGCCAAATAGATTTTTCCATCAGTGTAGACAAGCCCTGGGTGAATTGACACCAACTGCTGAATCATTGCCATATTTTCATCAGCTGCTTGTTCCTATGAAACAAAGGCATTTACTTTCCTTTAACATGTGCTGGGAGCTAAACTCTTCAGGAATTTGACATGTAAAGAAGGAGCCCCTGTCCTGCCCAAAGGGCCTTATTCATCCAAGAAGAAGCTACACAGTCTAGTTCTACAATGTCCTAAGTTTTCCATGTTGCATAATTAATTCACTGAGTAAAGCAGTTTATAAAAAGGATTAGTCCTTTAGGCTCCCATAAAGATTATACAGGATGCTTATATCTTCCCAAAGAATCTCCCCTGTTGGATAGAGATTAATTTACTGTATTTTGCCAAGTTTTCTGCCTGATGTAGACCAATTAGAGTTCAAAAGGAAGAGCGTGTGCTTGTACTTTTAGTAGCAAAACATCTAACAAGTGATTTTGCTAAATTCTTATCACGCATATTGGGAAGGTTTTCTTTTCCACTGGAGCTTAATGTTTGTGACATCAGCTATAACTCATGAAGACCAAAGTCAGACTTCGATGGCAAGGAAAGTGACCCCAAAGAAAATTAGCTTACAAAAATGAACAAGCAAAAGCAGGTTGGGTCTCCTATATTAGCAACAACATTTCAGGGCCAACCATAGATTTGAAATCTACACATCTCTGCCTACACACTCTGAAGACATTCACCTGTCAGATTTCAAAAGCTAGTCCCTTTAGCTTCAGTGGGAAGCCACCAGGGACTGTTAGCGAAGGAAATCCTAAGGTTCCATAGGCTAGAAACTTAACCAATAAATTTTACAAAAGTCTTAAGAGTGTTCAATATATATATATATATATATATAGAGAGAGAGAGAGAGAGAGAGAGAGAGAGAGAGAGAGTACAATACAATATAGCAAAAAATCATAAACAGTCATACAAAAAGGGCTGGGAATAACCCGGTATAAACGTGAATGGGAATAACCCGATATGGCAGGGGATGGGAATAATCCGGTATTTCCTATAAACTCAGAAAAATCCTGAAGTTGAGGTCAATACATAATACACAATCACGTTCTACACAATATTGACTTCAACACATTTTTTTGAAGAGAGTTCTACACAATATGAGTCGCATCAACACAGACTATTAGAGTTCTACACAATTAAAAGCGATATGGAGGAGTTAGCCAATTCGCGGCTTGAGTCACTGAAGGCAGTGAAGAAGTTCATTTAAAGCGCCCAGATAAACTCACAGTCTTGGAGTAACAGATTTACATGGGCGTGGAGCAAAATGGGCAGCTATCGCTGCAACGTTAGAGCTGGAAGTGCGCCAATGGCTCGAAGTGAGAGGACGCCACGCAGGAGGGCCATTTCTCATTGTGTGGACGCTTCCTCAGGGCGTTTCCAGAACTTCAGGGTGCTCCGTCAGGGGATTCTACTGCCGTAGACAATATTCAAACTCCTTTATGGTACTAGAGGGCCATCTGCGTAAATATATACCCAACAATAAGCTCATGGCTACATGGTAAAAGGCAGGAGCAGCATAACATGCAAATACAATATATAACATAATAATAGGCAGGAAAACAGGAACATCACAAAAGGTAACCTCTAGGGTTGGATTCAGTAAACGTAATGGGAAAGTAACAGGGTCAGAGAAGGTCTCTCCCCCCCCCCCCATAGCAACCATCAAAACTTACTCCTTAAAGGTGAAGCAAAATGGATCGTCCTCCTATCTAGCGAGTCCCCAGGTGGGTTCAACGACGCCCTCCCAATTTCAGTCTTAATTAAATAATTTTCTTCACCTGCTCCATTCACTATTTAGCTTCATGAGATTTCCCATTAGCTTTGCTGAATCCAGCCCTAGAGGTTACCTTTTAATTGTGTAGAACTCTAATAGTCTGTGTTGATGCGACTCATATTGTGTAGAACTCTCTATGTGTTGAACTCAATATTGTGCAGAACGTGATTGTGTATTATGTATTGATCTCAACTTCAGGATTTTTCTGTGTTTATAGGAAGTACCGGATTATTCCCATCCCCTGCTATATCGGGTTATTCTCATTCACGTTTATACCGGGTTATTCCCAGCCCTTTTTGTATGACTATTTATGATTTTTTGCTATATTGTATTGTACACAAAAGATTTATATATATATATTGAACACTCTTAAGACTTTTGTAAAGTTTCAAAGTTTCTAGCCTATGGAACCTTAGGATTTCCTTCGCTAACAATACCCTTTTTGGCTTCAGTATTTTGCACAATAAGCTCCCCTCCCTTACCTTTGAAGCCACCAGGGACTGCCAAGGATCTCCAGATCGAGTTAGGAACTAATATGTAAATGTGCAGAGAACCATTGCTGCTAATCAGAACTGACGATACTAGACTACATAGATCAATAGTTCATAGTCCAATATTTTAAGGCAGCTTCCCATTTTTTATGAACTTGCCTATACACACACCTACATTTGGTGGCCCAAAATATTTTGTTGCCTGAGACAAGGAGGAAGATAACAGATCTTTCTCCATTCCATCTACAAGATGTCATATCCTACCTGGAGGAATCCTTCTGATACTGGGAAGGGAGAAAGGAGAGCTAAGATAACAAGGAAGACAAGAGGCTGGCAGTCATGCCCTAGTGGCACCTGAAATTAATCAAGAACAGAAGTCAGATGCTGAACTGCTTCAACCTTTGGAATGCTGTGTACACTGCAAGCACATTTGTGGAAGAGCAGGGAAAGACTTGGCATGCCTTAAAAGGAACATTCTGAGATTATTAGGCCAACTCTGCTCCTTTAGCTGGCTGTAAGTTAGTACTTAATGAATAACAGCTTCCATGTGCTTTTGTCTGCTGTTTTTTGCTCTTATTTCTGGACCTTGGCTTGCTCTTTGGGTGATTTTTGACCCTGTTCAGGCTCCCTTTCATGCTTGGGTCCTGGACTGTTTCACCCAAGCTTCTGCTCTTGATGACTCTCTGTGTATGTTCCTGCAACCCGTTGTTGGAAGGCAATTTCTCGCTCACTGATCACAAGGACTAGCCCTAGTCAGTATCTTGGTCAGTGAGTACTCCTCTACTTTGGTTTCCCCCCCTATGTCTCTTCCTATGTTTTATCCTATGTCTGTTCTCCTAGCCTATAGGTATACCTGCTTGTAGTCCTTAACAGGACACACCAGTCTGATACTGAGACCAGAGTGGTGTTGTCCACCATACCTCAGGTTGTAGAATTAGCAAGGGACACATAGAGGAGGCAGCAAGGCATGCAACCCTTTGACATGCATGTTGCCTCTAGTGTCTGAAGTGACTGGCTCCATCTGTCTCATAGCAAGACTGTATCTGTTTGAGAGTCAGAGAACACTTCTCCCACCTAATAAACCAGTGTGGTATAATGCTGTGAGCATTGGACTACGGGCCCTTCCACACAGCCATATAACCCAGAAGATCAAGGCAGACAATCCCACAATATCTGCTTTGAACTGGGTTATCCGAGTCCGCACTGCCATATATTCCAGTTCAAAGCAGAAAAATGTGGGATTTTATTCAGCTGTGTAGAAGGGGTCGAAGGGGTCTCTGGAGAGCAGGCCATGGAAACTCACTGGGTGACTCTCTGCCCCAGAAAGCCACATGATAAGGTCACGGTAGCAGTGCCATAAATTGGAAATTACTTGAAGGCACACAAATACATATGAAAACCAGTGGTTCTCTGCTTATACTAAGCCAATACATGATGCAGAATTAAAACAGATAGAGATAAACAAGGAGGATGTTCTCATCTGCCTTACTAAACTAAATGTCAATAAATCACCAGGTCCAGACGGCATCCACCCCAGAGTTCTTAAGGAACTCAAGTGTGAAATTGCTGAACTTCTAGCTAAGATATATAACCTTTCTCTAAGATCAGGCACTGTACCCGAGGACTGGAGGGAGGCAAAAGTAACACCGATCTTCAAGAAAGGATCCAGAGGTGATCCAGGAAATTATAGACCAGTCAGTTTAACCTCAGTTCCAGGCAAAGTGATGGAAACCATTATTAAAGAAAATATTACTAGGCACATAGAAGAACAGGCATTGCTGAAAGAAAATCAACATGGTTTCTGCAAAGGCAAATCATGTCTTACTAACTTGTTAGAATTCTTTGAGGGTGTAAATAAACACATAGATAAAGGGGACCCAGTCGATATTGTTTACCTTGACTTTCAAAAGGCTTTTGACAAAGTCCCTCACCAAAGGCTCCTAAATAAGCTCTTCAGCCATGGAATCAGGGGACAGGTCTTGTCCTGGATTGGAACCTGGCTAAACTGTAGGAAACAAAGGGTGGTAATAAACGGACATTTCTCTGGGTGGAAAGAGTTGAGAAGTGGCATACCCCAAGGTTCAGTTTTGGGTCCGTTACTTTTTATTTTATTCATTAATGATCTGGATGTAGGAGTGAATTCTGAGGTAGCAAAGTTTGCAGACGACACTAAATTGTTCAGGTAGTTAAAATGAAACTGATTGTAAAGAGCTCCAGAAAGATCTCTCGAAATTGAGTGAATGGGCAACAAAGTGGCAAATGCATTTTAACCTAAACAAGTGTAAAGTCATGCACATCAGGGCAAAGAACCCCAACTACACCTACCAATTGATGGGGTCAAACTTTCCGAGACAAACCAGGAAAGGGATCTTGGGGTCTTGGTGGACAGCTCAATGAAGATGTCAACCCAGTGCGCAGCAGCAGTTAAAAAGCAAATTCTATGCTAGGCATGATCAGGAAGGGAATCAAAAATAGGTCAGCAAATGTTGTATTGTCTCTCTACAAATTGATGGTAAGGCCACATTTGGAGTACTGTGTACAATTCTGGTCTCCGCACCTTAAGAAGGATATAACAGAACTGGAAAAGGTACAGAAAAGGGCAACAAGAATGATCCAAGGGATGGAGCGGCTCCCTTATGAAATCAGGTTGCAACGCCTTGGTCTTTTCAGCCTTGAAAGACGGCGTTTAACAGGTGACTTGATCGAAGTGTATAAAATCATGCATGGGATAGAAAAGGTGAATAAAGAAAATTATTTTCTTTGTCACAAAACACTAGGACTAGAGGGCACTCCCTGAAGCTCCAAGGTAGGAAAATTAGGACTAATAAAGGGAAATATTTCTTCACCCAGAGGGTCATTGGGTTATGGAATTTACTTCCAGAAGAGGTTGTGACAGCTGTCAGCCTGAACAACTTCAAGGCAGGATTAGACAGATTCATGGATACCAAGTGTACTGAAAAGGACATTCAAGTGCCACCTCGGAGTTGGTTGAGGTAGGCAGGATTTCCCTGAGTACTGGTTGTGGGGGTCGGGAGCAGGTCGGGTTTTGCCCTCCCTTCTGCTCGAGATCCCCGTGTACAACTGGTGGGCCACTGTGTGATACAGAATGCTGGACTAGATGGGCTGAGGTCCGATTCAGCATGGCTCTTCTTATGTTCTTATGTTCTTATGCCAAGTCCCTGGGTCAGCAAATATGTAATTTTCTGAGACTATAGTGTCATGAACAAAATTAACTATCATCATGTATATAAATTACATGGCTGCAACCAAACTGGAGCTCCTGTTAAAATCTAATTAATGACCTGGCTGTTTTCCCAGTATAAATGCCAGAACTTCTATTGGTAGGCAAACCTCAATGTGTGAGTGCTAGTAGGAAAAACCATAGTTTATGAGTCAGACACAAATGACATCTCATTAAACAGGACTGCCAAAAGCCCTGTGATCCTTAATCTAGAGGTAACAGTGCTTTGCGTGGCTGCCATGTTCTGTGTAGACTGAGTTTATTAGCTATAAATCTGGAGAAAACATAGTCATCCTGTATATAAGATAGACTGCAAGAGCCTGTTAGAAATCATGAAAGGTGCCTTTGAAATAAGAACCAACATGGTTTTGTTCCAACAGGGAGTGAAATGTGTCATAGTAGAACAACGGGTAAAACAGCAATAGTTAAGGGAGGAACAGTCCTCATCTTTGTATTGTTGCATGATAGGCCTGCCTTTCAGCTGCTGCTTATAGTACATCCTTCAGCCTCTTGGCAGGTAATTTATACTTTCACTTAATGATGGGTAATTTCTACTTTGAATCAAGCTTAAAAACTTTGCTTTCTTTGTTCTTTTCCCAAAGCTAGGCATAATTATGGCTCCCAACTCAGGAAATAAAAGTTCCCACTTGGAAGCAGGAAAGACTTGTTTCTAATTACTTTTCTGATTGTTGTTTGGGTTTTCTCAAAATAAATGTAAATTGCCATGAAGATCAAATTTTCCACAAGTTCTCATTTCTACTTCCATACTCCCCTCCCCCAACTGTAAGAATTTGGCAGAGACAACTCCAATTAATCATCTGCCATCCTATTTGATCAGATTCTTTTAAAATGTCCCAGTTTCTCTCTCCTCTCTCTTTGCCCACAGTTTATTTTCATAGCTGCAAATTCAGTCCAAAGCACAGATGAAGTGGGGACAGAAGAAGTACATTACAGATGGATAGACTCAAACAAGGTAACCACAGCCCTGACTCTACAAAACCTGTGCAGGGCTATTGGTGACAGGTTGACTTGGTGGTCTGTCATTCATGGCATTGCTATAAGTCAAAGTCAACTTGGCAGCAACTAGCAAGAACCAAAAAAAAATCTATGGACGTCAGCCTGTATCACCAGATGTACTTTAGTGGGTATATTATTATGTACATAGGTAGGTGCTCCCACTATTCAGATAGCTAGTTGTGCATTGTCACTAGTTCTGGAAGGATCTGAGTTATATAAGAGAATTCAGAAGATCTTGATCTTTGTGTTTCCCTCTTTGGGCAGAGATCTTCCCACTGGGTATCTCTGTGAGCTCAAGATAAGAGCCTGTGATGTCAGCAAGATGAATCCTATGTTGTCATTGTTTGACCTTGATTGTTTATTATGAAAGAATGTGTAGAAGATCACCACAAATCAACTGAAGCAGAGCTATCCTTTCTGGTTTTGTTGGTTCAAGTCTAGTGATGTCCGTAATAATGACAGATCAAAGTTATGAGAACCAGAAAAGCTATGCAGAGTGACTGACTGTGTATTCTCTTTCAACTCCCAATGTTTGCCAAGCAATAAAGGAATTAAAGGCACAGACGAGAATCATAAAACTAATGGGTGAAAGGGAGAAACAATTTCCACATCTGGAAAGGACCAGGTTGAGAAAGGCTGGTGTAATTCTTCTTGTACCTGCCAATTCAGCACAGGAAGTAATGCCAGCTGGAAGCCAACATAATAAAATTGCCTGGCAAGCCCATGCAGGCAACAATTGGCAAAAAGGGTAAGCACTCCCTGTCCTCTTCAGTTAGTTGTCCCCTCTCCCCACATTGACCACAGAAGGAAATACAGGAAGCCCCCCACCTTCATAGCTAATTATGCATTTATGTAACCAGAGACATCTGGGGTTGCCTTTCTAATTCCAAGCCCACAATGTTACAGTGGCTATAATGCACAACACAGTTCTGCTCTAAGAACAAGCCAAATACTACACACAGAGAATTCTCTCCATAAATAACACAGTGCCTCTGTGGTTAGCAATTTTCTTGTGAAATTGAGATACTTGGTTTATGAGCTTTGGCTTCAGAAGATATACTTATCTGGAAAAATGCAACCCAAACCTCAAGGGCCTCAGAACTGTAGTAGAAACCAAACACAGTACATATTGCAGATGGGCTTCCATCATGCTATTTTCCCAGAGATATTGTTCCACAAAATGTGTGCCACTCCTTTCTGTTTCACTTTTCTCTCTGGAAAAGGTCATGTGAAACTAGAAAGTTAACCCAGATTACTGCCAATTGGTCTGAACAATATCATTAAGCTTCCATTAGAATTATGTAACTGTATAATTTTGAGAAAATATTTATTTATTTATTTACTATGTTTCTATACCGCCCCTTTCAGCCCGAAGGCAATTCGAGGCGGTGAACAAATGGCAGCAAGTGCCCACACACAAAATACATTATAATATGATAAAAACAGCCATATAAAAACTATACAAATTAACAGTTAAAACTATAAAATACAAATCTCAGCATCTAATTCTTAAAATCGGTTTTCGTTGCATCGTCATATTCTGTTGGTCTCGATTAAAGTTCATCTGTGAATGCCTGCTTGAACAGCCAAGTCTTGACTTTCTTACGAAATGTCAGAAGGAAGGAGGCTGATCTGATGTCACTAGAAAGGGCATTCCAAAGCCGAAGAGCCACCACTGAGAAGGCCCTGTCTCTCGTCCCCGCCAGTCTCGCCTGCGAAACAAGCGAGAGCGAAAGCAGGGCCTCTCCGGATGATCTTAAACATCTTGATGGTTCATAGGGAGAGATGCGTGTTTAAATTTTGGAGTGAAAGTATTGTTCACTCCAAAAGTTATGAGTAAACAGAACAAGATAAACAGAAGAACAACCATCAGATGGGCAAGTGGGTCAGACAAGCTGCATTTTATCACTCTACCTGTTGAGATAGTCAAGTGTAATTAGGATTGTTGTTGTTGTTGTTGTTGTGTCTTCAAGTCATTTCAGACGTACAGTGACCTTAAGTCTAAAGATTAGGGTGTGAGCTAGGTTAATGAACTTGGAGGGACACATCTGGTCCACAGGCCTTAGTTTAGGGACCCCTGGGTTAGATAATTTGAGTGACCTAATGTACCTTCCCACAATATCTATGTGTTCTGATTTCTCTATGGTGTGAATGATACTCTTAGAGTTTCTACCTTCCAATCAGTCCTCTTACTCTTCTAGCTGCTGTATGCACTCTAACAAAAACAAGACAAAAAGCAAAATAATAGATATGCTAAAAACTAGCAATAGTATCAGGTTGAAGAGTTATAACAATGTTTCATTTTTTTCAACCACCTGCTCATCCCTCCTAGATTATGATTCACCCCAAGCTGCTTTGCTTTCAGAAAATGTGTTAAGGTACATCACATTACAGATGGATAGACTCAATCAAGGAAGATCCCTGAGTCTGCAAGATCTGCACAGGCTGGGTGATGACTGGGTGTCTTGGATGTTACTCATTCACAGGGTTGTCATAAATTGACTTCGACTTGACTGATGTTAACAACAACAAATATATCCTTAAATTACTGTTAGTGTGCTTAGTCTTGATGCTATTGTTCTACTTTAGATTGTTTTACTTTGGTGGCTTTTGGCAACATGGTAAGTATAGCAATCTATATTAATAACAACATAATGTTCGTTTGTGGGATTAACATAACTCAAAAACCACTGGATGAATTGCTGCCAAATTTGGACACATTTGGACACACCTACTAATCCAAGGAGTGATCATCACTCAAAAATGGATTTTGTCATTTGGGAGTTATAGTTGCTGGGATTTATAGTTCACCTACAATCAAAGAGCATTCCGAACCCCACCAATGATGGAATTGAATCAAACTTGGCACACAGAACTCCAATGATCAACAGAAAATTCTGGAGGGGTTTGGTGGGCATTGACCTTGAGTCTGGGAGTTGTAGTTCACCTACATCCAGAGAGCACTGTGGACTCAAACAATGATGGATCAGGACCAAACTTGGCATGGATACTCCATATGCCCAAATGTGAACACAGATGGAGTGTGGGGGGAAATACATTGACATTTGAGAGTTGTAGTTACTGGGATTTATAGTTCACCTACAAAAGCACTCTGAACCCCACCAACGATAGAATTGGGCCAAACCTCCCACACAGAATCCCCATGAGCAACAGAAAATACTGTGTTTTCTGGTGGTCTTTGGCGACCTTTCTGATACCCCCCATGACTCCCCCCCTAGGGGTCACAACATCCAGGTTGAAAAATGCAGCCCTAAGGCCATCTAGTCTATGTAAATAAAAATGTAATGTTTGTTTGTGGGATTAACATAAGTCGAAAACCACTGGATGAATTGACACCAAATTTGGACACAATACACCTATCAGGCCAATAAGTGACCATCACTCACAACAACACTGAAAAAAAACAGCAGAAGAGACTTAAAAGGCTAAAAACAAAAAATACATTACAACACATGTGCAAAATCACATATATTTACGCAAACACACATATATACACATATACACAAATATATACACATATATACACAGACTGGGCCACAGCAACCTGTCACAGGGGATGGCTACTATTAAGACTAAAAAAATAATGATACTTGTCTCCTTCACAAAGATCCCTTGACAGGGATGGAATAATTTCCCTCTGGGCACTTCTGCAGAGTTACAACAGTGAATTGCAAGACATTTTAGTCAGTTATTTCATTTCGGCTTCCATCCTGTTGCTTTTCTTGCTTCACTGATATCTATTACAATTAACAGCTTTGCTACCATCTAAATCACACTGTTGCCAGAAAACAGACCCAGTAATTAGAGTGCAGGGAAAATACCACTTTCCTGTCTGGATCCTTCTCTTGCTGAATGTGTGGTACAATATTCAGCGCCTTCTCTAAGGGAGAGAAATATCTACAGTTCTCAAGATGACACCTAATATTATTCTGGAAAACTCAAAAGCCTGTTGCTTTTTATTGCATTCTAGAGAATTCAAAAGCTTGTGTTATTGAAATGTGGATTTAGGGCTTTTTTTCCAGAGAGGGAAGCAGGTTTAAGAATTCTGTCCCTCAATGAATTTTTCCTTCAGTCCCTGAATCTGCAGCAGTGAGTGAAGTAATTGAAAATCTCAGCTGCACATTTAGAAATATAGTTAAAGCATCCAAAGAAAAGTGGCAAGCAAAGTTATCAAAGATATGCAAACATAGCAAATATAAAATTTGTCTAAGTGTACATCATTCTAGTGTCCCATTCTCCGCTAAGCTAGAAATTAGGGGACTGAAGGAAAAGTGTACTTAAAGCATCACATAACTGGGCATTTATCTTTTGTTTTGAAATATAAGCACTTATCTCCAGAATTATACAGTTTCTTGGTTTATTGTTGTGTGCCTTCAAGTTGTTTCCACCTTACTACAGGCCTAGGGCTGACCCATGTGACTTACTCAATATTACCCTGTGGGTTTCCACAGCCGAGTGGGGAACCAAACTCTGGTTTATATAGTCATAAGCCAATGCTCAAACCATTACATGCTAACTATCTTTGTCCATACAGAACTTTATCTGCATGTAATTGACATATTTTCCACTGGCTAGAGATGTCACCATTTAGAAAGGAGTGCATAGGCTTGGCCAATCATATTCCTTGACCTGGCATGTTAAGGCCGTGCAATCAAAAAGCTTAACTTTTTGTTTTAAGTGCAAACATAATTAGGAGTCACCCCAAACTCACTGTCCCAGTGTGACCTGATTGCCCTCCTGGGCAAATTGTTCTTTACACATCTCCGTACAAACATGATGAGAACACTTATTTTCAGAGCTGTTTTACTATTAAATGTTTTTACAAGTTAACTATTAACAGCAACATTTTCCACTAAAGTTTCGTAAAAATGTATGGTTTGCTTTTGTACATTTTCAGGGATGGACAGGTTATATTTTGATCCAAAGTCTGGCTGTGTGATCTGTTTGTTTTTTTTCCATTACGTAACTTAGCTACAGACAGCAGAGCAAAAGGTCAGCATTGCTCAGTTTGATCTCTCCCCACATTGACCATTTTCAAAATGGGAAATCAACATGAAAATGGCATATCTGAAACTGCTTTGTTTCCCGGACTTCTGGGCAGGTTCAAAAGAATTGTTTTTCATACAAGAATCTACATTTTGTCAGATCTGTCCAAAGTCTGTTAGTGTTTTCCTAGCTTCCAGTTCATTTATCGCCACAGATGGGCCCATGTATGGGCAAGAGCAACCTTCAGATGCCTCAGGGGTACAACATCTAGTAGACCTATGGCTGTTGGAGGTGCTCCGATTCATCGAGGGGCATGGGGAACTCGGTGCCCTTTGCCCCACATCACCCAGCTCCAGATGAGGGAAGCGTGGAGTGCACGGAATCCCCCCATGGATTCCAATATCAACATGGCAGCCCTCCTGTGTTGCTCAGGTGGCAGCATGTGCTGGCTTCACCCTCCTTCACCACGGAGCCACGCTGGCGTCATTTTATGAGAACCAGTGCATGCCACCGATTTTGACCCTGTATGAAGAGATTGTTTGCCAATAAAATAAATAGTTAAGGACTGTGGAGAGCAAATAACATCTGGAAGCCAACAATTGCATCCACTCCAAGCTGTGAGTGCTTCTCAATTGCACCCACTCTAAGCAGTGAGTGCTTCTCAATCTTTGGCCCTATAGATGTTTTGGGGTTCAACTCTCAGAATCCCTGTCCAGTCACCATGTCTAGGGCTTCTGAATGCTGGAAATCTAAATATCTGGAGGATTCTACTGTCTAAAGACCTGAAATTCAATTACAGGTTGAAAATCTGGGGGACATGAAATTCATTTATGTTTCACATACATCTTATATACATAGCCTGCAGATTATTTTATACAGTATTTTAAAACAACTTTGCTTATAAAACAAAGTTTATTGGTATCTCAGCTGTTCATGTGATTTGTATTTAGGAGTAGCTTAGAGTACAAAATCTTGGATAAAGAATACTCATCATGCATGCACTTTGTAGATCCCTAAAACCGTCTTTCTGAACCTGAACTATTTGTGGATTTCTCATTTCAGCCTTTTCATCTTCTAAAATGTCTATTTTTCTCCCCTCTCCAAAGCTTCCCTTTCCTGCCAGCCCATTTTCTTCTCTGTGGTAAAGTATTTCTGTGGGTCAGCTATGAGAACATCTTCCTTGTTCTGCTCCCCTTAAATTTCCCTTGACTTTGTATATCACTCCTGATTACTCATTGTTGACACTTTCTTCTATCACTATGGGCCTGTCTAGACAGACTGACCTACCAGAAATTAACCTTGGTCCCCTTTTCTGGCTACTGATTCTGCTTCAGCTTGTTGTTTCAGCCAAAACACATCTTCCAGGCCAAGCACTTACATTCTGTTTTAGGAGCCAATATATATACTCTTTGTTCTGTCCTTTAGCCAATGCCACTCACGTTGATGTTTACTAGACTGGTGCTGGTCCCCAAGCCATCAGCTGCTGGTCTATGATGAATTATCAGGAGGGGGGGCAGTTCTTGCCAATGGACATAAATACAGTACCCTGACACATTATGCAGAAAAACATGAGAAAGAGCCTTCCATATGAGAGAGCCTACGATATCAGATACAACATCTTTCACAGCTTTCATTTCTCAAATTTAGATTGGGAGAGGGGAAATGAACTTCTGGATTTATAACCAAGGAATCAATCAGTTATGCCTGCATTTGGCCACAGGCACAAACTCAGTCCAATTCTGGAAGCAGCAGGGGCCCATAGAACTGTGCGCATTCATATTGATAATAAGCATGCCACTGGAAAAGTTCAACTTTGATCATTTTCAAAATCAGAAGAAAACTAAATGCAGACAAAATTATGTACAAGACCAAGCCAAAGCTGTTTTGCTGCCTGAACCAAAAACAAAGAAAACCCAAGATGGCATCATGTTCCCATCTGCCTACAAAAGTCATCCAGACTAGTAAGCAAGTTTCACATGAACTCCAGAAATAGGGTCTCATCTTCCACCGCATCCAAATGCAGCAAGCTAGCTGAGGAACCCCAGTGCAGACTGCACTTAATACCTCAGAACTTGAAAAAGGTCATTTTTATTGTCATTATAGTATTCAGGATCAATCAGCCATTCTAAAATTCTTTGAGCTATATTCCAAAAAAAGTATCAGTTACAACCTGGAACATATAGATTAGTTCTCTAACAAAAATGAATAACTCTGTGAACGTCTGCTGCCTGAGGAAACCATGTAATTCTACCTAATGGGGGGTCATTTCTGGTTCTCTGCTTCTTTTGCCAGGGAGCCTACTATTTTTCCAGCACAGCTGGTAGATGAGCAAGTGACCAGAAGACTCATGTAAAAGGAATCCATCAACATCTTCCTCTGTTGTTTTTTTTTTATAAAACAGGCGAGATACAATTTATCCACATCATAATTTATCCTTTACAATGGGTATTCACAGGCAATATAGCAACTAGAAACAGTACGAGCTCAGCCTTTTAAAAATAGCTGATAAATAAATAGCATTGAAACCTGATTTACATAATTACATTTCCTATTTCAGCCACCCTCAGAGGAATAAAAGGATGCTTACAAGGCAATTGTGCTTCTCAAGGTGAATGCTGGAGACCATCAAAGCACTGCACGTTCTTTCAAAAATGTGAATTGTTGTTCTGGATTTCTAAAACCCAAAAACGTGTAGCATTTTCCTGTGGACCCTATCCATCAGATGTTTGTGCACACAACCAATACAATAGCTGATGTTCAGTTAATGTTTTGCATCAGCTTTTTAATGGATTTGTAATAATTAAGTTGCTAAACACTTTTTAAAATGTCTTGTGAGAACTGGGAATCTTTATTTCCTTCTTTTTTCTTTTTTTTTTTACATACATACAATATTCTGCCTCAACAGCTGGCTGTGGCTGGTAAAGTTGCCAACAGCTGTTGGAAGTGGAGCGTTCTGCCATTTGCACACGTTCTGTTGAGCCAGATACACGTAGTCTGGAAAAACTCCATTTCGTTGAGAACATCCAAGTCAACAAACAGGTTCCTGCTTATAGTGTTGAAGCGAACTTAAGGGGAGACAGACTCTGAACAGCTGTTAACTATTGGCACCATGGGGGCATGAAGGCAGGTCTCCAGCTACTTATTGTCCTCTTACATTCAAAGTCAGGCAGGCTGTTTGTTGTCATTCCACATTTCAGATGAATTCATTTTTTTCCTGCTGGTATCTTGTCATTCCAGAAAGTTCAAGAGATCATCCGTGTGTTTTTTACCCCACTGTGAACCTCATTGTTTACAGTATTTTTCCAGAAACACAAAAAAGGGGAAAACATCAAGCTACGTATTCAGGTTGCGTTTTCAGATGCTGTCAGGCACAGATACCATTCAATGTATCTTTTTTCTAGACATTGTAAATCAATGGCTTAGTTCCCCCATTGAGTTTCCTGCTGAAACTGTATAGGGCATGTTCTTGAAGCAACTCAACTAGCTCTTCAGCTTTAAAGTTTTTCTGCTACTACTTGGTTCATATGCTTTTAAACCTAAATGTCAACCATAGATTGCTGCTGTTTGGTGCACCCAGTCTTCAATGTAGGGCTGTCAAAAACAGCCAGAACAAGAAAGATCACACCATTGAATCATGATGTTTAGTGCTTTGGGCTAAGCTGATTATTTTGGTGCCTGGGGAAAAATATTTTGATTTTAAGTATGCAAAATTATCTATTAATAGCTGTTGGAAATCTTGAGTGGCTTCCATCTTCACCCCATAATTCCATTATCTCCAGAGATGCCATACATTAGTTCCAAAATAAATATAAATGAATCATCAAGCCCTTTCAGATTACAGAATTCTAACATTGATTCTTCTTTAGCCCCCATGGTTGGGTTTTATGGAATCCTGGAGTTTGTAACTTGGCCAAAATGAAGCAAACCCCAATTTTTCCTCAGATAATGAGGAACATAGCCATAAAGATCTGTTTGTACAAATCTGTGTGCCTTCAAGTTGTCTCTTGTTTTGGTGACTCTAAAGTGAACCTATCACAGAGTTTCCTGGTGCTGAGACTATATGACTTACCTAAAGTCATCCAGTGAGTTTCCATGGCCAAGTGGGGGGTTGAACTCTGGTCTCTAGAGTCATACTGCCACATCAGATGTGCAAAATTGCCCATAGTACAACGCTTCCTCTTCCCTTGTGACATGGAGCCAGGGGCGGTCAGACCATATACGCGAAGGAAGCGCCCGCGTAGAGCGCGATCTGGGAAGGGCTGGGAAGGGGCGAATTCTCCCATCTGCCGGGCGCATTGGGAGGCCCCGGCCCACCCCTCCCCGCTGCCGCCGCATCCTCAGGCCCTTCGCCTTTCTCTTGCCTGCCTGCCTGCCTTCCTCCCTCGATCTCCCTCCCTCCTCTCTCTCTCTCTCTCTCTCTCTCTCTCTCTCTCTCTCTCTCTCTAGCTTCAGCCAGGCATCAGGAGGCAGGGCAGAGGTGCGGGGCTTCCTGGTCCCTTCCAAGCCCCCGGCTCGGATTCCGCCCTCGGGTTAGGTGAGCAGCAGGCGTATCCAAGCGACTGCTGCTCACCCAACCCGAGGGCGGAAGCTGAGCCGGGGGCGGGCCTTGGAAGGGACCAGGAATCCGTGGAGTGTTTGCCCCGCACGCCTCTGCCCTGCCTCCTGATGCCTGGCTGAAGTGTGTGTGTGTGAGAGAGAGAGACGGGAGGGAGGGGGATCGGGGGCGGGGAAGGAAAAGGAAGGAGAGAAGGAAAGGGTGAAGGGGAGAAAGGAAGGAAGAGGAATGAAGGAAGAGGGAGAAGGAAGGAAAGAAGGAAGGGGGAGAGGGAGGAAAAGGAAGGAGAGAAGGACAGAATGGAAGAGGAAGGAAGGAAGGAACAAAGAGGGAGGGAGGAAAAGGGAGAATGGAGGAGAGAAGGAGGGAGGGAAGGAGAGAAGGAAGTACCACAGGAAGAAAGAAGAGAAAGTACACAGGACAGAAAAAGGAAAGAAAAGGTAATAAAAGAAGGACAACCTTGTGAGGGGAGGAGAAAAAGGAAGGAAAGAAAGAGGGGGGGAATAAAGGGGAGGACTGATTGAGAAAAGGAATGAATTGGAGGAAAGAGGGAAAGGAAAGACAGAAGGAAGGAGGAAACACACACATACCAACACACATATACACATAAATATACAAATATACACATACATACACACATCTGCACTTACACACATACATATACATGCATATACATATACAAACACACATATACATAAGTACACACATATACACACATATACATATACACATATACATAAACACACATATATACACACATATGTACACACACACACACATATACACACACACACACAGGCAGTCCCCAAGTTGCAAACATCCCACTAAGAAACAACTCATACTTCAGAACACAGCAGAATTCAACGGCTTTTAGGGGTTGCAAGACATTTGATTGTGCTTTTCAAAAACGCCACGGCAACGCGGTGGCCAGGTCAGCTAGTAATATATATAAATAAGTGTATCCGGAAGAGTCAGCACTGTTTTATTGCCAGATTATAGAAAGCCCATCAGACTGAAGTCAATACTATATCTCTGCCAATATATATGATTATATATATATATATATATATATATATATATATATATATATATCAATGTGCCTTTCAGATCTCATATAGCCATACTAATCGCATATAGAGGATGAGCAGCCATAGATCATAGAACAATAAATATTTGGTACTCTATTAATTGTTTAAACACAACAGACAACATATTGAATGTATCTGTTTCATGTATGCTTACTAACAATGTACTAATGTGCTACTTTGACCTGAAATCCAATCTTGTGTATGGTATAGTAATGTCACACACTTAGCAAAATGAACTAAGATTGTTATATTTGATAGGACTGCATAGTTTTTATGTATAAATGTGAAATACACATGATAAAACGAACTAAAATAGTGTGACTTTTGAAATATAGGATTGCATATTGTTTGTTTTTTGATATTATATTATAATGTCAATATATTATAATATAATTATATTGTAATGTAGTATAATATAATTATGATATAATATAGTATGAGTATGGTATAATATATTGTATATACATTGATACAATATAATACTACTAATGGTATTGTGATATTATAATTGTATATTTGTTTTACATGGGGGCACCAAAATCATGTTTTTGGGGGCGCCAAAATCATGTTCGCTTACCATTTATAATTACCTTAGACCGCCCCTGCATGGAGCCCGCCAGCTCCCACCCCACAATACAGATCTGAAAAGGGAGCATCATAAGCCATTGTGCTAACAACATGGAAGGTTTCCTGCATTGCATAGGCGGCAATGGGGGGGGGAAGTCAGGTAGTCACGACAGATCACAAATGTAGACTCTGCAAGGAAGCAAATGAAGAAGATCACACAGACAGACTACAAGCAGAGGCATAATACCATAGCTCAGATGATTCATTGGAACTTGTGCCACAAATACCATCTGCCTGCGACAAAGAACTGGTGGGACCACAAGCCTGAACAAGTTACAGAAAATGAACATGTCAAACTACTCTGGGACTTCCAAATTCAGGCTGACAAGAGTTTTGGAGCACAATACTCCTGACCTCATGATAGTGTTAAAAATCAAGTATGGATCGTCAATGTTGCAATCCCAGGCGACAGCAGGATTGAAGAGAAACAACTGGAAAAGCTGACACGATACGAGGATTTAAAGATCAAACTGCAAAGATTCTGGCACAAGTGGTGATCGGCACACTGGTTGTAGTGCCTAAAGACCTTGGCCTGCACTTAAACACAATTGGCACTGACAAAATTACCATCTGGCAGCTGCAAAAGCCCACTCTACTGGGATATGCACGCATTATTCGCCAATATATCACACAGTCGTAAACACTTGTGAAGTGTCCGACATGTGATCCAATTCAACAGCCAGCAAAGTGACCTTGTTTGCTGTGTACTAATCTTTTGGTGTTTCAAATAACAATAATAATAATAATCTTTATTTCTATCATACCCTATCACCGAGAATATGGTTCAGCTGGCTGGGTTCAGCTGTATAAGATCTACTGTATAAGGTCATGGGTTCGAGGCCTGTCTGGGTCAGGGTGAGCATTCGACCAATTGTGTAGCTCGTTGTCGACCTTTGCAACCCGAAATATAGTTGCATCTGTCAAGTAGGAAATTTAGGTACCACTTGAGTGGGCTGGCTTAATTTAACTGATTTACGAGGCTATAAGAATATCCAGGAAATACATACAAAAGGAGTTAAGGAATGCTACAGCTCCTCCTGGTGGCCAGAAAAGCTGGAATGTTAAATTGCCTCTGTGTCTGTCTTATATGTTGTATGTCAAATGGCATTGAATGTTTGCCTGTATATGTGCATTGTGATCCGCCCTGAGTCCCCTGCGGGGTGAGAAGGGCGGAATACAAATGATGTAAATAAAATAATAAATATCCCCAATGAGGATGAGGTCTAATGTCCAAGACTTAAACTAAACTGCAATCCCAGGATTCCATAGCCTGGGACCAAAACAAATAATGTGGAATCATAGAGCTATAATTGTGCAGTGAAGCCTCATCAATGGCTGTTCCTAAGCATTCTCAAATCAGGTACAAAATCTATAGTATCACCTTCATCCATATTTGTGAGCAAAATCAGTTCAAGTACTAGGCCTTCTTAGTGGGTGCTTCTGAACTGTGGAACTTCCTTCCATGGGAAGTTTGACTGGCTTCCTCCTTGCTTGCTTCTGCTAGGAGCCAAAGTCAATTTTACTTAGGCTTCATCTGCACCAGGCATCCTCAAACTCTGTCCTTCCAGCTGTTTGGGACTCCAGTTCCCAGAAGCCCCAATGGTCAGGAATTCTGGAAGTTGGAGGCCCAAACAGGTGGAGGGCCACAGTTTGAGGATGCCTGATCTACACTGGCCACTTAGGTTGGAGTTGATTAGGATCAACCCCATAGTGAACAGACACTGCATGAGGCTGATCTGCAGTAGTGCAGGACAAGGCTGTTGCCTGCCCTGGTTGATATCAGGGCAAGCAACAGAGAATGGAAAAGTCCCATTCTGTGGCCAGAGATGGCCACCACTTGGGGGGCAAGGGGCGGACCTTTTGGGTGGCTACCCAGCCACAGTGAACCATGATAAATCAACCCTGAAAAGAGGGTCAGTGTATATGTGTCAATGGGCAGGTTGAAATAGGTGCATATGTTGTACATGCATCTTTTTATTATATTTTAAAACTTCATTTGTGTTTTGAAGTAGAATTGTTGTTTAATTGTTTGGAACTTTTAATAGTTTGTTTAGCTGTACTTTGTGTTAACTTATTGAAAGCCAGCTTGAACCTTGTGGTGGGAGGAAGGTCACATATAAAATAATGTAATATAAAATAACAGAATAGTGCGAACAGTATTTTCCTCTATAACAAGGAAACCAAACTGAAAAGCACCAGGCACAGCTTCACAGGAAATCTTAGTGGGTCATCTAATTTGCTTTTAAATATAAAAATAGCTCAGTTCTGTTCTGGAAAGTCACCCTCAGAAGGGAAGCTTTCAGATGCTTCTTATTAAGTGGGCAGACCAAGTAAGTAATAAACAAACCAGTTCCAAGATACCTTGTGGCTTTCCATTAATGATGTACATCAAGAGAACTGGGTATATTGGGTTTGTCATCTGACTGGGGAACAACATCCACATTCTGTCAATCATCTGTGAAGCCTCAGAAGAAAATACTGTTAATAATTTACCAAAAACCCGCTCCTAGGGAGAAGCAGCAGCAAACCCTCCCCACAAATCTTATCCAAAGGTCCGTTGACTTTAGAGTGAAAACTGTGATTGACATTGGTGGGCTTGTGGGTCACTTCACAGGAAAAGAAAATAAAACCTTCAGTGATGCTGGAACGGAATAAATTTAGACAAGTGACATGTAGAAGAGAAGGAGTCTTTTTGCGCCAGGGCTGACAACTGCCATGCAAATCCACAGCAACACCGTTTCTGTCTACAACCTGAGCTCCTCATCCACATCCGAATCAATTCAACTGCTGCCCTTTTTGAAAGCAGCTATAAATAACACTTCTGGAACAGCACACCTATTACCTCCACGTAAAGAACAGCATTGGACTGAAATTTCTTGTTAATAGAGACTAGATGTGATAATTGGCCTTTTAACCCTTTGGCTTCAGAGGGAAGAAGAACAATGAGCTTCGATGAAATTATTTCAAAATGTGTGGTTTGCAGTCTAAAGGGCAAACAACACCAAAAGACAAAATGCTCAATTTTTTCAGATTCCAGTGAACATTGCCATAAAGCTCTGCCGGAAAAATCTGTCAGTGTGAGACTAAACATGGGCTACTGTTGAAATGAGGTCCCTGGGCCAGGTTCAACTTCACCGCACCATATAGTAAACTTTCTTTACTAATGTCCTCCTGTTTCATTTTTCTCCAACTCCTTTTTCTCCCTGTTGTTCGCTCCCCTCAGTGATAGCAGCATATGCTCAATGTTTACTACATTTTATGTAGATAGAGATATATCTAGATGTAGATAATCTAGATATAGATATATTTTGTAGCTCACTGTTCTAGCAGAGCTTGCAGCAGAAGGGCAAACATATGGCATATGCTACAAAGGAGGGGAATTTGACATCAGCCTGTCATTTTGGGTAGCAGTCTATCTGTTCCAGAACTAGGGATGGAAAGAAATGTCACTGAGCTCCAAGTCTCAATGCAAGCAGCATTTTCCTACCACCTGGAAATTCTTGCATGGAAATAGGCACTTCACCTGGAGCACTTCTGAAAAAGATAGTCTGCATGTAAAAGTGGGCGTACTTTTAAATATGAGCAGTTCCGGGATTTAAAAGAGCCAGTTTTCCTAAGGAAACAAGTCTGGCTCATAGGTCAGTTTACAAATCTCCTACTGATTAACTCATATGATTCAGCTTGCATTCCTCTGTGCCACAGAATCTGTGTGTGAGAAAAACAATGGCTACCAACTTTAAAAATTTAACATGGTGGTAAAGACTACCTACCAAGTAACAATTAATCAGCCATTTAAACCTGTCCTGGTCACCAGATCCTGTATAACAGTGTTTCTTAACCTGGGGGTTGGGACTCCTGGGGGGGGGGCTGCGAGGGGGTTTCAGAGGGGTCGCCAAAGACCATCAGAAAACATATATTTCTGATGGTCTTAGGAACCCCTTTGGCAGAGAAGGCTGAAGATCTCTCCACCTTTGCTTTTTGGAAACAGACAGCAGATCCTCCCACTGAAAACCCTCCTCCTGCTGTGATTGGCTGGCCTCTCAGCCAAGGGGAGGGTGGTTTCTGAGACTCCAAGAGGGGAGAGCAGGCATGCTCGGCACATGGCAGCATGGTGTGCATGTGCAGGGCGAGGGAAAGCATATGAGGCTGGAAGGAGGCTTGGGCCAGCAAATCCCTTCAAGGCATGGGGGTTCTGTGTGGGAAGTATGGCCCAACTCTATAGTTGATGGGGTTCAGAATGCTCTTTGATTGCAGGTGAACTATAAATCCCAGCAACTACAACTCCCAAATGTCAAGGTCTGTTTTCCCCAAATTCCATCAGTGTTCACATTTGAGCATTTTGGGTATGTGCCAAGTTTGGTCCAGTTCTACTATTGTTTGAGTCCACAGTACTCTCTGGGTGTAGGTGAACAACAACTAAAAATGTCAAGGTCAATGCCCACCAAACCCTTCTAGTGTTTTCTGTTGGTCATGGGAGTTCTGTGTGCCAAGTTTGCTTCAGTTCCATAATTGATGGCGTTCAGAGTGCTCTTTGATTGTAGGTGAACTATAAATCCCAGGATCTACAACTCCCAAATGACAAAATCAATCCCCCCCCACCCCACCAGTATTCAAATTTGGGCGTATTGGGTATTTGTGCCAAATTTGGTCCAGTGAATGAAAATACATCCTGTATATTAGATATTTACATGACGATTCATAACAGTAGGAAAATGACAGTTATGAAGTAGCAACTACAATAATTTTATGGTTGAGGGTCACCTCAACATGAGGAACTGTATTAAGTGGTTGCGGTATTAGGAAGGTTGAGAAACACTGCTGTATAAAGTCTCACAGACCTGCCCTGTGGAAGCCAATAAGAGTGAAGGGAAGGACAATCAGACACAAGAACTAGATTAGATAAAGTTTACGGGATGATAACTAAATGCAAATATTTTAATGCAAATGTCTTCAGTTTTAAGGGACAACACTATAAAGACCCACAAGAATATGGAAGCAGCCAACTGTGATGGATAGAGCAGGGTGAGACTGAATAATAATGCAGAGTTTGGCACATTTGAATTTCAAGTGATCTATTTGAAAAGTGCACAGCCAGCTGTGCATAGCAAGTTCCTTTCAAAGGTAACCCCTGAGATATTTGAGATGTACAGCCATGGATCCAGGGCTGGCAAAAGTGTCCATCAATTGTGACCTAAAGAAAGGATTCTTCTGGAGCTGTCTATTAAGGATGGCAGGAGAAGGCTGGGACCAGCTTGAAGCTGACCTACTCTCTTGCCCCGCTGTAAGCTTTGCATGCCTTGCTTTGTATCTCAGTTGAGCCACACATCTCTATGGGCGACTTAAAAAAACAAACAAAGGGGATTGGCCTGCTTGGAAGTACAAGCTTGCCTGCTGGAATCCAGCAACACTCCACCTCTGTGGCTAACCTAAGGAAATGTGAAATGGATCGGTTTGAGTGAAGAAAGAGGAGTCTGAAAGAAATACCATTTGCTGTACTGAGAATGAGTGGATCTGAATGGCTGGGAATGCTTTACAGATGGGCTATTATAAAATAACTTGCGGGAAGAAAAAACACATTTTATTCTGCTCTTGGTCAGATTATGATATTCAAGAAGGATGTTGTCAATCTGTAACATGTCCAGAGAGGAAAGGTCTAACAACCAAGCCCAGGTATGTTCATCCTGGAGAAGATGGGACTGGTGATGCGATAGCATTTTTAAAATACTTGTGGGGATGTCATATAGAAGACAGAGCAAGTTTGCTGTACGCTGCTTCAGAGATTTTGACACAAGTCAAATGGGTTCGAATTTCGAACTTCTACCTAAACATTAGAAAGGACTTCTTTATTTTAAGACAGTGGAACAGAACCTCTTTGAAAGTGGTGGACTTTTCTTCTTTAGAGGTCTTTAAACAGATACTATGTGTCCATTCCTTAAGGGTGGTTTAGCAGTGTATAGCAGAGGGTTGGACAAGATGGCTCTTGGGAGTCCATTCCAACTCTATGGTTGTATATTCCAAGAGTGGAGGAATGGGCACACCAAACCAATGGCGGGTTACTCCCTTTAAATGCATTAAAACTGCTGATTACCATATAGACTACTTTCAGGTGGTGTCTAAGCATTTAATTACTGTATTACTTATGCTCATTTAGATTTATATCCTGACTTTCCTCTAATGAACTCAGGAGAACTCCTCAACTTCTCCCCACAACAGACCTGTAAGGCTGAGAGAGAATGACTAGCCTAAGGTCATATAAGGGGCTTCATGGTGAAGCGGTGACACCCAAAATCAATCCAATACTTTGAGGGTGCATGCACACTGCAGAATTAATGCAATTTGACACCATTGTAACTGCTGTGGCTCAATGGAATCACAAGAGTTGTAGTTTTTCAACTTTAGCTTTCCCTGCCAAATCGTGTTACTGCTTCACCAAACTACAACTCCCAGTATTCCATAGCATTGAGCCATGGTAGTTACAGTGCTGCCAGACTACATTAATTCCATGGTGTAGATTACACATGTCAAACATAAGGCCCAGGGGCCAAATCTATCCCACTGCATCATTTTCTGTGGCCCGCAAAGTTTCGATGCCAGGGCAATACAGTTACATTTTTTACAGTCTTTGTAATGGCTCTTTGAAAGCAACTATAAGACTTAGGTGAAAATGAGTTTGACACCCCTGGTGTAGATGCACCCTAAGTCACTACATCATACTATCTTTAATCTTAGATTAACTTGATGGAAGCAGGGGTGGAGGAGGAAAGAAATGTGACTGCAGGCAATCTCTAAAGGACTGCAAAACATCTGAACATTGGAGGAATTTGTCATAGTTTTCTCCCCTCTGACATTCCAAGTTCCTATATTTGACATGAAATATTGAGTCTCTATGCAGGTTTGTGATATAATCCTGCCAGAAAACCCAGAGAGCCACTGCCAGTCAGAATTAATAATGTAGGACAGGGTAGACCAATGGTCTGACTCACTAGAAAGGAGCTTGCTATGTTTCAGAGGAACAGTTTGGCAGCACAACAGATTTACGCAGAAATAAATTTGGATGTTCTTTCTTTCTTTGAGGACTGACAGTAAGAGTTATAAGTTACACACCCACTTATTACTCACCACAAAAGGTGCTTCCAGACACAATGCCCCTAGAACACTGTTAGAAAGAGCAGACTAGCTGTATCATTTTTAATAGGTTTCCCCAAGTAAGAGAAAAATGGGAATCCTTTCCTCCAAAAGTACTCCAGAGTCCAAAATCCCATTCTTGTTCTGGAGCAAGGTTTAACCCCTCACCAAATATTTCGACCTATGTTTCCACTTGCTGCCACAACCGTGGGCTACATTTTCTGTTTCAAAACTAGTTGTAAACAAATACTGGTGTCCAAACTGAATGTGCAAAAAGAGAACTCTGAAAGGAATCAAATGGCGCCAAACCTCTAAGCCAACTGGAATTTGCATAACACAAGATAACAAATGTGTTCCTGGACCAAAAAAAAGTCATCTATTCTGTGTTGGTAGCAAGCCATCCGCTGCTTATTTTCACAGTTTGATGGAGCTACAAAGGAAGTGACATTATTAATACATGACCTGGTTGGTGAATTATCTGTTATTATTTTACAAGTAGATTTATTATATTATGAACAGAGCAACATCTTGTTTTACAAAATAAAGAGCACCAAATAAAATCAAGTAAGTAAGAATGGTAGGGAATATATTTAGACCCTGAGCTGACCCTTTTTCTTCTCGTTTCCACTTTATCTGCAGCACAAAATGAAAGAACACAGTGGGATTTTTGTTCAAATACAACTAAAAGACAGTTTTTTGTTTGATCGAGGCAATGGAAAGGATGCTTGTTCTATAGATCACTGACCTATCCAGTAGTCAAGCTACGAGGCATACTTGTTTCCAGATTCTCATCTACAATATTAGCAAAGGAAGCTGAATATGCACTAATAATACCTGATCTTTTTTGGCCTGTGGGTAGTTTTCCAAGCCATTCTCCACAGCAGTGGACTTAATTTCATGCCAGCAGAGTAATCAGCTGAAGTTAGTATCACAAGAATCCTCAAATAATGAGATTATTTGGAATGGCCCTCTCCCTTTCTTAAATGGAAAAGAAATGACTATGATGCAGGGATGGATCAAAGTATATCAAAGAAAAGGCCTACTCTAGCTTCCCAAGAGAGGGAGTCCTTGAGAATAGGACCAGTCACCGAGAAGGCCCTCTCCCATGTTCTCAACAACTGCACATGTGAAAATATCAGACTGTAATCTTTCTTGAAAATTTTAGGATCTTGGGAGGCTCATCTGCAGAATTAAAAACCATCTTAACAGATTAGAGAGATGGGCCAAAACTAACAAAATGAAGTTAAACAGGGACAAATGCAGAAAAAATGAAATGCAAAGATACAGTACAGTACGTGTGAAAAAGATCTGGGAGTCCTCGTGGGCAACAAGTTAAACATGAGTCAACAATGCCATGGCCTGTGTAAATAGGAATATAGTGTCTAGATCAGTGGTTCCCAACCTGTGGACCGTGGGTCCCAGTGGGCCACAAGGATGAAAATTCGATATGTGAACCTCCTTTCTCTTTCCTTATTTATTTTATTTATTTATTTTATTTCTGCTCCTTTCCACAGAGCTGACTAGCCCCACCAAACCTTTTGTTTGTTATACCCCATTAATGATATTGAGAGAGTGGTCCCTGATATGAATAAACATAACAGTTTGGTTCCTGGTCAAGTAGGGCTACATGCCTGGTTAGTGGTCTGGTTAAAGTGGGTTCCTGGTCAAAACAAAGTTGGGAACCACTGGTCTAGATCCAGGGAAGTCATGTCAACCCTCTATTCTGCCTTGGTTAGACCACATCTGGAATACTGTATCCAATTCTGGGCACCACAATTTAACATAAGAACATAAGAACATAAGAAGAGCCATGCTGAATCGGACCTCAGCCCATCTAGTCCAGCATTCTGTATCACACAGTGGCCCCCAGTTGTACACGGGGATCTCGAGCAGAAGGGAGGGCAAAACCCTGACCTGCTCCCGACCCCCACAACCAGTACCAGGGAAATCCTGCCTACCTCAACCAACTCCGAGGTGGCACTTGAATGTCCTTTTCAGTAACTACCGATACACTTGGTATCCATGAATCTGTCTAATCCTGCCTTGAAGTTGTTCAGGCTGACAGCTGTCACAACCTCTTCTGGAAGTAAATTCCATAACCCAATGACCCTCTGGGTGAAGAAATATTTCCCTTTATTAGTCCTAATTTTCCTATCTTGGAGCTTCAGGGAGTGCCCTCTAGTCCTACCTAGTGTTTTGTGACAAAGAAAATATTTTTTCTTTATTCACCTTTTCTATCCCATGCATGATTTTATACACTTCGATCAAGTCACCTCTTAGACACCGTCTTTCAAGGCTGAAAAGACCAAGGTGTTGCAACCTGATTTCATAAGGGAGCCGCTCCATCCCTTGGATCATTCTTGTTGCCCTTTTCTGTACCTTTTCCAGTTCCGTTATATCCTTCTTAAGGTGCGGAGGCCAGAATTGTACACAGTACTCCAAATGTGGCCTTACCATCAATTTGTAGAGAGGTAATACAACATTTGCTGACCTATTTTCGATTCCCTTTCTGATCATGCCTAGCATAGAATTTGCTTTTTTCACTGCTGCTGCGCACTGGGTTGACATCTTCATTGAGCTGTCCACCAAGACCCCAAGATCCCTTTCCTGGTTTGTCTCGGAAAGCTTTGACCCCATCAATTGGTAGGTGTAGTTGGGGTTCTTTGCCCCGATGTGCATGACTTTACACTTGTTTAGGTTAAAATGCATTTTAAGGGAGATGTTGACAGGTTGGAATGTGTCCAGAGAAACGTGACTGAAATGATCAGGGGTCTGGAGAACAAGCCCTATGAGGAGCAGCTTAAAGAGCTGGGCATGTTTAGTCTACAGAAAGGAAGGCTAAGAGGAGACATTATGAGGGCCATGTATAAATATGTGAGGGGAAGTCATAGGCAGGAGGGAACAATCTTGCTTTCTGCTGCCCTCGAGATTAGGATGCAAGAGACTAGGCTTCAAACTACAGGAAAGGAGATTCCACTTGAACATTAGGAAGAACTTCCTAACAGTGAGAGCTGTTCAGCAGTGGAATTCTCTGCCCCGGAGTGTGGTGAAGGCTAATTCTTTGGAGGCTTTTAAACAGAGGCTGGATGGCCATCTGTCAGGGGTGCTTTGAATGCGATTTTCCTGCTTCTTGGTAGGGGTTTGGACTGGATGGCCTACAAGGTCTTTTCCAACTCTATGATTCTATGGAAGCCCAGAGGACCATGCGTTCTCCACCCTAAGAGAGATTTGGTACATGAAATGGCAATCTGTGTAGTAATTATACATGCATCATCCCATACCCGTCTTTTCAAATGAGCATAGGACATGTTCTGAAGGACTACTACTACAGCTATTACTATTAATATAATGATGTCATATTATGGCCTCACAAATCACACACCTATAGTTATGCTTCTCATTTACTTGGCCTTCCAGAAAAACTCTTACAATTTGATTCTTCTTATCAGGTGATGGAAATAAATAACAGTTCTCATCTCCTGTGTGACATATTAGGACCTCATCACATTGAGGTCCAAAACATGGGCAACAGTGGGAGAAATTCACCGGGCAGCATGGCAAATATATGGGGCAGCAGGGGAAACTGTTGCCCCGAACCCCGCATTGCCCCCATAGTTTCTTTTCCCATCACACAAGGGAAGGCATCACCTGTGGTGGCCCCATTCTAAGCAATGAGAACACAGGAAGCCTCTCGTGTTCTCTGGGCTCTGTCCTAGGATGCTTCCATGATGGAGCCAGGACAGAGTCACGCCGGCAGTACCCCTGCATCATATGATGGGCTCCGGTGGTCTCCATCCTGCCTCTATCCTGGGAAAGTCCTAGGATGGAGCAAGGAGGTAATATGATGAGGTCCTAAATGAAATAACACTGACTTTATAAAGCCCCCCCCCTCTCTCTCTCTCTCTCTCTCTCTCTCTCTCTGGTCAACAGTAGGCTAAAACAAATTCTTTTCTTTTCTCAGTGTTGGGCGCCAATGATAAATGTTTCTGTACAGCAACAGCAGAGTTTTGGCAGTCATATAACTTATCACTAGTAACAGAACAAAGAAAGGCATACCTCCTTCTCTCTGAACTGCTGGCTAAGCAAACAAATGTTATTATGTCTGGTCCAGGATGAGGAATTGCTTGGATGCAACCATCCCACGGATCCCTAGTGACTCCTGCAGAAAATTCAAACGTAGATTTTAAAATGCATTGGCTTCTGAATACCATAGAATATTTAACACTTATCAGCTACTTTTGGGGCACATTCAAGATAATTGTGTGCCTTATTTCAACAATTCTTACAGGAAAGCTGTATTTTAAATGAGAAACCTAAAACAGAGAGAATGGCTTCCATAAAACAAGCTAGTGATTTTGCTTATTTGTTTAGACCTATAGTACATACCCCCCCCCCCCCCCAACACACACAGAGCTTTCTAGAGTTTCATACTGTTTAGAGAAGCCTGCAACATTTTCAATACAACATTTCCCTCAGTAAAACAAGAACGTTGGACAGTACCAAGGAAAATGTCATGGACCAGACGTTGAACTACAGTACCTGGCATCTCTCACCAGTGACTATGCTGGCTACAGTAAGCCTGGTGAAAATTGCAATCCAATATCTTCTTGAAGGGCTATATATATCACAGACAAGGAAAGTGTGGCCCAAGTCCCACAGAGCTGCAATGCATGGCCCCAAAGCCCTCCGGGCATCAAATTTATTTTTTTTAGGTGAGATATTTTTGTGCCAACTCCGTATTGGCTTAAAACCACTACAAAACACAGCAGGCTGGTTCCCACAAGACCTCCACACACCTTTTAAAATCCCAAAAAAACCAAAGAACAGCTGAGAATCATGTGGAAAGTAAACCAGAAGTGGCATTACATTTCATGTGGTCACATTAGGTGGTCATTTTTCAGTCCCCCAGGACACGGGACTGAAAAATGCCCCCCCCCCCTCCCACTGCAATTACCTGATAAAGCAACAGCAGAGTTTTGGCAGTCAACATTAAAATGACAATATATGCAGCAGGTTAGAGCTGCAAATAGTTTATCATGTGAAAACATCATATGCCCTACAATCCAAAGATAGGTAACATCCCACCAAAAATTCTGGTTCTCAAGTTGGAATCCCAACAAAACATGCTATATTTCAGAAAGGCACTCAGGACTTGCTGAGATCAGAATGTCGCAAGTTCTAAGTCCCTAATTTGAAATATGTGTGTGTGTTTGGGGTACACCTGACATAGCACATGTGGTGTAGAGAGATACCCTTCACATGATATTTTAGGATTCTAAAGTCTGCCCAAAGAGCATCCAACAATAAAGGCTCTCTTCTACAAGCAATTGTCTTCTACCCGACATAGACTGTAAGAAAAATAGCAAGGAAGGAGGGGTAGAGTTCATGGGTTCATTCATACTTCCTTCTCAAATGTATAATTTACACATAAGCACAGTGAACCAGAAATGTCAGTGATTGTCTAAACTAGCTGGAGGTTTATGGGAACTTTCATTCAAAAGCATAACATTTCCAAGGACTAACATGCACACAAATTGCATCCTAGTGCCTCAAAACAAATCAGAAAAAAGAAAAAGCTAACAGGACAGCTAACACATGTTGTGTTCCTGCCACAGCAGCCACTTTGGTCTTCTTGTGGTATAAGGTAAAGTTAAGGTTTCCCCTTGACATTAAGTCTAGTCATGTCCAACTCTGAGGGTTGGTGCTCATCTCGATTTCTAAGCCAAATAGCGGGCATTGTCCATAGATGCCTCCAGGATCATGTGGCTGGTGTGACTGCATGGAGCACTATTACCTTTCTGCTGGAGCGGTACCTATTGATCTACTCACATTTGCATGTTTTCGAACTGCTAGGTTGGCAGAAGCTGGGGCTAATAGCTAGAGCTCACCCTGCTCTCCGGAGTTCAACCACCGACCTTTTGGTCAGCAAGTTTAGCAGCTCAGTAGTTTAACCCGCTGTGTCACTGGGGGCTCCTTTTATGGCATACCCTCTTGTGGCATACTCTCTCTCATTTCACAAGATAAAACTATGACTCATGAGGCAAGGAATATCAAAGTGTGGTCACAATGGCAAAAATGATTAATGAGAAAGAACATGCAAGCTAAGACAGCCCATAGCCATTTGCTTTTGCCTGAGTTTACTGGGAAGGGCAAAATCCTATTGTCAGATCTGGGAAATCTGAGCTTGGAAGAAGTTCAGGTTTCCAGCCTGCCATGAGGTGGCTGACCTTTGTCCCAGTTCTCTGGGACCTTTGCCCTAGTTACTGAAGGACATGCTGAGTCAGTCTGGGAGTGATGTAACTTCCAGGTGCCTCCAGGGAAGTGAGGTAACTTCTTATGGACTTGGACATTGGACAATGAACTTAATATGCTGACTCAGGGACTAATGAGGTCACATCCCTTTGGACTATGGGATTTGCTGAATCACCCGGATATGGTGCAACCCTGCCTGGACATTGCATGGGCAAGGGAGGGGGTTTAGGTATAAAAGGTGTGTTTGGGTGGCGGGCCGGTGCTTTAGCTTTACAAGTATTGTACCTGCAATAAAATCGTGTTGGACCGTGCTTCTATCTACGCGTGATCCTTACCGAAATTGGAGCGTCATTACACCTATCTTCTCCTCTTGTATTGCCCCTGCTAAGTTAACTGAGTGCAAACTATTTTTACATTTTGATTTCAGTTTTCAACACCTGAAGTAAGCTATGGAGCAAGGAAGGAAGTTGGAAGAGGAGGGAGGAATGAGGACATTTTAAAAGCAGTTGAAAAAGTAAGGTGACAGAAGCTGATTTGGGACTATCCCTACTAAACCAGGACCAGGGCCGTAGCCAGGATTTTGATGGGGGGGGGGGTGAGTCTGAGTGCGAGAGGATCTACCCTAGCAAACCTTTTGTATCATTATCTCAATACCCCCATGCGTATGGGATATATTGAGCATAGTGATCAGATCATGATGTGCATATACATAACAGTTTAAATAATGTACCTTCTCATGGACCACCCTGAGAATTTCGAGGGGGGGGGGTGACCCCCTCCAGGCCCCCTCAGCTACATGCCTGACCAGGATAATTGGAGGTTATACTATGGCAGCTCCTTCCTGGTGACATAGATATGTATAGGATCTTACATTCTTCCAATGGGGCTTTAATTTTGATACACACAACTGATTTTCTCTTGGTGTAAAGAGCAGACACAGAGCTGGGGGGGGGGGGTTGGTTCTGTTTGAGATTGAGTACAAATGTTGACTTTTTTCATCTTCCTATATATATATAGTATATTTATGATGGAAAACATTGTTTTTGTGGTCTACAACCTTCAGATCCCATGAGCCAGCAAGTAGTTGAATCCAAAAAAGGTAACATTTCCAAGATCTAGTTTATTGTAGGTATTTGTACTTACTCAATTCACCCCATGCCATGCACCATTTATGCATGGACCAATAGCATGGGGAATCGGAAGCAGTTTTTCCATGACCGTCAATACACGGCATTGAGCTTTGTAGTGTGGAAAGGAAGCCATCAGGGTGAGCAGCCCAGCTGTTTAGGCGTAAAGGCTTCATGATACTGAGACATCCTCTGGCATGTGATAATGTGGTTCTCTTTGGGAGTGATTAACAAGTAAAACATTACTTGGCCTAAACATGGAAGCTATTATAAGTAGAAGGAAAACAGTGCTTAATGACATTTCTTTCTCTTCTGGCCCTAGTTTTAAGCCATTCACACTGACAGTGAGATAAACCAACCCTAATATGAATGCAGTGCAAACAGAACACCTCTGCACAGCAAATGATTTTCTGTCCCATTGCAAATAAAATTGTTGTTCATTCACCAGCTCCTATTTTGGCAACTGAAGGTTTCAAGCATCACATCTCTACCCAGCTGTTTCCTTCGATTACGAAAGCAAAGAAAGGAGTGCAAATCTATTGGGCAGAAGTCTGCAAAATTCATAATTTCTCATGAGATCATCTTTTCTAAATGTAACCCCATTCCCTAATTTTGGGGGAAGAGTTTATCATGTTCTGTTCATGGGCTGTTCCCAGGATGCTATGGTGTAACAGTGAGAAATGTCTACTCTGACTGTAATTCAAGACCAATTTGTAGTTCATATAATCTGCAACATACTTTTCTGGACCAAACCACCTAAATGCTGATTCCTGTACATGTACAAACCTACATGCATGAACATGAAGTCATAAAAGAGTTTATATAAGAAGTCCAGCAAGCTATTTCTATTTCTGAAGTAAGGTTTTGGTGGAGATACATTCAAACGCATTGCACAACACCCACGTCACAAATAGAAGTATGGATCTACCTCTGAAGCATTCTGACATATTGAGTTCAGGATGGTGCTAAAGAGAAAATGCTAGATTTTCACAAGAGACACCCAGGTTCAATCCTACAGAAAGCTGACTCTGTAGCCTTGAGGAAGACATTATCTCTCAGCATATAATTCTGTGCATTTAAATAAGATAAGAATAGGTTGTAACTTCCAGAGCCCTTGGGACAGAATGAGAAAGAATCGCACATAAATAAAATGTTTATGCCTCGTTCCAAAATATTTCTCTTGGCTTGTGCTGCTGGAAATAAATAAAATCATGCATCATCGTAATAGAATTCACTTGATTTTATTAAGAGGGGAAAGGCAGCTTTCGGGGGTGGGGGGGTGGGGGGTTGGGTTCTTATAATAAACAAAATACCTTCGCCTGATTGGTTCATTTTTTCTTATTTTTTCTAGTAAACAGCATTATTTCTTATTCATTTATTATTTATTAGCTGTACCCGGCACGCGTTGCTGTGCCCTATTTTGGAGATGCGAGGAAGTCTGAGTATGTAAGGGTTGGAGTTGTTGTTAGTTATGGTGTTGTTGGGGTCATGGCTGTGTTGTTGTGGGTTGTTTTGGTGGGTGGGATGTTGGAGTCCTGTGGAGTTGTTGGTGTGTGGTGTTGCTGGCGTTCTGCATAGCTTGTGGATATACAATGTTTTTTGTCTTTCCGTCTGCTGTGTTGATGTAGAGATTGATGCATGTGTGGGTGGGGTACTTTGGAAGTGAGTGGAGGTACTTGAAATTCCATTATCCATGGTGTGTCCTCCTCTAATCTGCAGTCGGATGGAGTGTGGGTCATGGGGTGCATTGTTTGCCAAGTTTGGTCTTTATCGGTCTTGGTTCTTGGACACAGTGGTCTGTGGGGAATGATGGGTTTTGAAGTACTACAAATCCCATTATCCATGGAGGTACTTCAAGTCCCATAATCCATGGTCCACCCTCCTCCAAACTGTAGTAGAATGTAGCGTGGGTCATAGGGGCTCTGTGTGCCAAGGTAGGTTACTGTAAATTCAGGCCATACACAATGTCCCATGAGCTGAGGCCTAGTCAGGAACAGCAAGTTAATGAAGCCTTACTGTCAATTCAGGCCATACACAATGTCCAATGAGCTGAGGGCTAGTCGGGAGAATCAAGTTAATGAAGCCTTACTGTCAATTCAGAGCGTAAACAGCATTCCATTAAGTGAGGCCTAGTCAGGGAAATTAAGTTAATGAAGCCTTACTGTCAATTTTGGGCGTGGTCTGTGATTTGTAGGGGTGTAAATTTTCTGTGGGAAGTGAATTGGGTGTTTGTGTTTGTGCCTCAGCCCTTTGCCTTATCCTCCTCTGACAGTTTATTATGGGTCGGAATGTTCATGTTGGCTGGCCAGTACAGGAGTTATGCAAATCTGCCCTTATTGGCAGCCAATCATGTTGTCAGAATGTAGAGGCTGGGAGAGTCGTTGGCAGCCCCGGAGGATGCTGGGAAATGTAGTTTTTTACTCGTTGTTTTGTGGGCCTTTTAAGTTTTTTTGGGGGGGGAGTTTTTTTGCTACAAACCTACCTTGTCTGAGGCCTATTTCTGTTGGCAAGTTTGGTGTCTCTGCGTTGTAAGGTTTCTCTGTTTGGGACGGTCTTTCCATGATGACTCTTCCTTTATATATATAGATTAAAATATTTCTATCCCATTGTGTATCAGAAAGTGGTGGCTTACAAACAGCATCATCTATCATGGTCTGCATCATAAAACTTTATATATACAGTACTTAGCTACATTGCAGAGAAACTATGGCTGGATCTACACTGCCTTATATCCCAGGATCTGATCCCAAATTATTTGCTGTGAACTGGATTATATGAGTCTACACTGCCAAATAATCGGGGATAAACAGATACTCTGGGATCAGATCTTGGGATATAGGGCAGCCTAAGAATCTCTGCTATTGAATTGCAAAGATGCATAAGAGGACACTAATAAGTGTCTCAATGTACATCAGACTTCAGTAATATGCTTCAGGTGCCAGGCTCGAGGAAGGCAAATTTAAAAGGATTTAAAAAGCACTTTTAAGGAAGCCAAGCACAAAATGTATCCCTGTAAGTCAGGGATGACAATCCCTGTGTCATTCTCTGTAAATCCCATAGTATGTTTTGAAAAATAACAGCTCAAAAATGAATCAATTAATCCACAAAACAACAATGTCTTTATTGGTCCAATAAAAACGCACAAAGTACATCATGGAGACTTTAGAAGCCCCACTGGCTTCTTTATGAGGAAAATGTTAAAAATCATAAAGGGGAAGAAAAACATCAATTAATGGATTTAGTCATTTCACTATTACCATGAATGCAGTGAATTAAATTCCTCTCACTCTAACAAGTAGCTTTAAGAAATTAATTTCAAACCTAATATGTCAGGCTCTGGTGATTATCATTCAGCTCTCTGGTGACCATTTGTGTATACTTCTGTGTTTTTTCCATAATTATTATTTTTAGAATCAGAAATTTATTTTCTTTACTGCTGATTTTTTTTTAGAAATAGCAATATTTTTAGTTATGTATATAATTGCTTACTGTATTGTATATGTGTTTACTGGTTTGCAATTTTCTTTAACCTTTTTGTTGTAGGAGGAGATGCAGGTCATGCGATCAGGTCTGGGCCTGTTCAGGACGCAGACTCCATTTTAGAAACCAGTTTGTTTTTAGAAGACTATAGGAATTGTTCAGCTTAGACTTCAGTAGAGAAGTATGCTTTCAGATGCCAGCAGGAACCGTATGCTGAGAGACTAGACAGAAACTATTTAGTCTCTCAAAACAGAGAGATGCTCTGGACTATGGACTATTGAGTCTAAGAAACATGCCCTGTGCTACCTACACAGAGAAACTACTTCAAATCCTATTTGTAACTGGATTAATAAGCAAAGTACCTGTATGTTGAATACATGACATTTGTAAGTAAACAAACTAGGTTACTTTTTAAAGAAGGGTACCTTATTTTTGTCTCTTGAGAGCATGGTTTAAAGGCGAATATATTTTAAGGAAGAGTAGATTTTTGGGGACAAACTAAAAGGAACACTTCTGAAACTCTACTGAATATACAAGGGCGGGTCAATAAGTCCATGCCTTTTTGAACTTCCCGCCTCTTAACTGAAAGGGCAACACTGCTCTTATCAACAGGCATCTGTCAGTTGACTCCTGTCAAAATTTGAACAAGCTGCGTCATTTAATTTGTGTTTGACAGCCATTGATAGCAGACTACCATGTGATTTGAGGAGAAAATGGAAAAAAGTGAATTTTGTGTGCTCATTAAGCATTATTTTTTGCGGAAAAAACATCACTCAAACCAAGGCTAAGCTTGATAAATACTATGGGGACTCTGCACCATCAATTTCAATGGGAAAAAGTGGTTTACTGAATTTTGTTGTGGCCGTAAAAGCATGGAAGATGCCAATGTTCTGGACGCCCAGTTGAGGTCTCTACACCCAAAACAATTGAAAAAATTCACGATGTGGTGTTTCCGCAAGATGTGTGCCGCGTTTGCTCACAATCGATCACAAACGCAATAGTGTGACAATTTCGCAGGAGTGTTCGGCATTGTTCAACCGCAATATGGACGAGTTTTTGCGCCATTGCATAACCGTGGACGAAACGTGGATCCACCACAACACACCAGAAACCAAACAGCAGTCAAAACAGTGGGTTTCTCGGGGTGAATCGCCACCAAAGAAGGCCAAGGTTGGTTTGTCAGCCAATAAAGTCATGGTGACCGTTTTTTGGGATGCACATGGTATAATCCACATTGACTAGCTTCAAAAGGGTAAAACAATCAATGACGAATATTATGCCAACTTATTGGGTCGATTTAATGAGGATTTGAAAAAAAACGACCGCATTTGGCCAAGAAAAATGTTCTTTTGCACCAGGACAATGCAAGGGTGCACACATGTGCAGTTGCCATGGCAACAATCCATGAATTAGGATACGAATTGCCCTATTCTCCGGAGTTAGCCCCGAGTGACTATTTCTTGTTTCCAAACCTGAAGAAATGGCTTGGCGGAAAGAGATTTGACTCCAACAATGAAATCATCTCACAAACAAATACCTATTTTTATGACCTCGACAAATCTTATTTTTTGGAAGGGATAAAAAATTGGAGAAACATTGGGCAAAGTGTATAGAGCTCAATGGAGACTACATTAAAAAATAAAATGATTTTTTATCCAAAAACCTGTGTTTTATTCAAAAAGTCACTGACTTATTGACCCGCCCTCGTATCTATGTTTGTGCATTGGCATATCTTTGTCCCTAACAGTTCAAAGACGTGCCTAAGTACATCAGTTTAACAGCTGAGAAACCTTGTTGCCTTGCATGAATGTCGGTGAATGCCATTTTCCCAAAGGATTATGACTCTTAATAGATTATGCTTTTTACCAAGAGGTTATGGCATCAGTTTTCCAAAGGTTGTGACTTCTAACAAGGTCATGTCTTTCCAAAGATCATAAAATCTCCAAAGGGTTATGGAGATTTCCATTGTCAAAAAGGGTTATCTGACCAGTGATTTTCACCCTTCTTTTGAATGAACGGGGGAGAAAAGTTAAATAGACTTTAAAAATACCCATGGCTCTATTTCATATTATACTTGTTAGTCTATAATTGTTTCACCCTTCTTTCATATGATTCACGTGACATTATGCATATATTCTGGCCCATGAATAAAGGTTAACTACTTTGATGGAGAGTGGAATTTACATTATTTAAGCAAGTAAATAAACATTGAGAGTGAGGAATAGGAATAAGACCGTTCTACTGTTTTTGCTAATCTTAAATTCTTTATTATTCTGCACTCTTTTTCATATTCAAGAGAATGTTGATCCCCAAAGCTTCTGTCTGGTGTGTTTGGTAACACTGCCAAATTAAAAGTTAATTAGGGTTAAGCCTAGAAACTGATACAGAATGATAACTAGATTATTGCTGCTGTATAGTAAATAGTGTATTCTGATATTTGAGCTTTGTGTGTAATCAGAGCTCAAGGCAAAGACATCTGAAGGGTTGCCCCACTGTCAGATATGCATCTATCATACATTATCTTGAAATAAAGCATTTGCTATTGGTGGTTTTAACAACATAATCTGGAATTTCTATTTAGAAATAGGTTGTTCTGAATGCAATGGAACTTAATCACAAATATGTACATTTAGGATTACTGTTTCTAATTGTCCATTGGGAACTATAATATATTTTATCATGCATGATAACTTAGTAATTATATAATTTGATACGTACTTTCAAATCATTAGAAACCCTAGAATGGCAAACAAATTAAAACTTAACCACATTACATAAAATTGAAGTTAATAAAATAATATCAAAAACAAATGCAGAACACCTAAAACTAGCCGTAAAGGATCTTCAACAACAACAACAACAACAACAACAACAACAATAAATACCCACTGCATAGCAAGTTAAGATATATACTTCTAATTAAATGACACAGGCTTATAAGAAAAGGTTATCACCTTTATTATTTTGGTTGCCATTCCCCATCCTCCAGAGCTCTCTTGCCATGTAGAAATGATGGACCAGGAAAAGGGGGGCGGAGAAGCCAAATCATTCCTCCCCCTTTCTCCTGGTGCATCATTTCTACAAACCCTCTGGAGAAGGGGGAATGGTGGCTGGGCAAGCCTTTTCTTTTTTTAAAGGAAGTTTTGTTTTGACCGAGTGCCCTGCCAGAAAGTCCCGCCCCAAGAAAGCATGGGGCTTCTGGGGTGTATGTGGACCCCAATGCGGGCCCAACCAGGTTTCTTAAACTCAATTGTGCTCGCAATAAAGTCCTGTCTAGAATTGCCCAGAGTTAAAATTTCCTTATCTGTCTTTTATTGCCCTTTCTCCTTAATCCACACATGGTCTGCATTGAAATACTTCAATACCATCTTAACTGACTACAGAATAACATCTGAGACAGAAGGTGTGTCTGTGGTCTTCACCTTTCCCCCCTTCTGTATTGCTTCTTAATGTTTTTGCTTAATAAAGATCCCAGTGAAGATTTGAAAGCTTGGGTAATGTATTTTTTGCTTTGGAGTTGACTCAGTAAATGTTATCACTGCTTGTGGATTTTGAATTTTGTTGTATTTAGGCGGGGTATTTACCTAGGGTTGGAAGAAGCTCCTGTTTCTAGAGGTCTTACCATAGCAGGGTAACGTTAAACTCATTTTCACCAAGGACTACATCAGCTTTATAGTCGCCCTCAAAGGCCCATTTGTAATCATAAGACTATATAACTATTTTCGCCCAGCACTGAAAGCCTCACAGGTCACGTAAAATAACATGGCGGACCAAATTTGGCCCACTGAGTTTGCGTTTAGCACATGTGCCATAGATGATAGAGGGGGATATTTATTGCGTAAAATGTTTCTTTTAAAAAGTAATTTGATACCAGTTATATTAGAATATGATTTGTTACTCTTCTTCATTGCTCATTCTTCACTTTCAAACCTGCAAAATGATGTTGATTGTAAAATTTACTCAGAACCAGATCCGTAAGGTAGGCATTTTACAACATTGTTGCTTGGAGAGTTATAAAGAATATCGGCAAGTTTCAGCCACCTGCCATACTCATTTTTAACCACAAAATGTAGCAGAAATTGTGTTAGTTAAAATATTTTGACAAAAAGAAAGCTAACAGCTGCTTAACATGAGCATTACATAAACATATTATCTCACATGAACACAGATTTTTATGGGTCTGAGTGTTTGGGAACTGTGAAGTATTTCTGATTCTATATTACAAAATGCTCTTCTTATCCGCAGATTCAATATCCATGGCTTCACCTACCTATGGGCATTTTTGTGGTCCTCTCTAGGTCCTCCAGTGCAATTTATTATATATTTCCAGTTCAAATATAGTCAAAATACAGAGGTCGTCGATTCTAAAAATATACAAAAAGTGAACATTGAAATTGGATTGAACTATTGACAATATTTTAAAAGATATAAAACTACACCTATAAACTACATATAAAATATCATTAAAAGATAAAAATATGATAGTTATATACCTCACAATATATTGTATGTCTCACTGGGTCAAAATATGTCTCCAGATTAAATCATTAAAAGCTTGAGATTGATGATTTGTTCGCTTGCTTACTTACATTTCTGGTTGAGGGTTAGAGAATCACTCATTAATGGTTCATTAAAAATAGATTTGTATTCTTTATAGAATGCTTTGGGAGTCTTGGAAATCAAAAGACAATATAGATGAGAAATACATAGGCAGATACATAGATGATAAATAGAAAAATGATTGATGGATAGAAAGACACAGATAATTGAGAGACAGACTGACATTTATTTGTGATGACAGGATTCTACATGAAGTGATAACAAGTGTAGATAAGTTTCTAGTTATGTTACAATTCTTTGAAGAAATATTAATTTGGTTTTTTCTGTCCTTCTTTACATTATTTCTCTGACAATAATTATAACAACAAGCCAGAGATGACAAAGTAACTAAACATTTGATCACATTCTGTGAAGTTTCTTTTTTACACTGTTTTCATTATACCCTAGCTTGGGTACCCGGTGTTGCCCGGGTTATTTGGAAAAAGTCAATTTTTAATTTTACAAAATGTATACGGTTGTGGATGAACTACAACTCACACCATGCCAGGTTAACCCTGTGAAATTCCATCAATACTTAAAGTTTGTTATGTTTGGCAAGTTTGCTCTGGATGCATAATTGATTGTGTTCGTGGAGGACATTGGCAGGGTTCTTGGACATGTTCATGACGCTCACTATAACCTGCAATGTCATTTGAGCGAGGGCCATTGGTGTATCCTGAGTAGTGGGAGCTACAGCTCTTTGTGGAGGCAGGATCTTGTCTGTGTAAGTGGACATACCAGCCACACACACATGTATATTTTCATTTTTATTATGTGTATAGATTATTTTCCTATTATAGTTTGCCCTCCATATCCCTAGATTCTGTATCTATGAATTCTGTCATTCGTGGCTTGAAAATATTCCACACACACACACAAACAATTCAAGCAATTGATTTTGCTATGACATATACTGTATATGGGACACCATTTTACTGCACCATTGAATATATTAAGACTTAATCCTCCATGGATTTCGTTATTCACAGGAGGTTCTGGAGTGCATTTACATTTGACTTACTGCTACAATTTCACTTGTTGCTGGAATGCCAACGAACATGCCCCATTAAGGGCACATCTACACTGTAGAATTAATAGAGTTTGATAATAATAATAATAATAATAATACTTTATTACTTGTGAGTCGCCCTCCACCAATGGTGCTCCGGGCGACTTACATCCTTTAAAAACATAGATACATCAGTTAAAACAGCAGATATGAGCCGTAGAAGGCTCTGCCATCCATCCAGTTGATACCACTGTAACTGGCATGGCTCAGTACGATGGAATCATGGACGTCACAGTTTTACAAGGTCTTTAGCCTCGTTTGCCACCATAACATTGAGCCATAGCACTTAAAGTGGTCGGTAACAGCATCAATTCTATAGTGTAGATGCAGCCATAGAGTCAAACTCTAATTCAAGAGCCCACTCTCTCTCTCTATATATATATCTATATATCTATATATTTATACTGTATATCTATATATCCTTCCCTCTCTCTAGTATCACTATAAATCACTAATGATCCTATATACATTTTCCTTAGTCCTGAAAGTATTGAGGTCAAAGTTAATAATACAGATTTAGAGTGAAATAGCGTTATCACGACTATCTTGCACTTTATATGTCTTTTTACCCCAGTTATGTCTTTTTCAGCTAACGGTGTCCTAGGTTTTCCTACTAACACTCAAAATTATTGCTGCAAGAGGATACTGAACATCACCTACAAGGTGTATTAATGTCAGGCTTGCGCTAACAGAGCAAAACACTGTTGATTTAAAACCCAACCGCCGTTCAGTCCTGGGAGCGTAGGCCTGGTATGCGCAGCTGAGCAGCATGCTCCACCTATGGATTTGTTCTTGTCTACTTCTATGAAGGCAGTGACCTTCAGCTGCGAGGATGTGACAGAGCTGTCTTGTGCTTACTCACTGGAGCAGGAGAAGAGCTGTTCTTTAAACAGTCTAATCTAAATTGAGATGCACGTAGATAGGAGTTGTTCTTCAAACATTACTCATCAGAAATTCCAAGCAGAGCTTCCCTTCTACATGTGTTTGGCTTGAAGTAACAGAGGAAGTAGTGATTGATTATACAGTATTCTACTAACGGAGCCACCAAAAGCTCACAAGCAGGAGAAGGTGCCTTTCTGCCAGGTCATATTATTTCTCCATTCAGCCTGGTATTACCTACTATGCCAGGCAGGAACTCAGGGCCAGCCCAAGATGTCCTGTTGCCTGGAGACAAAATCATTAATCCTTGCAATGTTTCTTCAACACTGGAGGTGGAACAGCATCTTCTACCATGTCTGAAGGCAACAGATTGGTTTGGGAGACATAAGGCAGGCTTTTAAGAAAATAGTACTCTCCACCAACAATATAAATCATTGTCTTGTACAGCACTGATCTCTTAAGGTGGTTGCATCATTCTGCCTAGCAATAGGGCCAATGCACCAACAGCTCTCCAAAGGCTCTGGCCAAGACAATTCCTCCCATTATCTGCTATCTGATCCTTCTTTGAACTGGATGCCAACGATTGAACTGGGATCTTGTCACATCAAAAGAAGGGATAGGCTTGCTTTCTGCTGTCCTGCGGACTATGACTCAGAACAATGAGTTCAAATTACAGAAAAGGAGATTCCACCTGAACATTAGGAAGAACATCCTGACTGTAAGACCAGCAGTGGAAGTCTCTGCCTCAGAGTATGGTGGAGACACCTTTTTTTTAAAGGTGTTTAAACAGAGACTGGATGGTCATCTGTCAGGGGTGCATTGATTGTGCTTTTCCTGCATGGCAGACTTGTTTCCCATCCTGTCCCTCCCCCATTTCCTTTTCTTTCTTTCTTTTAAAAAACCTTCTCTCTTTGTAACTCGGAAATTCAACTTACAGCCCAAAAAAAATCAGAGAAGGGATGGGATACATGAAGCTTTGGCTTTCTTAAATCTCTCTCTGCTATCCTTTTGATAGGCAAAAGCAGCACAGCAGGAGTTTCAGGCAAGAGTTCAAAAGGAGTTTTATGACCCAACACAGGAATAGGAAGCTGAAAGAGGGAGCTTGCTAAGGTTACAGAGACACAAAGTGCAGAATTTGCTTGCTTGCTATTTTCTCCTGAATGTTTTGAATATCTTGTTTGCTATACCTCCTCAGTCCCATAACGGTAATGGCAGCAGAAAGGAATCGATTCTGCTTATCTTGGCTCCTCCCTCCATGACGATGTTGTCATTTTATTTACAAACGAGCAAAGGGGAATTCCCATTACATGTTAAATTGGGCATTTTTACACATCTCTTTGTGGGGAATTGAGGGATAAGTCACTTGCCAATCGACTCAGGAATCATGGGGAAAATCCCACACTTTAGAAATGGCAAGAAAATACCATAATGCAAATGTTAATGGTTATTCGGATCTAGTTTCTTCAGTCTAGGCCTTATATGGTCTGTACACACAGCTGTCAAAGGAATTAGATAGGAATACTCCCAAAGACCTAGGTTTTTCTGTGTTTGCCTGTATTATCTTTTGGTTTAAGATTAGAATTAACATTTGAAGAAGGTACCTACATATTGACCAGTTGCTTGCCAGAGCCTAACAGGCTTATGACGGTTCAATAGGTTTTTTTGGAACTGAAATTTTCATCTGTACCTTATGTCTTTCACCTGTTCTTTCCTGTTTTGTTTTGTTTTTTAAAAAGGCATTTCCCACAATCAGCAGTCTCAGCAGAATTTGGCATACATTTTTGTTTGTGAAATATTGTTTTTGCCTCACTCATAGGGTTTTCTTGGTCTTGTGGAAAGTGTGTAACTTTCAGAGTGTGGATCTCTGAAAGCTTAAGGACCTGAACTTTGGATATTGTCATGTTCCCATTGGGTTTTGAGGGTTTTTTAAAACAACTTAAAGCTATCATAAAACTTGTGGATTAAACAAAATAATTTTTAAATTAAAAAAAAACTGCAAGATACCTCTGCCCCACATTTGAATCTTGCTTTGTGTGAAGGGCATCATTGGTGGCAGTTTCTTAAGTGTGTAGAATACTTATTTAATTGTGTGTGATGAAGTCATGTGATTCTATGATTTTGTATTTGTGTAATGAAAGACGGTGGATCTTTTCAGACACAGTGGGTCTTTTCAGCCCCCTGAAAGAAAATCTATGGAGAACTGGAAGACCTTCTAAACAGCTTAGACATTGATATCAAGTAGTGCTGTGGAAAATGAAATTTGACACAAAAGAGGCTAAGATTCTCTTACATAAGTCACCTGCATTCAGTTTTGGCTATGATCCGTTCCTCTGCAAACCTCTATATCACAATCTATAAAGTTCACCATGAACCTTCCTCCCTCTCAGCTCTTTAAGATACTTTTCAGGAGTTACAAGAGGTGGGCAACTGGAATGAGAAGCATCAGTTCTACAAAAGAGAAGATGAGAAAAATTGTTGTGAAAGAGTCTAAGAACATCTTTGAATCCAGCCTACTCTGTAATGTCACCTTCATGACATCTACTGTTTTTAAATGTGTTTTTAGAGACACTGCCATGCTCACAGGAACATAGCTCTTTTTCACAACCTCTGAATGTCAGAATGCTAATGCTAGCTCCAGGTTTTTCTAAAGGGTACCTAGAGAAACTGAGAAATTTCTCTCTCCCTCCATGGGCCCTAATGGTAAGCAGCATGACAGGAAGCATTATTATTATTATTATTATTATTATTATTATTATTTGAAACACATCAAGATGAGCCCACAGCAAACACTCTGCTGTCTGTTGTATTGGCTCACACATCGGACACTTCCCACTTCTAGGACTGTGTGATGTATCGGTGAATAATGTGTGCAGATTCCAGTAAGGTGGCCTTCTGCAGCTAGCAGATGGTAATTTTGTCAGCGCCGATTGTGTTTAAGTGCAGTTCAAGGTATTTAGGCACTGCACCCAGTGTGCCGATCACTGGGACCACCTTGACTGACTTATGCCAGAGTCTTTGCAGTTCGATTTTTAAATACTCATATAGTGTCAGCTTTTCCAGTTGTTTCTCTTCAATCCTGTTGTCACCTGGGATTGCAACATCCACAATACATACTTTGTTTTTTAACACAATCGTGAGGTCAGGGATATTGTGATCCAAAGCACTGTCTGTCTGAATCCGGAAGTCCCAGCATAGCTTCACATGTTCATTTTCTGTAACTTTTTCAGGCTTGTGGTCCCACCAGTTCTTTGTCACAGGCAGATGGTATTTGTGGCACATGTTCCAATGAATCATCTGAGCAACGGTGTTATGCCTCTGCTTGCAGTCTGTCTGTGCGATCTTCTTGCAGCAGCTGAGGATGTGATCTATTGTTTCATCTGCTTCCTTGCAGAGTCTACATTTGGGATCTGTCGTCGACTTTTCAATTCTGGGTTTGATGGCATTTGTTCTAATAGCTTGTTCTTGGGCTGCCAGAATCAGGCCCTCCGTCTCCTTTTCAAAGTTCCATTTGTGAGCCACATCCATGTTTTTTCTTTGTCAATTTGGCTCTCATTTTTCCCCAGGAACTGTCCATGGAGAGCTTATTTTGCCAGTTTTCTCTTCTGCTCTGGATTGTGTTTTGACAGTATTCACTCTTGGTTTTTTGCACTTGAAGCAGTTTACTACTATTGACTTCCCTCAATGTTGGTTCTTGACTGCCTTTCACATAATCTGCCAGTGCATGTTTCTCTTCTTCTACTGTTTGTTTCACTTGCAGAAGTCATCGTACCCCTGATTTTCTGGGCAGGTAACGTCTGTTGACATCACTACGCGGGTGTACTGAGTAGTGGATAGTCATCAGTTTTCTTGTTTTCCTGTCCAGATCATCCAGCTCTGCTTGTGTCCAGTTCACAATTCCAGCAGTGTATCTAATGACGGAGATGGCCCAGGTGTTGATAGCCTTGATCGTATTTCCGTCACATAATTTGCTCTTCAAAACCTTTCTGACTCTTTGGATATATTCTTTACTGACTACATTTTTCACATACCCATGATTGATATTGTCCAACTGTTGTATGCCCAGATATTTATAGGCTTCAGGCTGATTGCATTTTATGGTTTGTCCGTTTGGCATCTCTATGCCCTCGCTGTGAGTAATTTTTCCTTTCTTTAATGCCACTGTGGCACATTTGTCTAGGGCGAAATCCATGCTGATGTCAATGCTGAAGATTCTGACTGTGTTGGTCAGTGACTGGATTTCTGCTTCTGATTTTCCGTACAGCTTTAGGTCATCCATGTACAGCAATTGGGAATTTGTTTGGTGAATTTCTTGCTGTTTGGTAGCCCAGGTTTGTTTTCTGTAGAATTACTGACAGATAGATTATTATTATTATTATTATTACTATTATTATTATTGACAGGAAGCAATAATGCTCTGTATAACCGTGTGTGACTTTTCAGCAAATTATACATAAAATAAAATATTACAATGTAATCCCAAAAAAAGAAAAAAAGAAAAAAACACAAAAAAATCAAAATGACAATAAAGTATAAGTAATCCAATAATATGGTACATGAAAGTGTGGAGACATATTCAACTACAATAGTAGATAGGTAGATAAAAGCCATGTAACAGGTGAAACTTCAGTAAATAATGAAGTCCTTAATTCACTTGGGAAAGTTCATGTTTGGCCAGAGAACCACATTAATACTATTGCTCCCTTGTCCATTCAAACCTCTACGAAAGCTTCATGTAAGGATTAGTCCTTTGAGGAAGGTGTCTTATTTGTTTGGATATCTTCCCTTGTATCTTCTTGCTTCTGAGTGGAGATTTGAAGACGTTCTCCCAGAGTCCTACTCTAATGCTTAGAACGTGATCTCACAGAGTTCTAATCCAACATTCAGAGTACTACACCACACTGTCAGGAAAATATAATATAACCTTTCCCTCTGGTATTTTTGGGCCATATACCCTTCATTTCAATAGCGTTTGCTATTATGCACAGTTTCATATATCCACATGCAGCCTAGGAACATATCACTCAAAGATATGGTGGGACACAGTTTTCAAGGCACTGCTATCCTCCTAAGATTGCTTTCCTTTAGGACTAGAGAAGATGTGCCATGCTCTTAGATGTGGGAACCTTGACCTCGTTACATATTTAGATCCTGTTGGAATATAAAAGACTCCAATCACATCATATTGAGTGCATGAAATAGCATCAATGCTTAGCACCTAAAAATAGCATCCATGCTTAGCACCCTGAAGAAAGGGGCCAGCCAGTAAGAAAACCTTATTATAATGACAAGTCTGGCCATCGGGAAAAGTCCCAGAGGCACCTTGTGTGTTATGCCAATCCTATAGCAATTAGTTGAATCACATTTAGTGTTTTATGCTTGTGTAAGGTATCGAGCCCCCGGTGGGGCAGTGGGTTAAACCGTTGAGCTGCTAAACTTGTTGACCGAAAGATCACAGGTTTGAATCCGGGGAGTGGCGTGAGCTTCTGCTGTCAGCCCCAGCTTCTGCCAACCTAGCAGTTCGAAAACATGCAAATGTGAGTAGATCAATAGGTACCACTCTGGCGAGAAGGTAACGGCGCTCCATGCAGTCATGCTGGCCACATGACCTTGGAAGTGCTTATGGATAATGCCAGCTTTTCGACTTAGAAATGGAGATGAACACCAATCCCCAGATTCGGATATGACTGGACTTAATGTCAGGGGAAAACCTTTACCTTTACCAAGGTATGGAGATAAATGGATACGAATCCGATGCTTTCCTTAATTCAGAGGGAACACATCTGTTAATGCACGTGCCAAGCATGATGTTTCAATTGACAAGAGCTTTGTGTACTGTATTTGTAGGTAAATCATATTTTAAGAAAATACATTTGTGTGTGTGTGTGTGTGTGTACACACACACACACACACACACACATATATACACATCAAGTGCAAATGTCTCAGCATAATATGACAAATGGTTCATTTTAGGCCAAAATCTCATATTTATTCTGAAGTCATTAGGTGACTTTTCCTTCTTTTCACAGGGTAAAGCTTTCTTATGACTGTGCTCCCACGCATCGAGGAGCTGATGTTTATTGTGCCCTAGAAAATGGCAGCTTTTTGATAATTCCCCATATAAATGTTTGGAAATATTGATCTAACCACATAAGGCCACATTCAAAGGAAGGTTTCACTACCTGAAAATAATAATAGATCACTCTACCTTCTATAAAATGGAGGAGGGGAGAGAGTCTGAGTCAAAATAATGTGTCAAGGCATTAGTGTCACACTTGCAGGCCCTTTATTTATATTTATCTGTCCCCTCCCACCATGCCAAACATATCGTGCTGTATATTACCATCCCGGTTTTGTGAACAGCTCACTATGAATTTATTGACTACTTATTTACTATACCTTTTAGACCTTTTAACAGAGTTATTTGAGTACAATCCATTAAAATGTAAAATACAGCATGTTAAAACATTAATGGAAGAAAACACACATTTTAAAAATGGTAACACTACCTACAAAGAATACAAACACCACAATATTGACTCTAAAAGGAAATCAACTGCAAGAGTGGTGTTTCTCTTTGTTGCTGAAAGGAGCGTGTAGAGAGGTCCTATGGAAGGGCAGCACAGGGTGGGAGCAGTGGTGTCATAGGGTGGTGCGTGTATGTGCGGACCACACCGGGGGACACCATCAGAGAAGATGACACCAAATTACTATTAAAATTGTGCAATGTTTCAGCAGACATTTGTTTTTAATTTTTTTTAAATCCCTTTAGTTAGATATACTGTAACTACAAAAGTATTTTTCATAAGTCCAGCAATAAGTGTACTATATCGATATGCCCACAAAGCTAAAACTCTATGCTAATTGACTATGAGCCTTCAATGCACATTCATCCAAAATTACATTGAAATACTCAAGTTGGGGGACAGCAGGGAAATCTGGCAGGCAGTGGGGTAAATCTTCATCCCACACCCTGCATCACCCATTCCCTATCACACGGGGGAAAGTATCACTGTGTGGCTTCCCCTGTGCTTCCCCTGGCTTACCTAATGAGAACACAGGTAACCACCTGTGCTCTCAGGGCTCCATCCTAGGATGCTTCCAGGATGGAGCCAGAATGGAGCCCCACCAGAAGTAGCCCTGCATCATGTGATGGGCTCTGTCCTGGCAGCATCATAGGACAAAGCAAAAGCCTCATGTGATGAGGTCCCAACTATGCCTCTCATAACAATGATGTATCTAAAACCATGGCCAAACTGTGAACGTAATATTTTAGGCCAGAATTGGGAAATGTGAAATCCTCCAGATGTGATTTTAAGTAATTGTTTTTAATTGATATGTTTTAATCATGTGATTTTAATGTATAAGTTGTTTATTTTTGTATGTACTTAAGGCATCTAATTGTGCCTCTGTTGTAAGCCGCCCTGAGTCCCCTTCGAGGTGGGAAGAATGGGATATAAATGTCATAAATAAATGAATAAATAAATTTTGTTGGACGACAGCATACTCAAAGGTGAGAAAAGTTGGGAGCTGCAGTCCAACAACATCTGAATAGCTTCATGATTCCCATTTCTAATTTAGGGAATGCAATCTTCTCTAAAACAAGCTAACATCAATGAAAGGACAGGTGAATCACACATTTATCTTACCTGAAGTGAGTCTCGGTGCATTAGTCCTCTTCATCCTACTCATGAATCCAGTAAAGTGGTGTCTTGTGCTTGGAAAACACCTCCTCAGTGTGTGACCCACTCTGAGCCAGCCGCCTGGCCATTTAAGGCAAAGTGGTTTAATAAAAGACACCCTGAAGTGGCATCATTTACAATACGCTACAGCTACATCTCTGTTAATGCATTTCCTACTTGATATTTTTATAGCCAAGTGATCATAATTAGGCTAAATGATAAGGATTTTAATAACTATTACTGTACTGAGTGAATGAAACATTCGTGGCTTTGTTCCCACTAATTATGATGATTGACTTAATTTATTACTCAGGGAGAAAGATGAGCATACATTCTTCTGGGATTTTAAAGTCTGTTTTTGAAAAGCCCTGGCAGGGCAGCCTTACTATGCAGTCAAATCAAAACCTCTCTCTCTCTCTCTCTCTCTCTCTCTCTCACACACACACACACACACACACACACACACACTTCTTTTTCTAAAAAATTATAGTTTGTCATTACTGGGCTGTCGTAGGTTTTCCGGGCTATATGGCCATGCTCTAGAAGCATTCTCTCCTGACGTTTTGCCTGCATCTATGGCAGGCATCCTCAGAAGTGGAAAGGTGACTGTTTCACTTTATAAGAAAAGAAAAGAAAATGTACCATCTAATCTAGTTTGCAATTTACTCTCAGATCCTACTCAAGGTGCATTGCAAAGCAGGAAGGGCATATGTGTGCTATCAGCTTTCAGCTCTTCTTGGCCAACTAGGGGCTGCTGGAAGCTAAAGCCCAGCAACATCTGGAGCATAATTTTCTCACCCTCACTGTAAGGTAACACTGCATGCTTGCATGCCATCCTTTAAAGCAACTGCCTCCTCTCCACGCGAGGAGTGAAGAATTGTCTGTCAATTACGGAATGAGAAAATCATTTGCTACAGTTCATAGTTGGCACACATTCAAACTGAACTGATGCACAATACAAAGTATTGGATTCAGAGGAATCCAGCTGCTTTTCTTCCAGACTCATCCAACAAAAACCTGTTCCAAATTTTTAAAACCTTCCTGGGTTGTCCTGAAGAAAGTATAACACTTGCTCCTTAATCAATGTCCATCAATTTGTACATTCCGTTTATTGAGAATAAGTTATGCCCCATAATGGCATGAAATAGGCTTAGAGCAGCTCAATTTTCAGTTAATGAAATCAGTAGTATGTCCATAGTGACACTTACTTTTCTATTCTCAGTTATAATTTGGTATATAACTAGAAGCATTGAAGTACTGCTCCCAGGGAGATTCAGGTGCCAAGGAGTACAGAGATATCAGAGGAGTACTGCATGAGCTCCACGTATTTGAATTCCACATCTTTACAATACTGCGAATCAATGGGGGCAAGATAGGCTAAGGTGGTAGAAATTAGCTAGTAGTAAAAGAACAGATTGACATGAATAGAGTTTAGGAACATTTTCACTAACTCAGTGGTTCCCACACTTTCATGGAACGTCATTCACCTGCTGCCCCTTTTATCCTGGTTTCTTCCGGATTTTAGTATATGTGTAGAAGACCCCTGGATCTACACCAGACCTGGCTAATTGCCGGCTCTCCAGATGTTTTGGACTTCAACTCCCAGAAATCCTAGACAGTTTACCAGCTGTTAGGATTTCTGGGATTTGAAGTCCAAAACACCTGGAGGGCCGCAATGGCCCAGGTCTGATCTACACTGACCATTATAATGCACTTCAAACTGCATTATATAGCAGTGTACGTGGGGGCTTTAGCTGGATCTACACTGCCATATTATCCAGCTTATCAAAGCAAATAATCCACATTATCTGCTTTGAGCTGGACTATATGAAGCCTCACCTACATTGCCATATAAAATCTAGTTTATCTGCTTTGAACTGAATTATATGGCAGTGTAGACGCATGTTATCCAGTTAAAATAAGATAATATGGATTATCCATTTTGATAATCTGCATTACATGGCAGTGTAGATCCAGCCCGAATCTACACTGCCATATAATCAAGTTCAAAATGGATAATCTGGGTTTTATATGGCAGTGTATATCCAGCCTTATTCAGTTGTTATGCACAGTGCATACTATTAGCCTATGTGCTGAACCTGGCATATTATTTGACAGAATGCTTCATAAAGTAGTGTTGCTGCTATGGTACTTTTTGAAGAACAAGCACAATTGCTATTTTATATGTATTTCAATTTCTTCCTTAGGTACATGTTTTAATGTTAATTATGTTATTAGTATAATTATGTTTTATTTGATTATTTGTATTCTGTTTTTCATTTTGACGTTAATTCTTTTTTGCTATAAGTTTAATGTTATTATTTTGTATTTTCATTATTCTGAAGTGTTTGTACTTGTTCCACAGCATTGAATGTTTGCCTTTTTTGCAGGTAAAGTGCCCTGAGTCCCCTCGGTGAGATAGGGTGGTCTATAAATAAAGTTGTGGTTATTATTATTATTATTATTATTATATCTAGATATATTACAATAATATTAAAATTCAACTTGTAATTATGGCACTGCCCCTCCAATAAAAGGGGTAAATGTTTTCTGGGGGCTTGTTGCTTTTCTGAATAGCTGCCCCACAGGTATGCCTTCTCAGCTCAGACTGAATTTTCAAGCCAATGTTTGCTAGAGACAAAGCAAATCTCTCTTCTATAATTACTAGGGACCTCTTCGTCCTCTGGTTCCTTGTAAGACTCATTCCTCTGACCTACCTTCATAAAAACTGCCTGGTTTAGGTCATGGTGAAATTCCTGTCCTTAGGCTAGAACATTCTTAGCGCAAGTTATTTTTCTCTTGAAGGCAGACTTTTCAATTGGAACATAACCCAGAAGGCAGCCTTCTTTAGAGGTCAACCATCCCAGGCCTCTGCTAGATGATTTTTCTTTTTTTAAAAAAAACCCCACCAGACTGAACTTGACCTACAAGTTTAATACTTTATTAGGCTCGTTTTCTGCATACATATTATTGCATGGTGACTGTGGCCAACGATGCTTCTAAATATAAACGGCTAAAAATAAAACATCTGGAAAGATGAGAATTGTGAAACTGCTCGAGCAAATGAGCAAGTATAAGTCAAGCAAGCTGAATCACATTCCTTGAATTACTTAGAGTTTGATTCTATGCACCTGAGAAATAATCTCCCACAGAAATTGATGAGATGTAAGGGAATGCCCTTGGGAAAGTGGCTTTTAAGGGCAATCTATTCTTACAGTGCCAGGATATTGCTTTTTCCCAGGATTGTAACATCTTGATCACTCATGTGGCATCAAATATGCTCTTTGTACTCTTGACCAGACACTCAGAACTTACCTACCTGGACTTAATAACCCACTCACTATGCAATTGCTTCTGGCTATCTTCGTGCTATTTTGAAACTTCCATGGGGCAAATGTGACTAACCTGGTTTAGCTCTACTTTAAGAAACATCAGGGGATACGCTGAAATATGGCGCAACTCAGAAGCAACCCACAGCTTTGTCATTGCGTGGACAGCAGGACTAGGTCCAATTTGGACCAGTGTAATGGCCACCTCTGCCATTCACCCCCCCCCCTCTGTGGTTATGAATACAGTGAAGGTGAAAGTTTGGGCCTGTGTTGCTACTGTTGTCATTTCCAGAGCTCCTAATCCATGCTGAGGGTCTCCGTGCTGGTATCAGAAGATGTACCTACATGATGAGAGAGAAGACTGGACCAGCTGGACTCCACCCCACTGCCACTGCAAGTTGGGGGTGTTCTGTGTAGCCACCTCTGTGGTCAGTCTGGAGCAGTTCTATCCTGGTCTAGCCTTGAATTAAGCAACCTGTGTAGATGAGCCCTAATTCTCACTCAATATATTTCCTAAGCACTTTCAAGACCTTTTTTGTGTGTTTTCCACACAGTTATTGTAGGTTGTATACAAAATGATTATTACAGCTGTCAGATGCACAACAGGAATGGGCCATTGTTAACTTCAGCAATGGAATAGATTAATTTAAGCAGATGTAGATGTACAAAATGCACCTGCTGCATTACTTTCCTCAGCATAGTCATCAAAATGGGTGAGAGCCCTCTTTAAGTCTTTAGAACTGTGCTGACCTGACTAGGAAAATTTAGCTCACTCTCAAATCGACTGTTTAATTTTAGGGGTCAAGCAAATTAGTTTGGGGGAATGAGGGATTGGAGCAGGTGCCATTTTGTCCTTCCTCTAAAAGTCCTCATTAGGGATTACTTTGAATATGAGGCATTTCAAAATGACTACCTATTTGTCAATCATCTCTAACTTCTTTGACATTCACAATGAGGTCTTATAATGGGCAGTAGTGTCACAGTTATACAAAAATGTACATTTTTACAATGTGGACGATGTGTTCTTTCATCAGCCAAATTTATTCAAAGTCTGCAATGTTAAATAACTGAACACAGAGAAAGGTCAGGGATTGAGGTAGGCTCATGGTGCGCTATTCCATGCGTTCTATTTTAAAACCTGAATTAGAAACAATTACGTTCTTTAAGAATAAAATGAATCATTGGGACCCTGTGAGGACTTGCATCTTCATAAGTGAACTCACATCTGTAGGATTTAGAATCAGGCTATACAGGGGAGCCAGCAAAGTGACCAATCTGCACTGAGAGAGATGCATAATGATGCACATTGGGAATGATGCTCCTCAGACCTGTTCTAAATTGATTGCATTGTACATTGAGACACCAACTAGAGACAGTAACATAGTTGCCGGTGTCCCATCACACATCTTTGCAATTCACTAACATAGCTTTTTAGCCCCTGTGTTAATAATATATAAGTTATGTAGCATACCTTGCAAGAGATCCTATTCAACTGTAATCAGCCTTGTTGATTACATACAATTAAGTATAACTGTAATCACACCATACAAATGGGCGAGGTGGTGGGGATGCATGACTAAATGACAGAGAAGGACCTAGACTGACTGCGCAGGAGGGACAAAGCTAGTTCTTATAAACTGTAGCCTCGGCATTTTTGATTGATCAATTCTGAGCTAATCAGTCATTTTTCGTAAGGCCATCAACAGACTAAGACAAGTCTATAAGTGAAAATAAATGTGAAGGGTTGCCATAATGCTTTTATTTCAACAACAGGACTTATGTTAAGGCTTCAGACACAACTATTCCTCAGCATACATTAGCTATGGTTGCTCATAATCTACAACAGGGCTTCTTAAACATTTCCACTTGTGACCCTGTTATTGAAAATGGGGCTCCAAAATGATGAACCCCATAGTCCAGTGGACTATAGGATTGGTTGCCCAGAAGCAGATTGGTAGCCAATGCAGCTATTACCAGCTCTAATCAGCAGCCTGACTGACGCATTTTGAATCCATTGATGTTTCCAATGACAGTCCCAGAACATGTTACGGTAGTCCAGATGGTATACTATCAAGGCATATGTCGCCATAAACAGATCTGACTTCCCTGACTTTCCCAGCTTCAACGGCCAAGAAGGAAGTGAAAGGTCCAAACAGATCCATTCACATCACCTGTTGCCCATTTATATGGCCACTGTAGCTACCACAGCTGGGAAGGGGGGGGGGGGTGCAAGTGGACCTGGCCACCAGCAGCGATGGCTGATTGAAGTGCTAGGTGGCAACACAGATTGATCTGCTAGCCTTGAACTTTTCTCTCCTTTGCAAGTTGTGAGGGCTACTTTGCTAAAAGAGTGGGAAGTGTGCTGGCAGATAAGGAAGCATCTGGAACATCTGCTTTTTACAGAAATCTTGTATGAGGAGAACCACAAGAACTGGGGTCTCCATCTTTCCCTCAGTGGGAACTTCTCTTTCCCCAAAAAGTATCAGAAGAGTACAGTATTTCCGATTTCCAGATAAGGCATGCTGAATCTGTAGTAGTGAAACTGGGAACGCTAAGAGGGACATGAGTAGATTAAAATATAGTAAAGGAAGACAGCAACATAATTGTCTGCTCATTTTTATTTGCAAAATGTTAACTTCCTTTTCTTCCAGTTTCATAGTGTTTTACGACTAACTTGTTTCATTCTAGCCTTGAAAGGCTATTGGAGATCATAGGATCTCTTGAGTTTTTAGAAGACACATTTCCTTTCTTTCACTGTTAAATAGTGTTATCAACCGCACATTTTGGATGCAGTGCTGCTTTCCGCCCACCTATACCTCTCTAACCTATAACCTACTTCTTTTCTGAATGCTAGTTATGTAACATGACAGATAATTTTGTTTATGCAGAATTCCCTGCGAGAAGGTTGCCTTAATAGTGTAAAGGCTAATGTACTAAATGACTAAATGTTAATTTTATACAAGTTGTGCCATTTGACTACAAATCACAACACACTTCACGATTCAATAAGGTTCAGAATTAAGAGCAATCCAATTGTCCAATAGTAGCTTCCAGCTCTCCTTCTCCTGGTTCAGGTATCTATTTATGACTAGGAATTCAAGCCGCAGCCACAGACGTTATGCGTCATTGTTAGTCTGCCACAGATATAAGGACTGTATGCAGACAGATCATATGAAGCAATGAACTGCAAAAATGGATTCGCTACTCATATCTGTTGTCCTCTCAAAAAGCATATAGCTGGAACGCAAAGAATGTGCCCATTGAACTGTTTGACAGACAGAAATGACTACATCTAGTTTATACCCATACTTATGATCATGATTGCATTAGGGGGCGGGTAGCAGAAAGGAGCCAGGCAATGGGCTACTTGGAGCTAACAATTTTTGTCAGCCTTTCCTTGCCCCCTAATGCATGACCCTGGTTGGACTAAGAGCATTCTCACCTGAAGCAGCAGATTTCAAGTTATTGTGTTTGTTACTGTGTTTTTACAGTACAAGACAGCACCCATGGCTTCTTTCACTCACATCTGACAAAATATGTTTTAGGTTCTCCAGGAGATTTTATAGTATGATTACAATGGGCATTGCTATAGAGCCCTGGAAGATCTAGCAAATTCCTGGAGAAATCCTTCAGGGCAATTCTATGGCAATTCTGGCATAAGTCATTCATTTTAAGAGGTTTTCCTATTATCCATCACTTCCTGTTTCTACAATAAATTCAGGAACATATCTCCCACATATATGTTGGGGGTCGTACTGTTCCAGAAAGAGGACTTATGGCATTTTCTGTATCATATACTAACTAACTTAGCTTGAATAACTTGATTATTCATCTTCCTTCATTTCTGAATGAGTATACAGTATTCCAATGCAAATTAAAAGTAGGAAAAGTAAAGATCCTGATGTTTTGCTTAAGCTTGGAATTGTACGAGGTATTGTTGTTGTTATTATTATTATTACTATTGTGCTGTCTGTTCCTTTCAGCTTATGTAGTATATTTTTTGTCTGTAATCACAATAATGGAGCCCCCGATGGCTCAGAAGGTTAAACCATTGAACTGCTGAACTTGCTGATCAAAGGGTCGGCTGTTTGAATCGGGGGTTGGGGGGTTGGGATGAGCTCCCACTGTTAGGCCCAGCTTCTGCCTACCTAGCAGTTCTAAAACATGCAAATGTGAGTACATCAATAGGTATCGCTCTGACAAGAAGGTAGCAGCGCTCCATGCAGTCATGCTGGTCACATGACTTTGCAGGTGTCTACAGACAATGCCGGCTCTTTGGCTTAGGAATGGAGATGAGCACCGCCTCCCAGAGTAAGACACGACTAGACTTAACGTCAAGGGGGGGGGGGGACCTTTACCTTTAATCACAATAAACATTGCTACTAATAATATCTTGGCTGGCTTTGGAAACTCTTTACCTGGAGAGAGTACCTTTTGTGATTCTCTCTCTCAAATGGCAAAATGTCTTCTGTCAACTCTGGTTATGATATTACCAGTCTGTTGTCTGACAATTTCAATCCTAGCAGAAAGGCTTATTATCCAGGTTCTGTACCATTTCTCAACAGAGTTCTTAATGTGGGCCTTTGCACATTTTCTGCCTCCAAAGCAATGTGATTGTTGCTGGAGATTTAAGGAGAGAGGACCTAATTAACTCTCTGTGCCCAAATACAAACCATCAGGAAATCTCTAGACATCTTTGTAAACGAGTTGTCCTGCCCCCGAATTCCTGTGGGTTCATAAGGATTTGCCTTGCTGTTGGCCTGGGCATAACATCTTTATGGTCTCAGCCGTCATAAAGAACTGCCATTATTTGGGTTGGCAAGGAATGATATTATACTTATATGTTTCCTGTCAGATTTCAGTGAATAAGATCATTACTGTGAGCTTCCCTGAGGCAGTTCCTTGTCAGAATTTTGGACTTGACGGATAATAATGTAATCTAGGTGTCTGTAAAGTAAACAGTTGGAAGCTCCAAGTGGGACTTAGACAGACATAAGGCAGAGATACAGAGCTATGTTTGGGGCTATGCTCCTCATAGCATTTTTTGAGGTGTTCACTACTTCTCTCTGGAAGTGGGATAATAGACATGGCTCTCTTCTGGAATATTTAGCCTATGCCTCCAGCTATGTTCACCTAGCACATTTTCATTGAAACTCAAATATTAGAAAACAACCATAAGACACAAGTTGTATTTGTTTTTTGTGTTTGTCAGGAGCGACTTGAGAAATTGGCCGTCTGCAAGGACATTGCCCAGGGGACGCACAGATGTTTTGATGTTTTACCATCCTTGTGGGAGGCTTCTCTTCTGTCCCCGCATGGGGAACTGCAGCTGACAGAGGGAGCTCATCCGTGCTCTCCACAGATTCGAACCTCCAACCTGTCAATCTTCAGTCCTGCCGGCACAAGGGTTTAATCCACTGCAGCCTTATTCCTCAGTGAGCTGAAGTAACATTTTTAAAGGAGGGCCAGGAGCTGAATAAACACATTTTTGTGGAAATTCCCAGATATCTCTGTCACATTAAGGACGGTTGTCCTGCTTTGAAAATCCCACGTTCTCCCCCATCTTATTTATTGTTCTCAATTAATTTCAAGAGATCTATCTCAATCTTCCATGCTGAACACAGCACTCAAGGGCTAGATATTCTCCAAGCCATTTTCTATCACGTTTAATTATGGGGGGGAAATGTGCCCAAAATTTCTCGAGACAATCAAGTACTGTTTTAGTAAGAAGGCAACAGTCTTATTAAATATTTCATAAAGAAGGTTTTGACCTGGTTTTTTTAGCTAAAGGGAATGACTCAGAATTGTATATTGGATGTCCAAGCAAAGCTGAAAGCTTGTGGGAGGATGAAACTGAACAAACTTTGGGTGTAAAATCTTGACTCACTATGAACAATCTCAGCAACACACCTTTCCAAGGGTGGACCGATCTGGCCGAACCAGTTCATGCGCCATTAGTTTATTGTATTGCACTCTACAGGAGTCTTTCCTTGAAAAGCTTTTTGGAGTTGTGCAAAATGCAGTTCCCAGACTGTTGTCGGGTATCTGCTTGAGATATTTGTTTTATTTATTTACAGCATTTTTACCCTGCTATTCTCACCCCCACAGGGGGACTCAGAGCAGCTGACAATGACAACGATTCGATGCCACAATAAATTACAATTATAATAACAAGATATAAACATACAATACAATATATTAAAACCACATTAGTTAAACAATAATAAAGCCTGCTCCATTACAACAATCATATGGTCAGATTCAATGTTCAGTTGCCATTATATCCATTAGCCAAAAGCCTGGTTCCACAACCACATCTCCAGTTTTCTTCTGAAAGAAAGGAGGGAGGGTGCCGATCTGATTTCGCTGGGGAGCGAGTTCCAAAGGGGGGGTCACCACTGAGAAGGCCCTGTCCCTCGTCTTCACCAGCCGTTTTTGCGAAGCTGGTGGGACCGAGAGCAGGGCCTCTCCGGTGGATCTTAGGCTACGAGGCGGAACGTAGAGGGAGATACGTTTGGACAAGTAAGCTGGGCCTGAGTCATATATAGAGATCAGATATAGCTGCTCTTTGTACCAAATGTATTGGCTTCCAATGTGCTTCCAGACTCAATTTAGGGTGCTGGTTTCAAAACTCAAAACCTTAGACTCAAAACCGCTATGAGTCCCCCCCTTGGGGGTAGAGAAGAGCGGGGTAGAAATGTTGGAAATAAATGGAAATTAGACAGGATATCCAAAGTACATGTTGTTATTTGCCATTAGGTCAACTTCAACGTATGGCAACCCTATGCACAAGAGACCTCCAAGATTCTCACTCGTCAGTTGTGTTGCTTAGATCTTATAAACTCAGGTCTGCAATCAATCATTCTGTAGTGTAATCTTCTTTTCTTACTATCTTTCATTTAACCAAGCATTATTGGGTTTTTTATTGAATGACATCATTGCATGGTCTGTCCAAGTTACAGGTCAGTCACCTTGTCTTCTAAGGGGTTTTTCAGATCTGATTTTCTCTAACCCCTCATCATAGAATCATAGAGTTGGAATATACCACATGGGCCATCCAGTCCAAGCCTCTGCCATGCAGGAAAAAAGCACCCCCAACAGATGGCAGTTCAGCCTCTGTTTAAAAGTCTCCAAGGAAGGAGCCTCCACCACATTCAGAAGCAGAGAGTTCCACTGTTGGACAGCTCTTATAAGAACATAAGAACATAAGAAGAGCCATGCTGAATCGGACCTCAGCCCATCTAGTCCAGCATTCTGTATCACACAGTGGCCCACCAGTTGTACATGGAGATCTCGAGCAGAAGGGAGGGCAAAACCCTAACCTGCTCCCGACCCCCCACAACCAGTACCCAGGGAAATCCTGCCTACCTCAACCAACTCCGAGGTGGCACTTGAATGTCCTTTTCAGTAACTACCGATACACTTGGTATCCATGAATCTGTCTAATCCTGCCTTAAAGTTGTTCAGGCTGACAGCTGTCACAACCTCTTCTGGAAGTAAATTCCATAACCCAATGACCCTCTGGGTGAAGAAATATTTCCCTTTATTAGTCCTAATTTTCCTACCTTGGAGCTTCAGGGAGTGCCCTCTAGTTCTAGTGTTTTGTGACAAAGAAAATAATTTTTCTTTATTCACCTTTTCTATCCCATGCATGATTTTATACACTTCGATCAAGTCACCTCTTAAACGCCATCTTTCAAGGCTGAAAAGACCAAGGCGTTGCAACCTGATTTCATAAGGGAGCCGCTCCATCCCTTGGATCATTCTTGTTGCCCTTTTCTGTACCTTTTCCAGTTCCGTTATATCCTTCTTAAGGTGCGGAGACCAGAATTTGTCACAATCACGGACTTACCGGCCCCTTAATCACACACACAGAGACGTACTGAAGGCTAACTACTTTATTGAGTAAATACAGTTCAAAGATATTGTCCAATAATGATGAAAAAGCAATCCAAAAGGTTTGAAGTATCAATGTCCAAAAGAACTTAGCAATAGGCAAAAAGCTTAGCAAGGCACCACAATGCTGTGGCCAGGAACAAGGCAAGGCTTCCCAAAGCTTTGGGACAGGAACAAAGGCAAGGCTTGATGACCACTAGCTAACCAGCTCGTGATCCCTAACTCCGTCTCACGCCTATCCAGTAGCGACGTGGCCGGAGAACTGAGGATGCGTTCCCACGGATCCTACTTAATCCTTCGGCCGAGGCCCCGACGCTCTAGGCTTCTTCGTCTCCAATCTCCGCTCACGGACCTCGGTCGGTCTAGGACCCTAGACCAAGCCCTCCTAGTAGACTCAATGTCCCGTCTCCTATCGAAAGTTCGACCTTGCCTCTCAGCAGCTGTGTCGCTATCTTCCTGAGAACTTTCCTCCCTAGTACTTTCCCACTCGGCCGTCCATGTTTTCACTTTCAAGCTCTTGGGAATTCCTCCCCCGGGGTGTTCATAACTCCTTAAGCTGCTTCCCATCTCCACCTGGTGATCGGAATCTATGCTAGGCCCAAACATCATCTCATCCCATGCCAAGCTCTCTGTAGGCGAACGAGGCCCATCCGAAGGGCCCTGTGCTTCACCCCAGTCATCTAGCTCATCCTCTGAATCCACATCTGCTGCTGCAGGCCCTAATGCTAATGGAACCCCAGGACCTATTCCCTGCCCTCCAGGCACAAACCAGAACTGCTGTGCTACAGAATTGTACACGGTACTCCAAATGTAGCCTTACCATAGATTTGTAGAGAGGTAATACAACATTTGCTGACCTATTTTCGATTCCCTTTCTGATCATGCCTAGCATAGAATTTGCTTTTTCACTGCTGCTGCGCACTGGGTTGACATCTTCATTGAGCTGTCCACCAAGACCCCAAGATCCCTTTCCTGGTTTGTCTCGAAAGCTTTGACCCCATCAATTGGTAGGTGTAGTTGGGGCTCTTTGCCCGATGTGCATGACTTTACACTTGTTTAGGTTAAAATGCATTTGCCACTTTGTTGCCCATTCACTCAATTCGAGAGATCTTTCTGGAGCTCTTTACAATCAGTTTCATTTTTAACTACCCTGAACAATTTAGTGTCGTCTGCAAACTTTGCTACCTCAGAATTCACTCCTACATCCAGATCATTAATGAATAAATTAAAAAGTAACGGACCCAAAACTGAACCTTGGGGTACACCACTTCTCACCTCTTTCCACCCAGAGAAATGTCCGTTTATTACCACCCTTTGTTTCCTACAGTTTAGCCAGGTTCCAATCCAGGACAAGACCTGTCCTCTGATTCCATGGCTGAAGAGCTTATTTAGGAGCCTTTGGTGAGGGACTTTGTCAAAAGCCTTTTGAAAGTCAAGGTAAACAATATCAATTGGGTCCCCTTTATCTATGTGTTTATTTACACCCTCAAAGAATTCTAACAAGTTAGTAAGACATAATTTGCCTTTGCAGAAACCATGTTGATTTTCTTTCAGCAATGCCTGTTTTTCTATGTGCCTAGTAATATTTTCTTTAATAATGGTTTCCATCACTTTGCCTGGAACTGAGGTTAAACTGACTGGTCTATAATTTCCTGGATCACCTCTGGATCCTTTCTTTGAAGATCGGTGTTACATTTGCCTCCCTCCAGTCCTCGGGTACAGTGCCTGATCTTAGAGAAAGGTTATATATCTTAGCTAGAAGTTCAGCAATTTCACACTTGAGTTCCTTAAGAACTCTGGGGTGGATGCCGTCTGGACCTGGTGATTTGTTGACGTTTAGTTTAGTAAGGCATGTGAGAACATCCTCCTTGTTTATCTGTATCTGTTTTAATTCTTTTAATTCCCTCCCTGAAAAAACTGACTCAGCTGCAGGCATATGTTGTCTGTCCTCCTGTGTGAAAACGGAGGCAAAGAAGTCATTTAGCCGCTCAGCAATCTCCTTGTCTTCACTGATTTTCCCTTTCTGACCATTGTCGTCGAGTGGCCCAACTGCTTTTCTAGTTGGGTTCCTGCTTCTGATGTACTTAAAGAAGTTTTTGTTGTTTTTTAAATATTCTTAGCTATATGTGCCTCAAAATCTCTCTTGGCTTTCCTGACTGTTGCTTTGCATTTAGTTTGCCAGAGCTTGTGTTCCTTTCTGTTCTCCTCGGTAGGAAGAGCCTTCCATTTCTTAAATGAGTTTTTCTTCTTTCCAATCACATCTTTTACTTCATTTGTAAGCCATACTGGTGTCCTTTTGGACTTTCCATGCCTCTTTCTTTTTATTGGAATGCATTTTAGTTCGGCCTGTTTTAAGGTATTTTTAAACAGTTTCCAAGCATTCTGGAGGGATTTGATTTTTTTTACTGCTCCTATTAGTTTGTTCTTTACAATTTTTCTCATTTTGGTGAAATTCCCTTTGTGAAAGTTTAATGTCTCCGTGTTAATTTTCACTGACAGTTTGCTATCCAAACTTAAGTTGAAGGTTATTGTGTTATGGTCACTGGTACCTATGGGCTCAGTTACAAGGACATCTTGAACGAGATCTTGTTCATTAGTTAGCACCAAGTCCAGGATCCCCTTTCCCCTGGTTGGTTCCATGACCATCTGCTCAAGGGAATAATCAGCTAGCATGTCGAGGAACCTTGTCTCTCTTTCATGCGTAGAACAAGAATTTGGCCAATCTATTTGGGGATAGTTGAAGTCCCCCATTATGACTAATGTAGTCCCCCATTATGACTTTTGGTCAGTAAGTTCTTCCTAATGTCCAGGTGAAATCACCATTCCTGTAATTTTCATTTGTTATTTTTAGCAATCCATTGGTATTCTTAGAAGTCTCCTCCGGCACCATATTTCAAATGAGCTGATTTTCTTCCAGTAAAATTCCTTCACTGTCAGGTTTTGTCCTCCATATCTAGAAATGTGAAGATCTTCTCTTAGAAACCAGCCTGGAATTTGTGATCCTCAATGGAGACATTGCGCCAAGCCCTAGTACCCTGTCCTGGTAGGTTGGTAGAGATACAAGACAGGACTTTCTTATTTGTGATATTCTGATTGTAAAACTTCTCCCTCCGCCCCAGGGTAGTCAATACATATCACTCAATTGTCCTGATTTGGCAGAAACATTCCCAATTAATCTACTGTCCCATGTTTTTTTCATTTGCTTTAAAAATGTTCCAGCTTCTCTCTCCTTCCACTTTCCCATTTTGTCCCTGCCTCACTCCAATTCCTGCACGCCAAGTTCATTGTGCAAACATAATTTGTATTCAGTTAATTCATCATAGGGAATAGGCACCAGGGGTGGACTAAGGTAATTTAAAATGGTAAGCAAACATTATTTTGGCGCCCCCTCGCTCTCCGGCCTCGTGGAGCGTGCGCATGCACGCCGGGCGCGCATGCGCTGGGCCAGCTAGTTCTGCGCGTGCACCATTGCTGCGGAGGGACTCCAGATGGACCGAGATACCAATCGCCCTAAGTGAGGCCGAAAAGGAGGATTTTTTTGCAGCCGGGACAGAGCTAGAGGTTTTTGGGCGATTGGCGTCTCAGTCCAGCTGGAGTCCCTTCGCAGCAATGGCACATGCGTGGAACCTGGCGGCCAGAAGCGCCCCTGACTACATGGCGCCCTAAGTGGGTGCTTACTTTACCTAATGGTAAATCCGCCCCTGATAGGCACACAGAAGACTGGGCGACTTGGAAGGCATTGAACAGACTGCACTCTGGCACCACGAGATGCAGAGCCAACCTTAAGAAACAGGGCCACAAAGTGGAGTCCCCAACATGCGAGTGTGGAGGAGAGCAAATCACAGACCACCTATTACAATGTAGTCTGAGCCCTGCTACATGCACAATGGAGGACCTTCTTATAGAGACACCAGAGGCACTCCATGTGGCCAGATTCTTCTCAAAGGACATTTAGTAAGATGTCAAGTTTTTAAAACTTTGTGTTTTTAAATACATTACAACTGTACCCTTGGTTCACTTCTGACATTTTAAATAAATCAGAGGGGAAAGGTGAGTAAGGAATGAAATCTTGTACTTCCAGGCTAGTAGACGCAAGGCTACAGGCTTTCTAGCTTATGTGTTGTTCATCATTAAAAAAACTTCTGTCGTTTGAACCACATTCTAATGATGCTTGGTCACACATATCATAGCTTTCAAATTTGAAATGTATTGTCGAAGGCTTTCATGGCCGGAATCACTGCGTTGTTGTAGGGTTTTTTTCGGGCTATATGACCTTAGAGGTTGTGACCTCACAACCTCAGAGGATGCTTGCCATAGATGCAGGCGAAACGTCAGGAGAGAATGCCTTTAGAACATGGCCATATAGCCCGAAAAAACCTACAACAACGCAACTTTGAAAGGTTGGTGGGTACACTGGCACCATCCCTTCCAAATTTCTTGTGTGGAGCCAGGCCTGTTTTATGTGGTCTTTGAACCCCAAAGCCAGGGTTACTAGGAGTATTGGTGTGTGTGTATTTAAAAACTAGTTTTGAAAATACTTTGATTAATTTTCAAATAATAATTTTATCTTGCCACTTGTTCTACATTGCTTTGGGGGTCCTACTGGGCTTAAAGGCAATAAACATGGTTTGAAATCAAAGCTTTCCAAGCATTTCATGTTGGTGATACACTTTTTAGACATGCATCATTTTGTGACGTAGTAATTGAGTTTTACTAGCAAACCCGAGGTTAAACCCCCGTTTTTGTATACAAAAATATGCATAGATTGCAATAACAAAATGTATGGGGACACAATTTCTCGTGTGAAAACCTTTCCTTTTTCGTTATGTTCATGAGACACACCAACACAGTACAACCAACACACTAACATGCCACAACACATAGTTTGGGAAACTCTGCTTTAAATAAACACATTCTATGAATCTCTCTACATCTTTGACTTCGTAGTGCAGTCCTCAAGCCAACTATGATTGCAAGTGTCTTTAGAGACCTTGACTTTGTTTGCACGTAGGATGGAAACCAATGTTAGTTAAAAACTAACTTAAGGAATGTATGACATTGAACATTTTGCCAATGAAGCTTGTCCAGTTAATGTCATCCTACATTCACTGTGCACACTTGTTTATTTTCTCTCCACGTGTAGCGGCACATTTTAAGCAAAAGCAGAATAGTTCTGAAAGCAGGCAGATGTCCCCAGAATGCCTCCAGCAGCAGGGATAGCTGCCAAATTATAAATGGGAGATCCTGTTCAAAAAGTATATTTGTCAGTAACAGGAGGTTAACCAGCAATGACCTTTCTGTTTTCTCTGCGTTGTAACACAGGGCCACAGAAATGAGAAACATTTGGGCAGATGTAACACACCTTCAGGAACAACCAATCTGTGATCTTCGGTGCTGAGTAGAAGAGGAATCTGGTATATCTTGCAATGCAATTGCTGGAAACAGATTATTTCACATCTAAGGAATGGAAAAGGAAGTGTTGACATCGTCGTTGCTGTCCTCTATGTGGAAATAGCTGACAGTAATAAGGAGACTTTTTTAAAAATTTACCAGGGAGCTGCTATAAGTACATGTAACTATTTGTACAGGGTATTCTTTCATTTGTGTCTGCTTGAGTGTTGTCTTGTGAAGTCTGGGCAAGATGACATATTTTTTAGCTGATTCCAACAAGCCCATTAAGACTGAAAGGAACAATTGCGAGGGGTAAGTAATGCACCACCTTTTTCTCAAATAATATATCCGGATCTGTCTTAGGATACATATGCACTGTAAAATTCATTCTGTTGGTACCAATTTCTTGGCATCATCGCCAATGTTTTTCATTATTGTTCTTATTGGTACCTACATGCATATGTGGTGGGACTGCAAATATGTAAAAGATTTTTGGGAACTGGTTATAATGGAAATAGAAAATGCTATGTATATAAAAATTAGGAGGAATCCAGTAGAAATATTAGTTTTAATTTAAAAAGAGGGTGGGAAAGATAAGAGGGAATTTTTTTAAAAATAGTCGTGCTATTAACAGCAGCTAGATTATTAATTGCAAAATATTGGAAAGGGGAAATGAAAATATGGATTAATGAATGGTATAGAGAAGTCTGGAAAATGGCACTGAATGATAAGCTAACATCAAACTTAAAAGTAAAGGATTATGTAAAAAAAAATGACTTGTAGAAGAAGATGGGAATTTACCTCCAGATGAAGAATTGAACTTTTAGTGGGACTTTAGAAAGAAAGATGGCTCTGGAGAAGGGGAGCACAGAGGTGAATGTAAATAAAAGAGAAGGAGATGTATAGTACATGTCTATATAACTGTATTTTGTCTCAAATAATTTTTTTATTAAAAAAACACCTCTGTTTAACCCTGTTTTAATTGCCATGGCTCTATGGCAGCCATTCTCAACCTTCCTAATGCTGCAACCCGTTAATACAGTTCCCCATATTGTGGTGACCTCCAACCATAAAATTATTTTCATTGCTACTTCATAACTATAATTTTGCTACTGCTCTGACTCGTAATGCAAATATTTGATATGCAGGATTTATTTTCATTCACACTAGACCAAATTTGGCACAATTATCCAATACGCCCAAATTTGAATACTGGTGGTATTGGGGGATTTGGGCATTTGGAAGTTGTAGTTGCTGGGCTTTATAGATGACCTACAATCAGAGAGCATTCTGAACTCCACCAATGATGGAATTAAACCAAACCCAACAAATAGAACTCCCACAATGAACAGAAAATACTGGAAGGGTTTGGTGGGCATTGACCTTGAGTTTGGGAGTTGTAGTTCACATACATCCAGAGAACACTGTGGACTCAAATAATGATGGATATGGACCAAACTTGGCACAAATACTCAGTATCCCCCTATGTGATCAATGGTGAAGTTTGTGGAAAATAGACTTGACATTTGGGAGTTATAGTTGCTGGGATTTATAGTTCACCTACAATCAAAGAGCATTCTGAACCCCACCAATGACAGAATTGGGCCAAACTTCCCACACAGAATGCCTATGACCAACAGAATATACTATATTTCTGATAGTCTTTGGAGACCCCTCAGACACCCCCTCGTGACTCTCCCAGGGGTCCTGACCCCCAGGTTGAGAAACGCTGCTCCTGGGAGCATGTATGGCATCCTGGGTGTTGTAGTTTGTTGAAACATCAGCACACTTTGTCAGAGAAGGTGAAAGATCTTGTAAAAACACATCTCATGTCATCCCATATCATTGAGCCATGGCAGGTAAAGTGGCATAAAACTACACTGATTCTACAATCTAGACATGCCTTCAGAAACCAGCGAAACCTGGCTGAGAATCACCGCAATATTATGATTTTAGTATCTTATTGACTTAGCTGTAACTCAACAGAAACACCTACATGCTCCTGCACATACCTGTGTTTCATGGGACATGACAGACTGACAGAAAAATATTCTGATGCAAAAGATTTTATTTTAATCACTGAATGTGGACCTGCATTGCTAAGCAGCCAGCTCTGTTCCATTTGCCATTATGACTGGAGACTGAATGTAATCAGAAACTCTCAAGTTTTTTTTGAATATCATTTTAATTTAAATGTAAATTGAAACCTAGCTTTTAATCAAGATGAGGAGACAAAAATATTACAATAACTGTAAAGGGGGAGAGCCAAATCTAAGTGTCTTTTTAAACAAAATATATATACATAAACATGTTTCCTACATTTGGGAAGTTGTTGAAGACGCTTGACAGAAGCAACAATGGATTAAAATGAACTGCAATCTGCGGATGCGATAAAATAATCCATTTCTTGATTTCCTACAGTCGATTTGTTGTCTTCGATTCAAACTGTAAGGTTTAAACAAAGCTTTAGATGCTCATTGCTCTTAGTATTTTTTTTACCTTGTTTATTCCGCTTTTATTGGACCTTCTCCTTAGAAACTCAATATGCTTTCCCTCCGGTTCTCATTTCCTCAGATTTAGAAAGGTGGCTTTTGTAAGATTAAATTGAGAGAAGGCTGGCAAAACTGGCTCTGTCTTTTTAACTACTTAGATATGGCACCATGTTTCTTCCATTCATTTTGACAAATTTTTCACAAGGTGGTTTTTTTCCCTCATACTCTTATTTCTTTTCATACTCTATGTGTACCCTAAGTACTGCAACACTCATAGAAACTGTCATTTTCATCAAAGGAGTTGTCAAATCTGTTGCTAAAAGGAAAAGCTGAATGAGATTTACTGGAGATAACCAAAGTTTCATTGCTTTTGAGTTTTTAAGAGATGACAAGACATACTAAGAGTCAGCTTTAGAGCTCTACGTTTATGTAGAACAGTGGTTCCCAACCTGTGATCCGTGGACCACCAGTGGTCTGCAAAAACTAAAATATGGTCTGTGGTCTCACTGTTACTACAGCATTGCAATGAAACCTACTAGCCTCGTGAAACCCTCTTATAGTGCTGAGGCTTATAAAATATGGTTTTCTGTGGGTCAGCAGATGGCAATTACTAGATGGCATATGTTCTGTATCATAAACTAGAGTTGACATGGTCTATATCCAATGCAATTTTCTGAATCAGCACCCCAAATAACCAAACTGAATCTAAAGTTGACCAAAAACTGATTTGTAACCCTTTTGGTACTAATGTTGGAGAGTAGTCCCTGGTCAAAGTGGTCCCTGGTCAAAAAAAGGTTGGGAGCCACTGCTATAGGATCACCTGCTGAATGTCAACTATTAGGCTTTGCACTACACTATAAAATCACTCCAGTTTGACACCATTAAGCTGCCATGATTCAATGCTATGGAATCATGGGAGCTGTCATTTTATAAGAACTTTACTCTTCGCAGTCAAAGAATGCTGGTGATTCACTATACTACAGCTTCCAGGATCCCAAAGCACTGAGCTATGGCGGTTAAAGTGGTGTCAAAATGGCATTAATTCTACAGTGTAGATGTACCCTGTGATTATTGATGGACTAAATGAATAGGGAGTTTAACTCGCCTATCAACTTCATTATTGACCTCGGCCGTCCAGGCGTTGGCGAACAAGTCCCAGCAGCTTCACCAGCATTTCCAATGATAACAGATGACGGAGGTTGCAATCCAACACATGAAGGGCTGACACAATGACCACTTGTTTCATCTTGACTATCAATAATTGGGACGAGTTGTATTTTAGGGTATATCTACACTGTAGAGCTAATTCAATTTGACTTCACTTTAACTGCTTTGGCTAATGCTATGGAATCCTGGGGTTTGTAGTTTGATGAAGCTTCAGCACTCACTGGCAGAGAAGCTAAAGACCTTGTGAAATTACCACTCTCGTGATGTCATAGCATTGAGCCATGGCAGATAAAGTTTATTTTATTTATTTTATTTATTATTTGATCTTATAGACCGCTCCTCCCAGCAGGCTCGAGGCGGTTTACACAGTGCATAAAACAATCACAACGCAATTTAATACAATACTAAAAGCATTATAATACTAAAAACATAATACATAAAAGCATAAAAACCTACAACTACACAGGGAGCAAGCAAGTTGTGTCAAATTGCATTAATTCTACAGTACAGATGCTCCGTAAGGCAGTGGGCCAAAGCCTTCTAGTATATACAGTTCTCCTGGTTAATCATATGCAGCACTTTTACAGCTACTAGCACTTTGGTGGTCTGGAAACTAGAATGCTCTCTTATTTATTTATTATTTATTTATTTACTGTATTTCCAACCCGCCCTTCTTAACCCCAGGGGGTGGGGGTCAGGGCGGCTTACAAGGCACAATTAGATGCTAGCAACAATACACAATATAAAACACTAATACAACAAGATTAAAACATCAACATTAAAACATTAGCTGTCCAGGTAATTCAAAAATTCTATCTATAAAATCCACATTCAATCAGTAATTCAATGGGAAAGCTGTATTTTATGTCTATCATTAAAACAGTCCATTCTAGATAAAATGCTGCAGTGCCTGGTCCCACAACCACGATTTTACTTTCTTCCTGAAAGCTAGGAGGGATGGGGTTGATCGTATTTCACTTGGAAGTGCATTCCACAGGCGCTAAATAAATACAACACGTTGAGGAAATATTAGAAATGGCCAAAGAAAAAATGTGAATGGGCATTGACAAGATGTGGAAAGGCAAACTTTCCCCAAGAGATTACAACCAGGAACAGAGGTAGAAAAGCAAATATGCAAAATCCACCTGCTGAATGCTTTTGAAAGGAGAAGGCCACGCAGGAGGCAGCTGCAGAGGAGCCCAAGAGAGGCAGCGGAGGAAAGTCCTGGCAGCAAGTGAGCGACAGGTGCTGGCAAGGCAGCCAAAGCAGAATGAGTCACAAAGGCCAGCGAGGAGCCGGGAAGGGAAGGCAAGAGCAAGCTGGTGGATGCAAAATGCAGATTATCTCCGTGGTTGCCTTTGAAGGCCAAACGTTTTCTGAAAAGGCATTTGAATAAATTGACTAATGGAAACACATTTCCGTGCCAATTAAAAATCTCTAGCTTCCTGCTTTCTCTTCATTAACACGTTCTTAACCTATCTGTTCCATAATGTCACCCACCATGTGATTTCTAATTTTTTGCAATCATCTCCCTGTAACCCATTTCCAATAATGTATGGATTTTATCCTACACTCCTCCCGGGGGTTTCTGAACATTTATAATCCATTGAGGGTATAAGTGTCCTTCCCACGAACAGGGGAATTTCCTAACAGTTCCTTCATGCTCCATTAGGGAAATATCTTGAACAGTCCAAAAAGGGAGAGGGGAGAAGATGGTCAGAAACCGTCTTCTGGATTCAGGAAATGGAATATAACTGGAGAAAACACCAAAGGATAAGACCCTCAACTTGATCTTCTTAGCTGATTGAGGCAGCCAGGGACGGCTTGTTGAGTGTGTGGGTGCTGAAAACAGAAAGCAGTGAATGCATCTTTGATTAAACAAGTCTGAAGGTGTTCATTATGAAAACGTCTTTAAGAAGATCTTTGGAAATTTTTGTGTTGGATGATTTCTAACCATTTGTGAATGAGGTACTTGAGTGTGTGATTATACTCAGCTCCAGAAAGTCTTGGGTAAAATGGATGATCTAGAACAGGGGTCCTCAAAGTAAGGCTCAGGGGCCGGATACAGCCCTTCAAGGTCATTTACCCGGCCTTTGCTCAGGGTCAACCTAAGTCTGAAACAATGTCAGAGAGGGGCAGAGAGGAGGGTGGTGGAGGCTCCTTCTTTGGAAGCTTTTAAAGAGAGGCTGGATGGCATCTGTCAAGGGTGCTTTGAATGAGATTTTCCTGCTTCTTGAGAGAAAGGAGTTGGACTGGATGGCCCGCAAGGTCTCTTCCAACTCTAGGATTCTAGGACTCTATCACTTGAAAGCAAACAACAACAACAACAACAACAACAATCCTATCTCATCAGCACAAAGCAGGCCTATGCTTCCCATTGAAAGTTAAATCAGTTTATATTTGTTAAGATTGTTCTTCATTTTAATTATTGTATTGTTTTAAGTGTTTTTTGCACAACAAATGTGTGCAGTGTGCATAGGAATTCATTCATGCTTTTTTCAAATTATAGTCCGGCCCTCCAACAGTTTGAGGGACTGTGACCTGACCCCCTGTTTAAACAGTTTGAGGACTCCTGATCTAGAATTTGGCTTCATGACTGAATCCAGAACTTAGACCAGCTTTGGTCACTCTAGTAGGTGATTTATTCAAGAATGTAGGCACAATGTAGATCTTTGGCTGCCTCTGTTGGGGTTCTCCTCAAATTTGATTTTGTCAACCATGGTATTCAACCGTGGAATGAGTTTGGATGGTGCTGTTTTACAGGGGATCCAATCCTGAAGGGTTATTCACAAAATATGATAATGAGGGACACTTCTTCAACCCTCTGATCATTGATATATGACACTCCTCTGGGTCTGGCCTTCTTTCCCCATATTGTTGAATAACTCCATCCTGCTACTGACAAAGAGTTTCAGAAATCTGGAGTGCATTCTTGGCAATATGTGGATGACACACAGTTCTGTTTATCCTTTTTAATCTGTTTCCAGAGAAGCTGTTCTAAATCAAAGTATGTTGGTCAAAATGAGAGCTAACAAACGGAGACTTAATGAACACAAGGCACATGTGCTCCTGGACAGGAGACAAAGAGATTCTTGGGATGGGATAATATTCCCCTGGAAGAAACAGGCTTGCAATAGGGGAAGCTTCTGGATTCAGCTTAACACTTGCACATTCAGGTGGCAGCCATAACTAGCAATATCTTTGCCAAGTTCAGCCAGTGTACAAGCCATGTTCATGCCTGACAAGGTCAGATGGGGCCATGAACATATTTTGGCTGTGCGTTCTGACCATAGATGACTTCAAAACAATCTGCTACATGTGGGAGATCAATGGTTGCAAGACAGAGCCATTAAAGGCAGTAGTCACAATATTCGGTAGCAGTTTTCAGAAGAACTATGCCACTGAAGACTAGTTGATGCCAGAAAGCAGCAGGGGAAAGTTTTCATTTTCATGTCCTGCTTTTGGTGTTCCCGAAGCAACAGCATGGCCAGATGGGGGAAACAGAAGGTTGGACTGGCGGGACAGAAGGCTGGACTGGCTACCATCTCAGGTGGCAAGTGGTGGGAACCCTGGGAATTGGTGGAGCTTGTTGATGGTCAGTGTGCAACTTCACCATTCCTGTGCCTTCTAATTGAGCCTGTTGTCTTCAGGTACAAAAAAAACCCTTGTGCCCTATGTCTAGTATTGAAATAAAATTCAGGTACTAGCATGGTCACTTTTTAAATAATGAATAGGAATTGTGAAGTGCCATCTCCTTTGCCTCATGGCCCTGTGGACTTCATGGACCCTTAGTTTAATCCATCACAGATCTTTTGATTTTTGTTTTAAAACATTTGAATGTAATAGGGACGCCACCATGTGTTTGTGTCTACTATAAGACCACAAAATTAAACACAGCAAAGGCGCTGTAACACCACTTGTGTATAGTGTCAAAAATTTATTTATTTATTTATTTACTACGCTTCTATACCGCCTATCTCAGCCTGAAGGTGATTCGAGGCGGTGAACAAGCAGCAGCAAGTGCCCACATACAAACACATCATATATGATAAAAAAAGTCATATAAAACCATATAAATTAACAGTTAAAAACTACAAAATACAAATCTCAGCACATCATTCTTAAAATTGATTTCCGTTGCATCGTCGTAATCCGTTGGTCTCGATTAATTAAAGTTAGTCTGCGAATGCCTGCTCAAACAGCCAAGTCTTGACTTTTTTACGAAATGTCAGGAGGGAGGGGGCCGATCTGATGTCACTAGGAAAGGCGTTCCAAAGCCGAGGAGCCACCACTGAGAAGGCCCTGTCTCTCGTCCCCACCAGACGCACCTGCGAAGCAGGCGGGACCGAAAGCAGGGCCTCTCCAGATGATCTTAAACATCTTGATGGTTCATAGGGAGAGATGCATTCAGACAGGTAAGTTGGACCAGAACTATTTAGGGCTTTAAAGGCCAAAACCAGCACTTTGAATTATGCCCGGTAGCAAACTGGCAGCCAAAGGAAAAGGTTTCTCTGATCGTAAAACAACCCCCTCCTTTCAGGTAGCAACCGCAATAGCAAAAAAAAATGCTATGTAGGGTTGGTGGCAGGGGAAGAGTTGAGGCAAACAATGTTATTTTCCAAAACACAAAATATATCACCAGCAAATATCAGAAGTATAACCCCAGGGTAGCTGTCTGCAGTCAGCATACCAAATGGGTGACAACTTCACATTTACTAAACTAAAATGTGATCATCTGAAAAGAGCTCGGATTTAACTCCACTTTCTTTCCCTGCCTTCGACTCTTGTCTCCAGCTCGCTCAGCATTATTAATATATAACCAAGCAATCTAAAAGCTTGCATGATTTCTCACATTGTTATACTTTATTTCCCATTTTCCCCCAGCAAGGCTTCTTTGATTGGATCCCTTATATTTATTTTCTTCCCTAGGAGCCAACTTGTTTCCGTTAAGAACCCACATTTGGATTTAATGGATGAAGACATCCTCTATCACTTCAATTTGGGGACCAAAACACACGACCTGCCTGCCATGTTTGGCGACATAAAGGTAAAGGAAACATCATATGGTTGAAACAGTCCTCAACTGATTTTCTTCCTGTTCAAGCTTCTCTTCATTTCTTTTACGACTTACATTTTCTCACAGCAACTTAGTGCCAGCTTCACAGAGATGACTTAAAGGTCCCAAAGGAGGCAAGTCAGTGCCCATTCTGTAAAGTAACTGAGAGAATACACTACAGCTACAGTTATGGGCAATTACCCTGCCTTTCTCGGGGAAATAAGTAGACTGAAGAAACTAAATCTTTTGCTGGAACGATGATCTCACTTCTTCCCTGGGGTAGTTTCAGTGACTCCAGTTCAGAAAGGATACATTGGGGGATTTGACTTTACATGGTATCATTTTCAAGTCTTTGTAAAAAAAAAAAAGTATGAACAAGGAGAGGGCAGCCTCAGTTCCTGTGTAAGGGAAAGCTCTTTAGATTGCATATTCACACATTCAGGGAGACAATGTAGTGTTAGTCATTTGAGATTTGGAGTATACATGACACTGAAGACCAGGGTTCAAATATTCAGCCATGGAAACCCACTGGATGACTTTGGCCAGGGCGTTCACACTCAGCTTTAGAGGTAGGCAAGGCCAAACCCCTTCTGAACGAATCTTGCCAAGCACATCCTGTGATAGAGGAGAAAGAGAGAAGAGGAATGAGTCTTGTTCTTCCCTGTAGGCTCAGTTAAAAGCAAACCGGGCAGACCCTTCTAGCTTCTTTTGTTCTTTGTGATGCTGCTTGGCCACATATGTGCCAGTTATTTTATGAGAAAATTGTAGTGAGCATGTAAATAATTGAGAGCCAACATGGTGTAATGGCTTGGCTCTCAAGACCAGAATTTATTGAGATCCAGCCTCAAAGGAATGGAAAAGGAACTGCCCTCTGGATAGTTGCCAAGAAAGGCAAAGGGAAAGGCTTGCCTTTAACATTCAGTCTAGTCAAGTCCGAATCGGGGGGGTGTGCTCATCTCCATTTCTAAGCCGAAGGGCCAGCATTGTCCAGGGATGCCTCCAAGGTCATGTGGCCATCATGACTACATGGAGTGCCATTACGTCCCTGCTAAAGCAATACTTTTGCATGTTTTTGAACTGCTAGGTTGTAAAAGCTGTGGCTAACCACAAGAGCTCACCCCGTTCTGCAGATTCGAATCACCATCCTTCTGGTTAGCAAGTCCTGCAGCTTAGGGGTTTTACCAGCTGCGCCACCGAGGCCCCTTTTGCCAAGAAAACCCCATGATAAATATGATTTAGGGTCACTATAAGTCAGGACCTGAATGCTTAGGACAACAATATACACACTCACAACTGTTTGAAGAACAGAGCTTGGAAGTAGCTGCTTAGCTTACAAATAATATGCTACTTGAAATTAATTATTTTTTTCTAAGGAAGGTGGAACTGATTTTTCTTAGTACAACATAAAGAGGAATAACAACACTAATTTTTGTGGTTACTGATACAGTCATGATGATGTGTGCTCATTGAGGAATATCACATGTGGTCTGTTCCGGGGTTTGAAGCAATGTCAAGGCTGATGAAATGAGCACGGATGTTGCCTCACAGGCCAATAGTGTAGTACTCAGATTTTTTAAAAAAGACACTGCAAAAAATAACTTTCCTGGTACAATCCTAGTTATTTTTCAGAAATGGGAAATGTTACATTTATGAACTATAAGTACTTTGGAGGCACTTTACTCTCTAAAGCCTCTCTAAAGCTTCATCTACTACACTGTAAAATTAATGCAATTTAATGTCACTTTAACTGCCATAGCTCAAGACTATGGAAGTTAAGGAACTTGCCTCAATGCTCTTTGCCGTGTTGACGTTCACTGCCAAAGTATGCATCACCAGACAACAGATCCCAGGATTCCATAACATTGAGATGAAGTGGTGTCAAACTGCATCAAGTCTGGAGTGTAGACGTACCCTCAGTTTATAATTACTTCAAAACGAATTGTATTCTTTATGTGTATTTTTCATATTCAAATCCCTCTGAGGCAAAACTCAAGTCAAAATCTAAAATCTAGGAAGTTGCATCCTATTAGGTCACACAGTTCCCCACCTTGCTCAATAAATTCGACATTGTCTGGCAGTGACTCCCCAGAGTCTCAAGGTGAGATAATTTCCTGTCTGCTGCTGTCAGATCATTTTAACTGAGGATGTCAAAACATGCTCTCTATTTCGAAACTATGGCATTTTGCATATTGCTGCCTTGAGACATGAAGAAGTCAATTGTGAAGATTCCTAATAGGAGGTTTCCCAGCTAAATATTGGCCCTTTGGAATTGACCATCCATAAACTGTGGTGGGAAACATAACCATGAATTAGATTGATTTTTCTCTAGGAGAAGAGTTGAACTGAAGTGCTTTAAATTCCACTGTTGCTGATGGGAGGGTTAAAGCATTTTTTTAAAAAAAAAATCATATGTGCATCACTTGTGCACCTTTAGCATGGTTTGTACACTGCACATTTTCCCATCGCAAATTAAGCACCCAAAGTACTGTTACGCAGCTTTCAATAACATTTAAATGTAATTGAAGCACCTATAAGACTTTTAAGAGCCAGTGTTGTGAAATGGTTTGAGTTTTGGACAAGATCAATGAGAGACCTGTGTTTGAATTCCCACTCAGCCATGGAAACTCACCGAGGGCCCTTCCAAACAGCCATATAACTCAGAATATCAAGGCAGATAATCCACAATAGCTGCTTTGAACTGGGTTATCTGAGTCCACACTGCCACATAATCCAGTTCAATGTGGATTTTATACAGCTGTGTGGAAGGGGCCCTAGTGACCTTAGGCAAGTCTTCCTCTCTCAGCTGCAGAAGAAAGCAAGAACAAGCCCTTTTTGAACAAATACTACTAAGAAGATCCCATGATAAGGTCACCATAAGTCAGAAATGGCACAAAGGTACACAACAAGAATACCTTTAATTAAAGACACCTTCTAGTTCTCTGTAGTGTATTCCCACTCAAAGCAGTGTTCCTGTAGTTTGTGCAGCAGGACACTAAGCAATGCAAAACTTGAATAATCTAAAAGAGTTTCAGTAATGTGATTCCTCCTATCATTTCTGACTGCAGCAGCCATATGGGACAGTTGGAACATGATCATTAGTTTCTTTGTAGATTCAGAAATAAGAGGTTTCCCCCCTTTAATGTGGCCCTTTTGTGACATTCCTGTTCACATTTTTAACTCCCTGTTTCGTCTGTATAATTCTGAGCAATTCCTGTCATTCTAGTTGATGCCATTGAAATAATAAATCAGACCACATGCTATTTCAGCATCTGCTTCAAGTTTGTTTGCAGCAGAAATAAATATCAATAGTTAAGGTTCAACTTCCACATTAAATGGATATTATGCTGAGTTTACTTTGAGTTGAATTTGCAGGATCACCATACTAGGGATTTGGACAGGATTGGACAAAAATGTAGACATGGTATACAGATGCCTGTGTTTTGCTTTAGTGTTCCATTTACCCCTTCCAATATGGGTAGAATACCACGAACAACATAGTATTTCAGGATCTCATCACATTGCGACCCCTAAGCTGGGGGACAACAGAGGACTTTTGCCGGGTAGCATGGTGAATCTGTGGGGCAGTGGGGGAACCATTGCCCTGCACCCCACATCACCCGCATCACCGCTTTCCCCATCATATGGGGGAAAGTGTTGCTGCACGGCTCTCACCCGGGCTGTCCCCATTCTAACTAATGAGAATATGGAAAGCCTCTCATGTTCTCTGGGCTCCATCCTAGGATACTTCCAGGACGGAGCCCAACCAGAAAGAGCTCTGCATCATGTGAATGGCTCTGGCATTCTCCGTCCTGGAAGTGTCCTAAGATGGAGTCCAAGGCTAATGCGATGAGGTCCTCAGCCCACCAACTTCACCCTTGGTAACCACCAAGAAAACTAAAGAACTGGCATGACACCACTGCTACTCACATTTTATATCTTCATCACCACCACCACATCATGGGCTACTACTTTAAGGATTCAGAGAAACTTGAGTCAGATCACATATTTTGCTTTACTAGATGTTTACTAAACACAGACTAGCTCTGCTGCTATTTGCAACCCAAGCTGCATATTTCTCAAAGAATAGTCAAGCTTCAGGTTTCTGAACAATAATACAGATTAAGGACATTAAACCATTGTTCTGCTTAAACACAATATGCTGCCATATTTTAAATCCATTAGATTTCTTGTGCTACCTGAGATCAAAATGCATTTTTGTTCATGTTAACTGCCACCTTGAATAAATAGGTCAGGCAGTTGATTTATACTGTCTTCCTGGTACATTCCCTTTGGATGCGAAAAGAAAGAAAGCAAGGAAAGAAGAAAATGTATGAAGGCAGTTCAGCATCTTATCACCAGTGCAGAGCAAGTCTGAGTTGTTGCTATGGCTGATAATCTTATCATTAATTTTCCAGTTTGTCTGCGTGGGTGGGAGCCCCAACAGAATGAAAGCTTTTGCTCAGTTCATGCATAAGGAACTCGGACTCGAAGGAGATGCCAAAGATATGTTGGATATTTGTGCTGGGACAGACCGGTATTCCATGTTTAAGGTTGGCCCGGTGCTCTCCATTAGCGTAAGTACATTGCACGGGGACTGGAAATACTTCCATTCATGGCTCAACAGTAACCAATGACATCACCAAGTTGGTCACATCTTTTATTTAGTACTTCACGTGGAACTAAGATTTGTGAGATGAGGTGGAATGAAAGCCTTTACAACCAAGGGACTTTATAGAAAAAAGCAGCAGTGTGATCATTAACAAAGCTTTCCAGGAATCAGCCCCATTCTATAATGCTGTCGGTACCTTTGCTTTGACTGACAAGCACTGCTTCTATGAGCAAGAAGCTTTCAGTCCTTTATGCTTTTACTGTTTCGACTGACGCTGTCAGCAAGAGTGCCTAAGGGCACATCCTGTAATCTTAGCATATCTCAGGGGTGCTAAACCAGAAATATGGGAAATTGAACAAAGTGGTTACCTTGGAAAAATGCAGATTCCTTTCTTTGCAGGTTTATAGCGCAACTTTGGGTATGTAGATTGCATGGCCCATGCTGGTCCCTGAGTAGATGCTGTCTGAAGTAGCAGCTTGTTATATTAGGCCAGGCTAGAAGGCAATGCCGGGTAATTTTTTAGCCCCTTGAGGTTTACAGAGTTCTACACGCTTGCAAGATCACCTCGGAAGTATAAAGGCATTGCATGGTCATTGGACTGGATGCTCTCTGCAATGCAGGCAAATCATGGGATATATGCTATCAGTCCTGACATTTAACACACAAAACCCAGTCTACCCAGAGTATAAGTTAACTCTTTGACCCTAGGTGTAGACCACAGCTCCCTTTAGCCATTGGCAGTGGTCGGAAATTGTGCAAGTTTTGGTCCCAAGCAACTGAAAGGCACTACATGAGGCTGGCTCACACGATATGATATAGATAATTTGCACATGAAAATATCAACAAAAGAGAAGGCATAGAGTGAGATGAGACCAATCAGTTTTAATTCAGAGTTGTATATTAGCTCATTCTCTAGCATATAATGTATTTCTTCACATAATACTCTCCATCGCATAATAGTTGCACCCTCCTTTTGGATCCTGGGTTAGGACTCCTCACATAATAGTCACACCCTTGGTTCACCAGTGTGACTATTATACAAGGGGACAATACCTGCTCGATTGCCCCTTCCCTCTGAGATACAGAGGATTGCCTTGGCCAAAACAGCTGTCCGCAGCTCAGAGGCAATTGGGTGGGCAAGTTCACCCTTCCCCCACATGCACGTCTCTCCCCTCTGAGCTATGAAGGACTGCCCTGGCAATGCAACCCTCCATAGCTTGAAGGGGAGAAGCACACAAGTGGGTGAGCCTTCATCCAAACTCATGTCTGCTAATGAGAGCTGCAGGATCTCCCTTGCCTGGCAGTATTTATTTATTTATTTATTTCTTGTTTCGATTTCTTAGTCGCCTCTCCCGACTGGCTCGGGGTGACTTGCAAGTGATTAAAAACACAGTAAACACACAGTATAACACAATATTACAATAACATTAAAACACAGCAGGATGCCAGGAATTGCATCCATAGTTAAAACCATATGGAACATCAAGGGATGTATATGTAGCTCCTGCCGGCAGGCAAGCAGGCAGTTTTGTAGCTATGGGGTTTCCCTTGACTAGTACCTGAGAGTAGCCCCATAGCTACAAAGAAAGTTATTTCAGTAATAATGGTACTATAGCGCGACTATTAATGCAATTAAATACAGGTATTTGGTTTTGCCCTTACTGGTTACTACAATTAAAACCATGGTGCCATTCACTGACATCAACTTGGCTTCAACCTATGGCTTACTTTATGAAGGAAAGACATCCGAGTCACCCTGCAATCATCAACTTTGCTCAGTTCTCTACTCAAGGCTGTGTCTTCCTTAATTGAGTCTATTCTTCTGGAATGTGATCTTCCTCTTTTTCTACTGCCTTCTACCAAGCATTATTGTCTTTTCTAGTGAGCAATGTATTCTCGTAATATGTCCAAAATAAGCTAATCTCAGTTTAGACACTTTCTAGAGAGAATTCAAGATTGATTTGCTACAGGTTTGTTTTCCCTGCAGTCTGTGGTATCTATAGAACTCCTCTCCAGCACCACATTTCAAACAAATTGATTTTCTTCTTTTCAGCTTTTTTCACGGTTCAGCTTTCATAACCATATATAGAAATTGAAATTGTGATGGCATGAAGAATCCTAACCTTAGTATTCAAAGATATATCTTGACACTTCAGAATCTAGTTCTTTCATTGATGGCTTCAAAGTCTAGTGTTCTGACTGCAGTCATGGAAAGTTATGGAAAACACTGAACTATTTCAATGTCTTCATCATCTACTTCAAAGTGATGTAAATCATCTGCAGTCATTATTTATTTTTTAATGTTCCATTGTAAACCTGCATTCATACTTTCTTCAGTAATTATTCCAAGTCTGCTAGTGGTATGGTGTTATCCGCATATTTTAAATTGTCCGTGTCCCTTCAGAGGTTGGTGAAGTCTTCAAAAAAAGGAGTCATGCAGTCCAGAGCATTGCAATACATGCAGGAGAGTCAATAAAGAAAGGATCTTAAAAAATGCCAATAAGAATAACTGTTTTCTGCTACATAGTACTAATAACACTGTGTACTACTATATAGTACTAGTGGAAAGTGACTATTGAATACAACCCATACCATTGAATTGCTTATTATCTGCCTTCATGTCATTTCTAACTTATGACGACCTCATCAAGCTATTTTCTTGGCAAATTTTTGAAGGGCAAGGTTGCCTTTGCCTCTTTTCAAGACCAAGAGGGTGTGGCTTTCCCAAGATCACCCAGTGGGTTTCCATGGCTAGTGGGGATTCAGACCTTGGTCTCCAGAGTTTGTGTAATCACAATCTAATAACTCTAATACCTTTAGGCTCTAAATGACATTTAAGAGCCTTGTGATATAATCCTAAAATTACTGAACATATCCTTTACTCAGAGTCACTTTAATTATATTATTCTAAATATAAATTGGGCTGGCTTCATATCAGTTGGTACACTATACCCCACGGTGCTATTAGCTAGAATGGTTCTGTATTCCCAGTAGCGCAATAAGAGTATTACTCTGCAATAAGAGTATTGCTCTGCAAATAAGAATTCTCCCACTCCTGGACTTTTCTTTCAATCCTCAAATTTCTAGTACTGCAGAGAGTGAGCTATTGGAAAATGTTCAAAAATAAAACTCTTATATTTTCTATGTTCACATTCCTTTGCTAGCGTTGTCTGCCCATTTTCTTTGAATGTCTGAACAGTATTTCTGAATGCTTAAGTGGCATTGCTGTAATGTTGGAAAGAAAGCCAGTGTAGCCTGGTTTGTGTGTTGGACCAGGAGTCTGGAGACTGAGGTTTAATTCTCTAGTCAACTAGGTCACCTTAGCCAAGTCACATCCTCACAATTTCAAAAGAAGGCCAAGGGAAATCACCCCTGAACAAATCTGGGCAAGAACATCCTGTGATGGAGTCACCATAGAGTCACCATTAGTTGGAAATTCCATGAAGGTACATCATCATCATCATCATAAAAATAGTACTATACATTTTGAATACCAAAGGAAATGTTTGAGATGTACAAAATTCTTATCAGGAAAGGGAATGCCTTCATTTCTCCCTGGCCCAGATTGACAGTATACTTTCTCAGGATTTTGCTGAGGAACAAGAGTGGGAGATATTATTGCCTCTCATGGGCTTTGTATTAGGCCTTTGGTTAGTCATTGTGGAAAACCAATCCTGGATTTGGGCAAGCCAATACAGGTGTTCTAAGGGGGTTCCTGTTTCTTATCTGGCCCCTGTGATAATGTCTCATGTAAGGTTAAAGTAAGATTCAGTGTGGGGTTAATTTCGGCCATTAAACCACTGCAAAGGAAATGGGATGAAAGAAACATGTTTGAATTATATTTCCATGTGCCGACACAAATGGCTTCACAAGTGTAAAGTTTCTATGTATATGAATACATAGGGGATATAAATATGAAACACTGGAACAAAACCAGAGTGCAGCAGTATTCTAGTAGCCAACAACCATACAGGCAAGTGTTGTGTATGTTTTAATCCCTAGTATACATGAAGAGGGATTTGTATACAGATCTCCTTGAGTTAGGAAATTCAGATGCAAACATCAGTTCTGTTCTCCAACCTCATTCAGTGTGTGGAACCCCAGTCAAAATGTAAGCAAAAACGACAACTTCCCTGGAGAAGAAATGGAAAGCAGGCTAGGTACCATGATACATTTGGATGAGAAATGGGGGGGACTCATCCACTGCTGTGTCTCAGAGAGAGAAATATATTAAGGTGGCCCAGAGAGGAGGGAGGGAGGGAGGGAGGGAGGGAGAGAGAGAGAGAGAGAGAGAGAGAGAGAGAGAGAGAGAAAGCAACTTACCACTATCCAGTTTCTGCACACCATGATAATTGGAGAAACCTCCCTTCCTTTCTGTTGAGTTCAATGGGACTTACTGTCCTCTCATTGTGTTTTGCGAGTTCCAGTGTTAATGTTCCTAAAAAATGGGACAAATTCCAATATCTCTAATTGCTATTTTGTTGGTGTTGTTGTGTGCCTTTAAGTCTTCCAACCTATGGCCACCCTGCATTAAAGAAAGGTGGGTCTTTCTTGATGAATGCTTGTTCAGAGGAAGGTTACATTTGCCATTCTCTGAAGCAGGGGTCCCGTCTACACTGCCATATAATGCAGTTTCATAATGCAGTTTAACTGTACTGAACTGAGTCTACACTTCCATATAATGCAATTCAATGCAACTGCACCCAGTGGTTTTAAATAGTTGACCTCCAGAGTCACAGTACAATATTTGCTGCATGACACTTGCTATGAGTATTATCCAAATGGCCCATTGCTCTCAAATTCTAGTAAATTCCAAGTTTCTACCTTATTCATTTTATAATTAATTTAGCAGCCATATTCCTTTCCTTCCCTTTAGATGTTCCCCGAGCAATTATTGTTAGTCCAGTCTTCTCGACATTCAAAAATGCTATGTTTTAAACTTTAATAACAGTGAGTGAGTGAAAAATTGTCATGGCTTGCTCTTACTGTTTCTATAAATTATTTCCCTGCTCTTTTGGTCCATGGGATGTAACAGATGTGCAGGCCTGTCTAGGAAATCCCTCATCTGCATCTTTTATAGAGAAGCGAAACATAAGATTAATAGGCCTGGAGCAGAAGATCTCCGTGTGAGTCAAAGGGTTGTTTTTTATAACTTGAACACAAGTGGGATCAGACTCAAAGACAATGATTTATACTATTCTTTTGTTGGTATCATGTCATGTGTCTTGGGATGCCACATGCTGACTTTGAAAGACTTCTCATTACCTTATTAGCAAAGGAATCACATATTTTTGTTAGGTCAGCAGCAGTTTAGAAATTCAAGACTTGGGATTTAAGTCATGGGATTTAGAATAAAATGTTACAGCTATTATTTAAATACCTTTTGTGATCAACCAAAAGTAAAGCATCGCAAACTGTCAGATAAGCAGGTTGAACAATGCAGTGTAATTATGTACAGGTCTACCAGCTCAAAGCCTGTATGGTGTAATGATTTCAGTGTTGAATTACAACTCTGGAAACAAGGAGTCAATTCCTCACTTGACCATGGGTGACTTTGAGCAAGTTGGATGGTCTCAGCTCCAGAAAACTCAATCATAGGTCTCTTTAGCATCACCAGAAGTTAGAAATGGCTTCAAAACACCAACAACAACAACTTGGAGATATTTCAGGGTTTTATATATTCTTGTTTAGTGATTGATTCATCCTGTAAATTCGTTCTGATGTCAAGAGGAAAGTACATTCCTTACAGTTAATCTATTTTGCCTCTCACATACACATTGCCTCAGAAATACATGTCAAAACAGTCAGGTGGACAAATTAAGCAAAGGAAACCCTTTGAGTGACCTTAGGAAAGTTGCATGCCTTCAGCTTCAGAAAACCCCATCATAGGGTCTTCTTAGAATCGCCATGTTAGAAATGACTAGAAAGAAAACAACAACAACCAACTTGGGAGATATTTCAGGTTTTATATGGTCTTGTTTAGTGATGGATTCATCCTGTAAATTCACTCTGGATGTCAAAATAGTATCAAGAGGAAGGCACATCTTTTACAGTTAATCCATTTTGCCCCTCACTCCCAGATTTCCTCATAAATGTATGTCAAAGCATTCAGTTGTATAAATTAAGCAATGTTGACCTTAACAATGGCCAATCACAAAGCAAAGCATATCAAATGCAAGATACAAAAGTGGGGATAATCATGTGCTGTCAAACAGCATCATTCCCTTTATACTACATGGGAGAGCATATCTCCTTAAAATGTGCTAAATCGTATTTATTCATTTACTTATTCATTTACATTTTGAAATTATAAGCCACCTGTCTCCTGAGATGGGATCTAAGTGACTATCTGTTTTGAGCCATAGACAGCAAGGAATAGAGTGGCTCCCACTAGGACCTTTGGTGTGTATTTGATGCCCTACTTTTTCCTGGACAACTTTGCTTGTGCTCCTGCTGACAGTAGTTTGTAAATCCACGCCTTGGGGAAGGATTAACCGCTTGATGCCAATTATAGACCAGAGAAGGGGTTCAGTGGCTTTGCTACTAAAAAGCCCCAACCACTTCACAGTGTGTTAGAAGAGCAGCAGCATACTATGATAGAAAGGATAAAAGTAATGGCACTATTGTAATGGATTGCTTCAGTCGCTGGTCCTCATGACTGCATATTCATAGGAACCAACTGTTATATTGTGAATTATTATACAGAAACATCATGTATATCGCGAACTACAACCCTCTAGATCAGTGGTTCTTAACCTGTCGGTGCCCAGGTATTTTTGCCTACAACTCTCAGAAATCCCAGCCAGTTTACCAATTTTTAGGATTTCTGGAAGGCCAAAACATCTGGGGACCCATAGGCCGAGAACCACTGATCTAGATACTCCTGAACTACACCTCCCAATATGTTGACCATTACCTGTATTGAAGGGGGTTGAAGTCCAACAACATCTGACCAGAATTGTAGTTCAGATCTTCTCAGAGGCTCAATGAGTACTTTTGAACCAGTGACCTTTTACTTCAGCTTCTCTTCTGCATTGTAAGGACAATACCTTTGTAGTACTTGCAAAGGTTAATACGGTCAGCTCTCTGTATCCACAGATTCTGTATCCATGGACTTAATCATCATGTCTTGAATGTTTTTTCAAAAAGGTTCCAAATAGCAAGCCTTGATTTTGCCATTTTATATAAGGAATACCATTGTATATAAGGGGAATTGAGGATGCATGGATTTTGTTATCCACAGGGATTGAAGGGATACCAAACCGCAGCAGAAATCAAGGGCCTACTGTAATCCTTTGTTAGTCTTTTGTTTGGTTCTTGCCCAAGTTCAAATCCTTTCTCTGATAATTAGCAATTTATTCAAGGCTAAGATTTATGGAGATCTATAATGTTCAATAGTACTATCAACTGGCACCATCTATACATTTTTGCCCAAATTCTGCTATAGGCTGCTAATGGAGGAGTATACCAGTGAAGAACACAATGTTCATAGTGAAAAACCAGGTTCCCTCTCTGGTGTTTCTGGAAAAGGCTGAAAAATGTTCTTGGGCAGAAACCCAGGAGAGTTATGTCGCTCAGTCTAAATGGCACATTACATTAAACTACATACAATATGTACAAAAGCTCCCCCCACCCCTTTTTCTTGTCCTCAGGATGCCTTGCTGAAGAAACTGTCAACCTCTACTAGATTCTCTATTCTTGTGCAAGCGTGAAAAGGCCAACACATTTATTTAAAACATGTCCTAGATTGTGCCAAAACATAACATGTTTAGCAAAACCAAATGGATTTCTACAAACAAACAAAAAACCTGGCTTACTGTGAAAAATCTCTTTTTACATGTGTGGAAAATGTTGTAGTTTTCCTCGGCTGGGATAACACTTTTTAACGTTTTCATTGTTCTATACAATAACAATATAAGAAAAGATTCATATCCCTACAATAAAGACTCAAGGGTGCAGTTGAGGCTCTTTTTACTTCCAAGTGAGTGTGCAGATATCCAGTATCCAAGACCACCATTCACAAGTGTAATAGGAAAATATGTCAGTTGACATGGCGATTTTCATCCACTTCCTCCTCCTCTTCCTTCAGTCTCCGAATTGTAGGGGGTGAAGGTGGAAAAGAGCATAATTGGCAGTGCTTTGAATCTCAACTTCCTTTGTGCAGTATGCTCTGGGACCTGAATATTTGTTTAACAAAAAAGACTTAGTTTTACATTATCTAAGGGTTTAGTAACCCAGCCAGTTTTTAGCCCTCCCTGTAGATACTCTCTACCTGGATAAGTGTTTCTCAACCTTCCTAATGCTGTGACCCCTTAATACAGTTCTTCATGTTGTGGTGACCCCCAAACATAAAATTATTTTTGTTGCTACTTCCTAACTGTAATTTTGCTACTTTATAAATCATAATGTAAATATCTGATATGCAGGATGTATTTTCATTCACTAGGTGGTTGATTTTATTGTTTGGGAGTTGTAGTTGCTGAGATTTATAGTGAACCTACAATCAAAGTGCATTCTGAACTCCACCAACAATAGAATTGAACCTAACTTGGCACACAGAACTTCCATGACCAACAGAAAATACAGGAAGAGTTTGGTGGGCTTGGGTTTTGGAGTTGTAGTTCACTTACATTCAGAGAGCACTGTGGACTGACTCAAACAATGATAGATCTGGATCAAACTTGGCACAAATACTCAATATGCCCAAATGTGAACACTGGTGGAGTTTTGATAAAATAGACCTTTGACATTTGGGAATTGTAGTTGCTGGGATTTACAGTTCACCTACAATCAAAGAGCAATCTGAACCCCACCAACGATAGAATTGGGCCAAACATCCCACACAGAATCCCCATGCCTTGAAGGGACTCACTGGCACATGCCTCCCTCCAGCCTCACATGCTCTCTCTCTCGCCCACACATCCGCACCGTGCTGCCATGCACCAAGCATGCCTGCTTTCCCTTCCCTGCTTAGAGTCTCAGAAAGAGCCCTCCCCTTGGCTGAGAGGCCAGCTGAGAGGCCAGCCAATCACAGTGGAGGAGGACTTTTGGTGGGAGGGTTCGCCATCTGTTTCCAAAAAGGAAGAGAAGGACAGGTGGAGAGATCTTCAGACTTCTCTTCCAAAGGGGTTCCTAAGACCATGGTCTATGGCAACCCCTCTGAAATCCCCTTCGCAAACCCCCCTCCCTCAGTGGTCCCGACTCGCAGGTTGAGAAACACTGACCTAGATGAGCCTATGGTATGACTCAGTAGAGAAGGTGACATCCTGTATCCGTAATAAGGCAGGAAGAAAAGCAGCAGAGTCTTTGATTTCCAAACAAGCTTCAGATTTGCATTGTGTTAATTTGAATTGGACTGATTGGCTGCTCTATGTGATGCAAAGTCAAAGTTGAGTGATTGTCAAAAATGAAACAAATCCTCCAGCCGATGGTTTTATAAACACTGTAATTTTTTCCCGAAACTAAGAGATGGTCAAAGTCAGCAGATTTCAAAGTCAATGCAAAGTAATATTCAAAGCATTTCACAGAATCCCCCTTCAAATCTGCCACCGTGAAAAGCCTAGGTGTCATTTGGGACCCCTTGCTGACGATGGAGGCCCAGGTCTCCGCCGTCAGCAAACAGGCATTTTTCCATCTTTGCCAGACTAGGCGGCTGGTGCCCTATCTTTCTGGGGAGGCCCTAGCCACAATTATCCATGCCACGGTCACCTCAAGACTGGACTACTGTAACACTCTATACCTTGGCCTTCCTTTGTCAGTGACCCAGAAACTTCGTACAGTTCAAAATGTAGCTGCCAGGCTCCTTACAGGAACCCCTGTGGGATGTCATATAACCTATCCTGTGTCAGCTGCATTGGTTAACGATCGAATTCTGGATCTCCTACAAGATGTTGGTATTGACCTTTAAGGCTTTGCACGGCCAGGGGCCGATGTACCTTAGGAACCGCCTCTCCCGCTATCAACTCCAGTGGCCACCTCGATCTTCCCAAGAGAATCTCCTCCATATACTGGGCCCTAGAGAAATCCACCTGGAGGTCACTAGGCGGAGAGCTTTCTCAGCCTCCGCCCCAAAACTGTGGAACTCTCTGCCACCTGACATCCGAGACATGTGCGAACTGAGATGCTTTACTGTCACACTGAAGACTTGGCTCTTTGGCAGAGCGTTTGATTAGTTGTTTAATTTTAATTTTTTTAAAGTGTTTTATTGGTTTTATGTTGTAAGTCTCCCAGAGCACCGCTGGTGGAGGGCAACTAAGCTAGTAATAAAAATTGATTGATTGATTGATTGAAATCTCTCTGCGCTTCCACTCCACCCTAACTCAGCAATTGATGGTCCTATTGGTTGTTCTGCTGTTGGATAATAAGCTAACATTTTGGAAAAAACATTTTTTGATTCGAAGGATCTAATTCGAATTACCCGCTTACCTGACAATGTGTTCCATTAAACACATTGAGTTTGACTTCTAAAAAGACATGCAATAAGTTATCTTGCACTGAAATCTTTGGTTGGTTTTTTGAATTTTAAATTTATTTTAATTGCATCCAAGAGAACACTCTATGGATGCTATTTTTATTTTATTTAGACACCTAGTTAATGAAAGGTATTGCAAAGACATGCATTTCCCAATGTACTTCATTTGGAAGAGTGTTCAAAACAAGAAAGCCAAGTTAAAATCCACCTAGCTCTGGGTGGGCTGTGTTCCAAATATCCAACTGGCACATACATTGATTGTGCACCAGTCATTTAAATGTAGCCTCGTTATATATAGCATTGTATTTAGACTTTAAAATTATATCATTTTTGCTAAGAAAAAAAATTGACGTTTTTCCTCCCTTCTTTTCCTAACAGCACGGAATGGGTGTTCCCTCCATTTCCATCATGCTCCATGAACTAATCAAATTGCTACACCATGCAAAATGCTGTGATGTTACCATTATACGCATCGGTACTTCAGGGGGATTAGGTGAGCAAAGAGTTTTGCGGCAGCCGGGCAGCGGGGATGCAAATGAAATACATCGCAGGAAAAGGTCATGCCTTTATGAGATTTTCATAACATTTTAAAAGAATTTCAAGTCAACAAATATCAGCCTGCCAAGACATATAAAGACTACAAATAGGTATTTTTCTAATGTAGCAACCCAACACTTGTTCTTCGCAGATGCACAAGGGGTGGGGGGTGGGGTGGGGATTACATTTTCACCATACTCTTCTGAATAATGCATAAGAATAAAAACACTCAAAAATAAAAATCTGAATTTGGTACTGCAGTTAGGGATTCACAAATTATTAATATTCATAAATACTACTTTTCCAGGCAGCAGTCAGATTGGAAAAAGGAGATCCATTCAGTTAGTGCAGGCTTGGACAAACTTTCTAACTTGGGGGACGCATGGCGGGCAGAGTAGGGTGGGTGGGCCGTAGTGGAGTGGGCGGGTCGGGAGGGAGGGGGTTCTTCCCAAGCCCCCTCTCTGCCCTTTCCTCTCCTTCCTCTTCTCTTTTGGAGGCAGAAAGTGAAGAAAAGATGTGAAACATTTGGATTCCAAAAGGGTTAGCCTTCGTCAGGATAAGATGATGGATGGAAGAGAAAAAGTGTATCTATTATACCCTGTATTTCCTACTCCTGATATAGAATCCTAGAGCTGGAAGAGACCCCAAGGGTCAGCCAGTCCAACTTCCTGCCATGCAGGAAGGCACAATCACAGCACTCCTGATAGACAGGCAGCCTCTGCGGAAAAGCCTCCAGAGAAGGAGATTCTACCACACTCCTAGGCAGCCTATGCCACTTTCCAACAGCTCTTACTCTCAGAAAGTTCTTCCTCGTCTTTTCAGTCAAATCTCTTTCCCTGCCATTCGAAACCATTGCTCCCTTATGCCCTGGCCTCCAGAGCAGCAGAAAGTCAGGTTTTTTTCCTCTTCCTCAATGGGACCCCCTTTAAATCTTGAAACATGGTTCTCATGTTCTCTTTCAACCATCTCTTCTCCCAGCTAAAAATCCCCCAAGAGGAAAGGCGGAAAGAAAAAGAAAAAGGGAGGGAGGGAGGAAGAGAAGGATGGAAGAGTGGAAGGGAATGGAGGGAGGTGAGAGAAGGAAGGCAGGGGGAGGAAAGACAAAAGGGAAGGAAGGAGGGAGGGAAGGAAGGAAGGAAGGAGAAAGAGAGAGGGGGAAGGAGGGAGGAAAGAGGAAAGCAAGGAAGGGTGAAAGAGAGAGATAAGGAAAGGAGGCAGGAAGAGAAGGAGGAAGGAAGAAAAGAGAGAAGGAAGCAAGGAAGAAAGGAAGGATAGAATTGTAAGAGAGAAAAGAGCCCAAGGGGCCACATCCAGCTCCCGGGCTTAGGTTTGCCCATACCTGAGTTAGTGTTATGGGTGCAAATGAATGATCTTTTCACCCCCTTCCATCATCCAATGAGTCTGAGACAATCAAAAACAGGACCTTTATTGTAAGTCTTCATCACAGCCTCATTTGCAGGTGAATGGAAATATCTTCCTCCCGCACCCCAGTTGCCAACTGTTCAGACTTCCATCACCTAGTTATGTATACATAACTGAGTAGATAACATAGAATTTTGGCCATTTTCAGTATAGTTGGCCCACCACATTTGTGGGTTCAACTTTTGCAGATTTGATTTTTCCTACATTGTTTAATATACTCTCTCTAGGGAGATTTAGGTCTTCCAGGATGACTCTATGATCAACTTCCATTAGAAGCTCATCATTGAGTCAAGCTGGAGAGATGTTCTCAAAGGGAGGAAAAATAGTTTTTTCCCATAGTTTTTCCACTTTTCCAGGGATCTCATACCCCCTAAACCTCCTGAAAGTGGAGTAATTACTATACTGTCTTGTGAAATAATGCTTTGAATAATGTACACAAATATACTTCTGAATTTAGAAGATAATACATATAATTTCTTTAATATATAGTTTCCAAGGAATATTATAATAGTCGTGGCAGTATTCTACCATACCTTAAAAGCATTTCCAGTACGTGCTTATCTTCTACTACACAAGCTCAGTACAGAACAATGAAAGATAGCTGTTTCACTCCTCTTGAGGTAGTTGAAGGAAGTTAGTCCCCAGAAATAAGAAATATCGAGATACTTTTCTAGCTATATCTGCTTAAATTTTATATCAAGAGTTATCAGGCCAGAATAATCTCAAGACCTAAGATTTCATAATCAGAACCTGAGCATTACTGATGTACCTGGTGATGTCACAAGGAAGGGTGTGGTGATGCCATCGCTTCTTATTCAAATACTCATAGAGGGAGAGAGAACATTTTCCTGGAGGGAAGTTAAATGTCTTGTATATTGCAATATTTATTTAAACTACTTAACCTTTGCAAACCACAGCAACCTGTTCAGCCAGTTAGATGGTTACCTGTCTAACTGGAGGGTTGCGTGTAGCCTTGCCTCTCATCCAGAGATCTGGCAACCCTTATTTATTTTACATGATTAATCCAAAGTAGGCCGTGCATGTAGGTTAATAATGAGACGCTGATATTGTGTTTTTAACGTTAAATGTTAAATTGTATATGTTGAAATTGTATTGATAATTGTTGATTTGTTTGTCTTGAGCAGTTCCTGCTATTTGTACACCGCATCGAGTCGCCTTTGGGCTGAGAGAGGCGGTCTAGAAGCAAAGTAAATAAATTATAATAAATAGGTTAACAATGATGTGGACTGCAGGGTCAAGCCTTACATTCTTACACTATCTCCCCCACCATGTATGTGGACTGTAATGTGAAGATAGTCTTACGCATACATGTGTATCTCATTTCATTAACTACATACAGAATGTGGTTTTCTATGCAGATTATATAAGTACAGATGGAGGAAAATGTCGTCATGCAATACTTGTGGCCTGTCTTCCCTTAGTGATAACATACTTGTCCAGTTTGCTTATCAATTGATCTTCAAGTTAGCAATATCAGATAAAGACAGTTGTGTTAGTTTGTATCAATAGGGAAAGGAATCTGGTTAGATGCATTGGATGATTGCAAACTGAGCCCGTGAAAGCTTTTTCTCAATCTCAAAGGTGCTACAAAATCTCTTTGCATGCACAATGACAGATACTGAAGACTTCACTGCAGTAATCAAAATTGAAAACAATTTTCAAGTATAGGGAAATTCAGTCATATACAAGGATTGAATGAAAAGTAATGCCTCCACCTTCTTAACTCCTTAACAGATGGCAGTACTGGTATGTGGCAGGTACTGGTTTGTTCAGTAGATTCTCCTCTACAGTTCCATTTTGGTGGGAAGCCTTAGCATTGAACGATTGTGTTGTTAAAGTGTGAAGTATGGAACTTTGCGCACACGGTCGGTCAATGCAACTTAAACAACATGCAGTTATTGAATTCTTAACAGCAGAAGGTGTCACCCCAGAGATTAATCAGAGAACGCAAGCTGTTTATGGTGATTGTGTTGATGTGAGTACTGTGCGTCATTGGGCGAGTAAGTTTAAAGATGTTGAGGTGGGAACATCTGACTTGCGTAACAAAGAGTCGGACATCCTGTGACAGCAACCACCGAGTTTCGCAAGCAAAAGGTTGACAGATTAATTCAGGACGATCGTCGTATCATTCAGAAAGAAATGTCAAGCATAATCAGCATTTCACAAGAACATGTAGGCCACATTATTGCTTTGCTTAGCTATCAGAAGATCTGTGCATGATGGGTACCCAGGATGCTGACACCTGAAATGAAAGCGCACAGACTTGAATTTCGCCAGGAACCATGACGGCTTCAGAAAACTTGTTCATCTTTGGCAGAAATGTATCCAATTGTCTGGTGATTATGTGGAAAAGTGAATAGTGGTAGTTAAAGAGCACATTCTAAGGATTATTTCTGCATTTGATTTATTAAAATATTTCCATCCAAACCCAAGTAACAAAGGTGGAGGCATTACTTTTCATTCAATCCTCGTACCTAGTGGCTTCAATGTGACACATAACCTTGAATCAGTTCTGCATTTGTGTAAACTCAGCTTTCCAAATGCCTTGTTATATTTGGAACGCATCCTTTTGATCAGGCATCCTTTTGATCAAGTGGCGCTTTAATCTGTTAACATCTCTCTGTTTTTAGGAATTGAACCTGGCTCTGTTGTAATAACAGATATAGCAGTGGATTCCTTTTTTAAGCCTCAGTTTGAGCAGGTGATACTGGACAATGTGGTAGTACGAAGCACCGAACTTAACCAAGACCTTGCGAATGAATTACTGAAATGTAGCAGAGAGATTGAAGATTTTCCAACGCTTATTGGTCATACAATGTGTACCGATGATTTTTATGAGGGTGAGTATACATAACCATTTTTTTAATCTTAAATATAAGAATGGCTATAAAAATAATGATGTAACAAGATCTATGCAGGATGAGACTGCAGGTCTAAGTGGTCTGGCATTCAATTCATGCAATAGTCAACAATTGCCTTTCAGAAGCTCACAAGCAGGAAAACGGTATAATAACATCCTCCCTCCCATGTTTCTGCAGTTATTGGTGCTGATTGATGTTTGGTACAGAAAGAATATGAAGTTGTTATGACTAGTAGCCACTGATACCGCTATCTTCCATGAATTTGTACGATTCCCTTTAAAGTCATCCAAGTTGGCATGCATCACTTTAACTGAAGACATTGCGGCATCATGACATGACACAGCCAGATTTTTGTTGGCGCTGCTCAGGATGTTTATTGTCAATTTTCTTCTTGTTCTTTCAGCTGATTTGAAAGCCTTTCAAAACAACACATGCATGCATGTGCAGGCATGTCGTGTACACATACACAAATCTCTATGTATAAAGTTGTTATGATGAGTAGCCACTGATACCTCTATCTAAGTACTACTAAGTTCAATGGGGAACACTTCTGTGTAGTCATTAACTGGCTATATGCTTCATTGAATATGGATGGATTTCTGAGTAAACATACTAAGGAAATTTCATTTCCTTATCCACATCTCTTCACAGGATCAGCTAGAATTATTTTCCTCAATTTCTTCTGTAATTGCCTCAAGATGAAGGCAATTACAGAAGCCTTCATCTTTGTTCCCTATCTGCCCCACATTTGCCAAATTTTAGAGAACACAAACACCATATGCCAAGAAGTTCTGTTTTTGGGTGTCCCCCCCCCCTGTTTTTGGGAAGAGTCTTCCCAAAATAGAAATGGAATTCAGGGTTCCAAATTACGGATCCGAACAACCCCCCTCCTAATATCCCGGAATCTTCCTGAAAACAGAACGGGGAGCACCCGAAATGCAAAACAAAAACAGAACGGATTCGCACATCCCTACCAAGAAGGTTCACTGCAATGCAATCTACATGGGGTTGCTTTTGGAGATGTTTTGGAAGCATCAGTTAATTATGATACACAGGGACCAGGATTTTAAAGCAATTTGTTTTTGTCACATTTTAAGGTAGCATTGCAGAAGTTCGCTAGCTGCGTGTCTACTCCTTAATACTGGTGTTTACTTTAAGAATGGTAAATGACTTGAAGCCTAAATAATTAAAGGAGCTCTGAAGGCCCATTCCAGGCTAACCTACCTACATCCTTAAAGGTCATCAACTGACAGAAATGCCCAAATTGTCCCACCACCTGAGATGAGAGGAGAAACATCTGTACTACCCTCCGTAGTTGCCCTCTTGGTTACTGTGAGCAAGACAGAAGGCAGATGGGCTCTGCTCTTTTGACATTCATCTGAAGCTAAATGCCAGACTTGGAGAGATCCTTGCTCAGAATCAGGTCTTGCAGGCAGGAACACCTGGAAATCACCTCTGAGACAGGTGGCTTACTGTCTGCTTTTTCTTGCTGTTTAATGAGTTTTATTTACTGATAAGGCCAGCCCTGTCAAATAAGACCCTTCTTAGTGCACAGTACTTCCCCATGGGAGGACTGAAATAAAAAAAACGGTGAGCAAACCTTCTCACCTGTGGCACAGTTTTTACAGAATACCTTCTTCAAACATCTTCCTTTAAGAATTGATAATAAAAAACCAAAAATGTTTGTTCAGCATTTTAAACTCTTCTACTTGTTTTCCTTAAAACAAATATCACCACAAATATTTTACTTTGTCAGTTAACGGTCAGCCTCCCACATTTCCTAGTCAAGGGCCTAAAACCCCCATGAAAGTGGGATAAATCCACTACTTCCGGGGTCTGGACTGCAGTCCAGACACCATTCCTAGAGTTTTCCAGACTAAATTAGCCCGGAAAACTGCGGGAATACCTACTCCCCTCCCCCACAGCCCCCACCTCGTCCCTTTGAAAAGTAAAATAAACTTACCCAGCCTCCATGACAGTCTTGGGGCAGCTATCCTGGTGCATAGAAATTACTCGTCAAGACAGCAGGAGGGGGGGGGATTCCCCCGCCGCTCTCCTGGTGCATAATTTTTAAGTGCCAGGAGAGCTACTCCAAGACTGTAATGGAGGCTGGGTAAGTTTATTTTACTTTTCAAAGGGGCCTGGGGGCTTTGGGGGAGGGGGGAAGGGTCTCCAGCTGTTCTCACGGGCCAGTCTCATGAGATCATCTGGACACCCACTCCAGAAAGCACGCGCTTTCTGGGGTGTGTGTGAACAGGTCCCCAGGAAGATCTGTGTTTTTAAAATGCAGATTCTCCTAGGGGAAAGGCTTGTCTGGAACTGCCCTCAGGTAACCCAGTTCAAAGCAGATATTGTGGGATTTTCTGCCTTGATATTCTGGGTTGTATGGCTGTGTGGAAAGGCCCCTAGAGATTCCTTGAATAATCAAAAGTCAAAACCACAAATGTGGAGGAACAACGGTATTTTCTTGCCCTGTTTTGAAATCCTTGTAAACTAGCCTGGAATTGAGAAATGATGAGCTGTTTCTATTTGTGTTTGGAAAAAAGCATAAAAATCTGATTTCCCATTTCCTTCATTTTGACACAGAAAATAAGATACCCAGTGCCTTATCTTCCTCTTCCTCAAAAGCCAGTAGCTATTCATTGACAGTCAGAAACAAGCATATTATATTAAACACTTAAAGTAAAATACTCCCCTGTCAATAATCATACCATCATGTTAACAGCTGGATTACACTTCAGTTACTTCCAGTGATAGGATTATAGCCTTGAAAATTACCTTACTGAAGAAAAATGTCAAGAAGTATGGCATTTATGTAAATAACCATTAGCACCTTTCTAGTACCCTGGAACCTTTTCTTTGGAGGCAATTAAATGCTGTTTGCAAAGCGGATGGGACTGAATAAATAGAGAATTAATAATCTGAAGACTATTTATAAACCATGGGATCAGTTTGCAAGCATGGCCATCTGTGGTTTTTGCTCGAGGCCACATTTTATCAAAGCCATTTCAGAGGATTAATGTACCTAAATTAAAAATACAATGAAACAGTTTGCTCAGGTGAGGAGCTCTGCAGGTATTTGGCCGTATTCAAAAATGCAAGTTGAAAAGCAAAAAGCAGTGCTTCTTAATATCCTCAGTAACAGCTCAACCCCCTGTCTCTCCTCAGAAGTTATCCCCACTGGGTTTACTCCCATGTAAGTGGCCACAGGAATGCAGGGAAATTCCAGCTATTGGCTAAAACACTAATTAAAGTGATTACTTGCAAGATCCTTTAATTCCACAAGGAAGCTTGAGTTTGTGACCTTAATTAGAGATGATTTCCCAGAGAGCTTAATTCATGTGGAGTAATACTTATTCACATATACATGTGCACATTTTACTTTTTTTCCAAGTTTGAAAGTCATCATTGTCCTTCAAAACCAGATATGCCTTGGCTCCCTTGCCTTGGGGCTATGCTTTTCTTGGTGCAGAATGATGGAAGGCAAGTTGAACCACGGTATATATCAGAGCATTTTCTGACGTCCCGTATTTGAAAAGTTTGGGTGCATCTACACTGTAGGATTAATGCCATTTTACACCACTTTTAATGGCATGGCTCAATGCTACGGAATCCTGGGATTTGTATTTTGGTGAGGCACTAGCACTCTTCGGTAGAGAAAGCTAAAGGCTTGAACGTCCATAATTCCATAGCATTAAGCCATAGCAATCAAAGTCATGTCAAAGTATTAATTCTATAGTGTTGCTTGACACTTTATTTATTTATTTACAATATTTCTATACCGCCCTTCTTAGCCTGAAGGCGACTCGAGGCGGTTTACATATGGCAGTCAATTCCTACAAGATAAAATATAATCAAAAACAATTAAAACAATAAGTATATAAAAAGAGTAAAAAACCAGCAGTTAAAATCATAAAAATACCATTCTCGGTGTCTCATCGTTAAAATCATTTTCCATCGCATCGTCATATCATTCCATACATCACATTTAAACAATTATACTGCATCTGCAAAGGCCTGTTTGAACAGCCAGGTCTTAACTTTCTTTCAAAATGTTAGGAGGGAGGAGGCTGATCTAATGTCCCTAGGGAGGGTGTTCCATAGCTGGGGGGCCACCACTGAGAAGGCCCTGTCTCTCGTCCCCGCCAACCAGATCTGCGAAGAAGGCGGGATTGAGAGCGGGGCCTCTCCAGATGATCTTAAACACCTAGATGGTTCATAGGGAGATATGTGTTCGGATAGGTGAGCTGGACCAGAACCGTTTGTGTCTCTCTGTTAAGAAAAAATCAAAGGCACAATGACCCATCTTCCAGCTTTGTGGTTTTGTGCCTTCAAGTAATTTCCAACTTTGGGCAAATCTAAGATGAAACTAACACAATATCTTATGGTTCTGAGAGTGTTTGACTTGCCCAAAGTCATCCAATGGGTTTGCATAGCTAAGCAGAAAATTGAACCTTGCTTTCCAGAGTACAACACTAAATCATTGTGCTATGGTGGGATGTACTAATTTGCACCAATGGTTTGACAATGCACCAACTATGTCTTTGAGTCCCTGGTCTCCACTACTACCACATTAAATGCAAGCCAATGATTAGCATACCACCTTTATGCAGGAAGAGTATAGATTTTGACTGCAGTAGCAAGGCACTTGTGTTCTTTGACCCACTAGCGCTCTCCTCCATAGCTGAAAAAAATCACAGCAGGGGCCCTGCCTACACCATTGTGTCTTCTATCATATTAGTGCTCTTATTCCATTATTGGCTTGTACTGCTTTCCTATGCATAAGAGTAATAAAGAGCACATTATCCTTAATTTATTGATTCTTCTCCATAATAATATAGCTTTTTGTTGGATTGCACATTTTTATGTGTCTCTTTGTAGTTCACTTGGTGCCGTTTTGTTGTAATGTTAATAAATACATGGAAGATAAGATATTAATATTTCAAAGAGCATGCTATTAAAATGAAATAAAAAACCAGCGAGCTCTTAATTTCAGCAGGACGTTGGGATATTAACCGTGCGTTTTCTAAAGAAAACTTGCTTTGATTGTAGAAGTCAGCTCTGCCAGCACTAGTTTTGAGCACAGAACACATGAAAGTACAAAATACTGATGCTTCCTTTTTCTTTCCCCAATTTTTATCCTCCTAAGGTCAGGGACGATTAGATGGAGCGTTGTGCTCATTCTCCAATGAGAACAAGCTGGAGTACTTAAAAAGAGCATACGATGCTGGAGTGAGGAACATAGAAATGGAGTCTACTGTATTTGCAGCCATGTGCAGGCTTTGTGGCCTTAAAGGTAAGTCAGAGGGCACATCTATTCTCTTTCCTTCATGCTTCCTCAACACAAACCACCTCTAATCTCTCTTCAGCACAAAATACTTGATCGCTATATGATTTTCACAGGGACATCAATTTTACTTCTGCTCAGCATTCATAGTAATGTGTTACTGTTTATTTATTATGATTTTTTTCATGTGTATGTTGGCATCAAAAATTTTCCATTAGTATGTTGTAAACTGCCTGGAGTCCCCCCAGGGGTGAGAAAAGTGATATATAAATACAGTAGGTAGTAAATAAGTAGGAGCCCCCGGTGGCGCAATGTGTTAAACCTCTGAGCTGCTAAACTTGTTGACTGAAAGGTCGCAGGTTCGAATCTGAGGAGTGGAGTGAACTTCCGCTGTTAGCCCCAGCTTCTGCCAACCTAGCAGTTCAAAAACATGCAAATGTAAGTAGATCAATAGGTACCGCTCCGGCAAGAAGGTAACAGGGCTCCATGCAGTCATGCTGGCCACATGACCTTGGAGGTGTCTGTGGACAACACCGGCTCTTTGGCTTAGAAATGGAGATGAGCACCAACACCCAGAGTCGAACATGACTGGATTTATTTACTTTAATGTTAAGTAAATAAGTAGCTATCCATATTTTTCAGGTGTGGTGGATGGTGTCAAATAACAGAAGACCTATTTTCCATATACAGTATGAGCCCTGTATCCACTTTTCTTAGTCAGCATTCCCTGAAGTATGTACAGAGGAGATTTCAGGAGCTTGGGGCATTATCCAAATCACATATTGTAGGGCTCCCATACGACTGGATTTGCTATATTAAATCCATATTCTAGGCCTTCTGTACCTAGTTATCCATTAGGGCCATTCGCTAGCCTAGATTCTAAGACTTCATTTTGTTTAAAAGGTAAGGACAATGTAACCAGAGTGCAGAAGAAAGAGAAATTGAAAGAGTCCATGATGGAGTTCAGGGGGGAATTGCTAAAACATCAAAATAGGATGTGTTGATAATTAAAAGCAACTGGTCTGTAAATATAGAAAATGAAGCAGAAGCAAAAATTACTGGAGAATTTGGTGAGGTTCAAGAAAAAGAGGCAGGAGATTAATCAATTGAATTTTGTGAAGCCAACCGTTTATTCACTAAAAACACATACTTCAGGCAGTAAATGTGGACATTGCCTGATGGTCAATATAGAAATTAAATAGACTCCATAATTGGAAGCAAAAGATGGAAAATTCCCACCTCTCTGCAAAAATGAGCCCAGGAGCAGATTGACAAAGAGTATGTACTACACAGATACCGGAATGTTGGTGGACATGAAAAAAAGAATTGGCTTAAAGCTAACCTTAAAAACTGTGGCATAGAGATCAAGAATTGGGAAGCCCTGGCCCTTGAATGCTCTAACTGGAGTTCAGCTGTGACCAGCAGTGCTGTGGAATTTGAAGGGGCATAAATGAGGGTGAAAGGGAGAAATGTGCCAAGAGGAAGGAGTGTCAAGCCAACCCAGACTGGGAACGCCTTCTGTCTGGAAACCGATGTCCTCACTGTAGAAGAATATGCAAGTCAAGAATAGGGCTCCGCGGTCACATATGTATCCACCACCAAGACACTATACTACTCAGACAACCAGGGATCACCCAATTACAAAGAAACAATGACCAAAAATTAAAGTCAAGCTAAAGAGAAGTACCATTCAAAAATGCTGCCTGAAGAATTTGATGTGCACTATTAAGCTCTATTGACTGGGAGTCAGGAGAAATCTGGCCTGCAGTCCAGGATGTTATGAAGGAATAATGCAAAAAGATGCCATCTGCAGCCAAAAAGAAAGAAAAGCATCATTGGGTAAAAGATGAAACTCTTCAAGCTGTTAAGGGTAGACAAGAAGCAAAAGTAAAAATATGACACAAATAGGAGAATTCTGAATGCAACTGTTCAGCGACTTGGCCACAAAGAGAATGTGGACTACTATAGCAATCAATGAGGAGAAGTACAAAATCACTACAAGAAGGTTGAAAAAGAGACCTCTTCCACAAGCTCTGAGAAATCAAAGGGAAATTTAAATCATGAGTGAGGATGCTATATGACTAAAAGAAAACACATTGCATGATTAAAAAGAAATATAAGAGAACATGGAAAGAATACACTGAAGTGAGGTTTTCCCCTGACATTAAGCCCAGTCGTGCCCGACTCTGGAGGTTGGTGCTCATCTCCATTTCTAAGCCAAAGAGCCGGCATTGTCCATAGACACCTCCAAGGTCATGTGGCCAGCATGACTGAATGGAGTGCCGTTACCTTCCCGCCAGAGCGGTATCTATTAATCTACACACATTTGCATATTTTCAAACTGTTAGGTTGGCAAAAGGCTGGGGCCGACAGCGGACGCTCACGCCACTCCTCGGATTCGAACCTGCGACCTTTCGGTCAACAAGTTCAACAGCTCAGTGGTTTAACCCAGGAAAACACTGAAGAACTATATTAAAAGGTGAAAAGGATGACAAATTCATTCAAGGAAGAACTATTTGAAGATGAACCTATAATTTTAGAAAGTAAAGTGGACACGGCACTCCCAAGAAAAGATAGCATACCCAAAAAAGTTGTTTCAAGCAATAGACACAAAATCCATTCAACCTCTAACGAAATTCTGCCAAACAACGTGGAGAATGAAGTCTCCTCCTCCTCCTTTCCCCCTTTGTCCTCAGTTTATTTTAATTGAGGTCCCTTCTACATTGCCATATAAAATCCAGATTATCTGCTTTGAACTGGTTTATATGGCAGTGTAGACTCATCAAATCTAGTTCAAAACATAATCTGAATTTTATACTTGGTTAACTCAAGAGAGGGGATAAGAGAGCCAGGTTAAAATCTTGCTCTTCACAGCAGGGCCAGGTAAAAGCAGACTCCTGCACCCTCTCCTGGCTGATGCGTTCTTCCTCCTTAATCACATTTGCCATCTTGATCAGTGTGATGTGCCCTGAAATGTGCATAGTCTTTCACATAGAAGGAATATTTTGCACACTGAATCATGCAATCTGACTAGCTCCCATCTCCATTTTAAGATGGTACAATCCAGTCTCTGTTGAGGTTTTTTTAGCCACACAAAAGAACTAAGCCACGATCTGCTCTTATGTCTACAGCTAGATCCTGAATAAAAAGCACCCGTGGAACAAAACTTGAGCGGATCCAAAAATCATATTGCTTTTTTGGAAACCATTAAAGGGTGTGTGTGTGTGTGTGTGTGTGTTGTTTCATTCTTCAGAGACTGCAAAGGTCACTGAAACCCTGTTGACATGCAGGGGAAGACATTCAGTTTTGTTCAGGGGATTGTTAAAAAGTTGAACATAACTGTTTGTATTATATAATAAAAAAGAATATTTGTATGTACAGTATGTGGGTTTGTGGGTTTGTGGATTTGTTGATATGTGGCCAGCTTTCTGATTGGTTGCCACTGTGGGATTATTTGCATAACGCCTCTGATTGGCCAGCTTCACCAACATTCCGACACTCTAAAGTGGCAGAGGGGGGTAAGGAAAAGCCCTGAGGCAGTCAGACATGGTGGGAGTTTAAGGCCAAAACAATGACAGAACAAGACCAAACTTGGCACACAGAACCCCCAAGACCCACTCTACATCCTGGTGCAATTTGAGGGAGGATGGACCATGGATGACGGGATTTGCAGTACTTAAACTCACTTCCTTACAGCACTGTGGCCCACACCAATGACAAATCAGGACCAAACTTGGCACACAGAGGCCCAATGGCCCACTTTACAAACCTGGTGCAGTTTAAGGCGGGATGGCTCAGAAATGATGGGATTTGCAGTACCTTCACCCGATTCATTTCCCACAGAACATTGCAGCCCCTACAAATCACAGACTAGGCCCACACTTGGCACACAGAGTACCCACTCTACATCCTGGTGCAGTTTTGAGTGGGACGGACCACGGATGATGGGACTTGAAATACCTTCACTCACTTTCTGAGACCGCTGCGACCCTCATCCAATGACTGATCAAGACTACACTTGGCACACAGAACCCACATGACCTGGTGCAGTTTGGACAAGGGGGGGATCGTGGATGATAGGACTTCCAGTACCTTCACTCACTTCCAGAGCCCTCGATGCAACCCTCATCCAATGACTGATCAAGACCACACTTGGCACACAGAGTCCCCATGACCCACTCTACATTCTGGTGCAGTTTGGAGGATGTACAATGGATGATGGGACTTACAGTACCTTCCCTCCCTCACTTCCCAAGACCGCCGCGACCCTCATCCAATGACTGATCAAAACCAAACTTGGAAACAGGGCCCCTATGGCCCACTCTAAATCCTGGTGCTGTTTGGAGGAGGATGGATCATGGGTGATGGGACTTGAAGTACCTCCACTCACTTCCTGAGACCGCTGCAACCCTCATCCACTGACTGATCGAGACCAAACTTGGCACACATAACCCCCATGGCCCACTCTACATCCTGGTGCAGTTCGGAGAAGGATGGACCATGGATGATGGGACTCGCAGTACCCTCACTAACTTCCAGAGACCACTGCAAGCCACATAACCAACTGATAAAGACCAAGCTTGCCACACAATGCCTTTCTCAATTAACCCGGGCAGGGCCGGGTCCCCAAGCTAGTTATAAAATATACAAGGCTGAAATTATGTTTGGCCAGAGATTAGAAAAGTAACTTTTTAAAAATAAAAAGCCCAGAATGCTTGTCTACCTTTAACTGGGCAAAGAAGAATTCTTGTCTACCCTTAACTCACCCAGAGGACCTTTTTATTGGATGCCCCGAGACTGTGAAACGACCAGATGGAAGAGCTCTCACAGCTAAATGAGTGGTCGAAATTTAAGACACAACTTGAAACCAATCTCTTCTATCAAGCCTACCCAATCAATTCTAAGCATGTATTTTGAACATGTGTCTTGTATCTACTGTATTTTTTATCGTTGCTCTGTGTATTTTAAATACTGATAAGAGGTATAAAATCCTTGTCATGGCTTTCCACAAAAGCAAGTTGACCAAAGAATAATGTTATAGGTCCTAGAGCAGTGGTCTTAACCTGTGGGCCACGGACCACCAGTGGGCTGCGAGGAGAAAAGTTTGGTCCACGAACCTCCTTTCTCTTTATTTTATTTTATATTATTTATTTTATTTCCACTCCTTTTGCGCCGCCTGCCACTCCTTCCTTATTGCTAACCATGGCATATGTTCTGTATCAGAAACTAGAGCTGATGTGGTCTATCTATGAGTACCCCAAACCGAATCTAAAATCCGATTCGTAACCTTTTTGGTACTAGTGTTGGAGAGTGGTCCCTGATCATAGTGGTTCCTGGTCAAAAAAGTTTGGGAACCACAGTTCTTGAGAGAACTTTTTTTGGTATGATAGAAGCATGTAGGACAGTGGATGTGGCAGTAAATTATAGCAACCTGTGGAAAATTAAATCTTTTTCCTGCAAATATGTGTTATCGAACAGCTGCCAATCCCCCAGGCCGGCTGTCTGACAACCGGACAAGCCCCGTGGACTGACCACGGGGCAGAGACCGCGAGGGTTCAGTTAACCTGCCGAGCCCGGAGCGACTAGGTCCTCGTAGCCTACCCGCCTCCCGTAGATCCAATTATGCTCACCAATACTGCAAGGTAGAAGCCACGAAATTGTTTATTCTGCTCAGCTGAGAGGATGCGAACCGCAATTCCCTGATTCCCGCAAAGAACGCATGCATGTACATTCAAAACATTGGTTTTTAAAGGTTACAGAACTGTCAAAACAATTGAATTTCCCGCCTGTCCCCTTCTGGGCCGGCTCCGTCGGTGATTGGTCGGAACGTTGGGAGTGATGGGATTAATGAGATGGTACGTCATTCTTGAGAATGAAAGAGGAAAAGGGGAAGAGGCCTGATGACAAAAGGGCCTATTTTGGGGCACACCTGGGTTCCGAAGCCAGTTGCGACACCCGCTGTGAAGAGCAAACTTTTATTGTCCAAGTTCCAAAGACGAGTTTAGTTAGACTGGAAACCGACCGTTAAATTCGCCGCCTCAGGACTGATGAAACGTGGGGCCAAGACAAGGGCTTAGCTTATCCATAACAAGATTTCCATCAGAAAAACGCATGCAATATGAATAATGGTGATCCATAAAGATTTCGGGAACAGGGCGCAGTCGCATTCCTCTTGACAAAACATAGTAAAACACCCTCAAGGCAATCCTTTCTTAACAAGGGCAAGAGGGGAAGGGAAGGGTTACAAGGGGTCAAGGGAGACATGGGGACAATATTGTACAGATGTACAGGTACAGGGATGAACCTTTATTATGATTTCTGCTTTCCTGATGTCAGCCCAAATGCAAAACAGATGTGGCCCCCTGCTTCATAGGCCAATTCCTTTCTCAAAACTTTTCTTCCTGGGCTCAGAGATGTCCCAAGAATGAGGGGAGAGGGGGAAAGAGGAGGATAAAGACAAAAAGTGTAAAAGCAAAAATAAGTTCCTTTCCTCCCTTTGGAGGTCCCGAACCCGGGATTCCGTCCCGACCGGCCTTGGCCCTGCCGCTTGAGCTATCGCACCTCGGCCTTGGACGCAGCTCTCCGCGCAGTCTTAAGGCGCCCGGGACGCGGGAGCCGAGAAAATATATATAAAAATTCAGGAGAAATAGGGAGAAAGTCAGAAAGAGAAAGAACCCTTTTGGACAGGCTCCAGCGGGGCTTAGGGAAAGGACGTGTGGGTTTCCACCCGGGAACAGGCGTGCGTGCTGAAGTTGGGACTTGTTCACTCGCGGAACGACCTGCGGTTTGAGAACTGTTGGCCTCGACAACATATGGAGGAATAGTTTTAAGTGACTGGGTTGTACCAACTCATACTGAAGATGGGAGCTCACATAGTGAAATGCTTCCCCACTTTTAAAAAACATACTCAGCACAATACTTTTTTAATTTTAAAAAATCTAGTAGTTGAGAAAGTAATATAATCCGCAAACTAATATAAGGAACATTTTTCAAAACCACACTGAATAAAAACAAGTAGCATTGACATTTATTTTAGTCTCTTAATTTTATAAATTGCTTCAAGATTTTAAGCAGTCTACACATTGATTAAAACAAATTGAACATACCATTTTCAGTGGTAGCTTAACTATCTTTTGTCTCCTGAAATAAACAAGATTCAGCCTAATTTATGTCAATGTTTAAGCGGGGATACAGTCCTTCATTATTAATTGATTGAAATTAATTGATTTAAAGCTTTTGAATTCCTAAAATGAGCCCGGTTTATCGGGATGCAATATATATTTGAGATTTTTCTTAACACAGGCACTGTGAAATTGCAAAGGAGAAGTACATTGTAGATGGGGAATTGACCTTTCTCTTCCTAAAGAAATGCTGCTTCAAACATTATGCTATGACCTCAGCTTTATCTAAAAACAAATAATTGCTCTCCTTTCTCTATATCCTGCTGTCTTTGCTATAACCAAAATTATATGAATTTGCTAGATAAATTGATCACCACAAACTGATACAAATATGTTGATTAAAGCTGTTCTTATGACAAGAGCATGAAGAAATTACTTTGTCAGGCTTTGGCGACTTTGGAAAGTTACGTAGCCACATTTTCTCCCTAGGAGACCTTGGAAAACCCCATGGCATCCCATCACAAAAAAATCAGTTTTTGCTCCCAAATGACTTCTGGGCTGGGGCGTTTTGCCATGTTTTTGGCTTTCTGGGACATTTTAGGCCTAGAAGAAACCTTTCTTTTTAAAGCAATTGAAAGCCACTTCTGGTTTACTTCCTATTTTGATAAAGTCCTCTCCTGGGTCTAATATGGCCCTTGGGAAGCAAAAACATGGCTGAATTCCTCCACATCTCCTAAAGTGCATTTGTGCTTGAACTCTGAGGGTCCTGGCGACCACAAAAAGGACTGCTTTGCTCACCGGTGCTCTGTCCTAATACGGGAAAGTGCTATCGCACTAGTTAAATTAAGAGTTCCAGCCTACCATATCATGAAAAAAATATTATTCACAACTTCTTGTTAGAATTAATCAAACAGAATAAAATAGGTATATCTCTATGTTTAATTTTTTTTGGTATAATCCATATAAAAACAAGCCTGAACACATGCCTGTATGCTTGTCTCATTTCTAGCTGCAGTGGTCTGCGTGACTCTCCTGGATCGACTGGAAGGTGACCAAATCACAGCATCTCACGAAGTTCTAGTGGAATACCAACGACGACCTCAACAACTAATTTCAATGTTTATCAAGAAGCATCTTGGACTATGGAATCAAACAGAACTATTAGATAAAGAATTAGTCTAAATATATACTCTTATATATATGCCATGATGTTATAATATGAGACCATATTAATGTCTAGATATTTAGATTTGCTCAGAGAGTAGCTTGTACAGTATAAATATGTGTATTTGTGTGTGTTTCTATAGGACACCTGTGGACTTAAGTTGACCCCATGTATTTCATAGGATTTTCTTTAAAAAGAAATATTCAGAATTTTTTTGCTGTCACTCTCCTCTGAAATGTAGCCTACAACACTTAGTATTCTCCTTTGAATATTCACTAGTGAACCAAATGGCAATATTTGTTTCTTTTATACTTTTAAATTCAGTGGCAATTTACAACAGCTTAATAAACACCTTAATTATGTACCATTTTAACTGCAACACCATGGTGAGTTTGGTGTGTCACTGCAAGGAGACGCTTCTGTGTTATTAGCCATATAAAATCAATGAAGGAAATGTATGAAAGCATCAACTGGATGGAAAAGAAGAGAGGAAAACCCCAAGTGGTCAAGAAGAAAGTTATTTATTTAAAATCCAACATGGGTTTGTTTCAAGTTGTTCTTTCTTGGCAGATCCACCACTAGCATCAGGTGGATTGAAGGAGCCACCTCAGGCAACAGTAAGAAATTATTCATTATTTAAGTTGGTGTTATTGTATTTTTATTACCAAGCATGGGAGAAGATGCTTGTGAGGCGCTCTCTCCCTCCCTCCCTCCCCCTCCCTCCCTCCCTCCCTCCCTCCCTCTCTCTCTCTCTCTCTCTCTCTCTCTCTCTCTCTCTCATGCACCCAAATGACCTGGTTGGCTCCAAGTATGAAAACTTGTCTTCAGTAGGTCAAGGACACTGTTTGTTACTTTGCCTCAAGTAGCAAATTGTCTTTTCTGGCACTGTTCCCTGAGTAACAATTTTCAAGCCACCTATATAGACTCTTGCCAATGCCCTTTACTACAAAAGCAAGTTGCAACAGCACGGAGCTACCATATTGAAAATGGTTGTTTCAAATGCCCCTGAGAAAGAGCAACTGTTTAAAGCACATTGAGTGTTAAATAATTTTCTCTCACAAATCTGAAGATTTCTTCCCTTTTTTTCAACATAAAATGCACAATTATCTTTCCACACCACATCTCCTTCTTTGATGTATGCCGTGTGAAATCCTGGGTTTATCAAGAACGTTGCTACATTTTGAAGGGATTCATTTATCTTACGGTGTCACAAACAAAACGTAGATAAATTACTGCTTATTTGATTGTGAGATGCCAGACAAAATTGCCTATTGGTTCTCGTGATGTACAGCTTGAGAGAGAAAAAACACTTCTGCACATCCCCATGACTCTTTAGGATACTCGTTCTGTTGCTTGACTCGGGGTACCTGTGTTGAGTGCACTTACTATTTCCATATAGTTATCCTGCATTTCTCATAGAAAGATGCATATCAGATGAAAGAGCACAGTGGGATATAAAACAGGTCAACTTTTCGTGCAAGTCAGTCCTTGCACTTCTGACACAATAAAAAAGTCCTGTATAATGAAATCATAACATAGGAAGGATGGAAATACTCAAAGAAAAATACAGAAAAGCAACACATCTAAATTTTTCCAGATGTTGACAGCACTTCAGTCTAGGAAGGAAATACAGTCAAGTACAGTCAGGTGACAAATGTGTGTTATAATGCAAGTTTAGATCTCCACTTGACTTATTTAAGTGTTCTTTATGGAGACTTTGGGACTCATCACGAGGTTGCACCGAGTGCCGGGATTGCCCACCAATTCACCATGGAAGCTGGCGAATCTCAATGCTTAGGCTCATCAATGTGATGAGGTTTCTTGTCTGTATCAGCAGTGACCATTGGAAAGTAAAGATAGGATATGTGTCTACTCAAATATTAATTCCACTAAGGGCTTGTTATTGTGCATTTTCAAATAGTGTCTGACTTAAGGGTTTTTCTGAGTCTTTCTGGGAATGATAGTGAGACTTACCCAAGGTCACTTAGTGGGTCTCCATGGCCGAGCAGGGAGTTGTTCAATGCTCAAACCACTACACCCTGTTTCCCCCCAAGTAAATGCTCATCATGGAGGCTGTTTATAATAGTGAGCCAAAGTAATGTTTGTACCCCAAGGATTACTTCACAGTTGACTCAGAAGTAAGTCTGTTATTCTGGCATATTATTGTTTGTTCAGCACACCTGTGAAGAAGTACTCAAATGTTATTTTAGAGCACAGTGGGTAACTTTTCCTTTTAGGCATCCGTCAGGCATTGATCAAGCAGTTTCAAAATATTTAGACAGAAGATGTCATTGTATGGCAACTCCATAGCCTCACAGAAAATGTTCTGGGTTGATTATGCTGTGATCCTAGCTGAATATGAAATACTATGATGCTGGTTTCATACTGAAGTGATTCAGTAAATGCCAGGTGATGCACCTCAACATGACAGAGGGACCCGAAAAAAGAAGAAGAGAGAGTTAACTGATTTAGAAATGAAATTTAAAATGACTACTGACAAGCAATATACATATTTATTTACCAATCCGAACACAGATATGGGAATAACAGTATTTTCTGAGTGAAAAAAATGCATTCAGGGTGGACAAAAAGTCACAACGTGTTGTGATCTATACCGTATATGATGCTATGGGATTGAATTTATATTATGTGTGAAAAATCAATTTTGTGTGAATTTTTTCCGAATTTGTAGCTGCCTTGAGTCCCCTCTCAGGTCGAGAAAGTTGAGGTAGAAATGAAGTAAATACTGTAAATAAATAACTAATGGTATTAGATGCCATTTTCAAGGACTTGATTTTTCACACATGGTGTAAATTTATTACCTGAATATATACTATAGATGATGTCAAGATATTGTAAATTAAAAACAAAAAATAAAGGTCAAAGGCTTCCATGGCTGGAATCACTGGGTTGTAGGTTTTTCATGCTATATGGCCATGTTCTAGAAGCATTCTCTCCTGATGTTTCACCTGCATCTATGGCAAGCATCCTCAGAGGTTGTGAGGATGCCTGCCATAGATGCAGGTGAAACGTTAGGAGATAATGCTTCTAGAACATGGACATATAGCACAAAAAAACCTACAACAACCCCAAAAAATAAAGGTTTGTTGTATGTTTTCCGGGTTGTATGGCCATGTTCCAGAAGCATTCTTTCCTGACGTTTTGCCTGCATCTATGACAGGCATCCTCATATAGAGAATAAAATAGTTTTTGCCCTCCAAAACCTTAGAGCACATTCTGGAGCCAAACGGAAAATCCTGTAGGGACCCTAGGAAAACTGCAGAAATTGAAGTTGATTGTGCGTTGAACATGACTTTAGGTATCTGTGCTGCTTCTGTCAGCTGTCTTTGGGCCCTTCCACACAGCCCTATGTCCCAGAATACCAAGCCAGAAAATCCCACAATGTCTGCTTTGAACTGGGTTATCTGACACTCAGATAATGTGGGATTTTCTACCTCGATATTCTGAGATAAAGGGCTGTGTGGAAGGGCCCTTCATTTCCACAGTTCTTTTGATAGCATTGCCATGATCATTGTACAACATTGGACTTTCACCATATGGCTTTTTATGATTAATCACTTTCCCTATTGCAAACTTGACTTCAGGAGTAATCCTTGCTTGGCACATAACACTCAAGATGAATTTATTTAAAGGCATGCTAAAGCCATCCCTATCTGAGCAGTGGCAGTAATATGATAGTTTCTACGTTTAAGGAGCTCCATTGGCTGCCGTTCATCTTCCGGATCCAATTCAAGGTAGCTCCTAAATGGCTGACCTCCTTCCTCCGCCAGCGGTCTCAGCGTGTGAGGAGGGGGGGTGGTCTCCGAGGGCTCTCCATTGGTGTGTGGAGTTCCTCAGGGGCCATTCTCTCCCCTCTGTTATTTAACATCTACATGCAGCCGCTTGCACAGCTGGTGCGGAGTTATGGGCTGGTCTGTCACCAGTATGCGGATGACACCCAGCTCATTCTGAGGATGGAGGGCAGGCCGAGTCTGTCCCCGATAATTTCCAACAGTGCCTTGAGGCCGTTACTGGATGGCTGCGAGCCAGTAGGTTGGGGTGAATCCGCGAAGACGGAGATCTTGTGGCTGGGCCGCCCGGGCGAGGTAGGTGCCCAGCTTCCGACCCTGGACGGTGCGGCGCTGCACCCAGCGCCGTCAGTGAAGAGCCTGGGTGTCCATTTGGACTCCCGTCTGACAATGGAGGCCCAGGTCTCCATCGCCAGCAAGGCTGCTTTTTTTCCACCTCCGCCAGGCAAGGAGGTTGGCCCCCTATCTCTCCCGGAGTGACCTAGCCACGGTGATCCAAGCCACGGTCATCTCGAGGCTAGATTACTGTAACGCGCTTTACGTTGGCCTGCCTATGTCGCCGATCCGAAGCTCAAGCTGGTGCAGAACACTGCCGCCCGGCTCCTGTCTGGGGCTCCAGCAGGTTGCCGCATAACACCAATCTTGCAGGATCTGCACTGGCTACCTATAGAGCACCGGGTCGCCTTCAAAGTGCTGGTTCTCACCTTCAAGGCCATCTACGGCCTGGGGCCAGTGTATCTGAGAGACCGTCTCACTCCATATTGCCCATCGAGATCACTCCGGTCGGAGGCCAACCTTTTGGTGATACCATCTGTAAAGCTGGCCCATTTAACATCCACCCGCCGGAGGGCGTTCTCCGTGATAGCCCCTACGCTATGGAACGCCCTCCCGGCTGAGGCCAGATCCCTGAGGGACCTACTCCAGTTTAGATGGGCCTGTAAAACTCATTTGTTTAGACAGGCTTCGGTGAGTAGGCCGTCTGTTCATCCATTGGGCTACTATACTTGCTGCTGTCTTTGTTTTAATTGTTAGTGCTGCATGTTTTAATTCTGTTTTTAAAATGTTTTGTTTTAACCATTGGCGCTGTGCCACTGGCTCTTGTGAGCCACCGCGAGCCCTCGGGAGTCGGCGGTGTAGAAGTCCCAAGAATAAATAAAAATAAAAAATAAAAATAAGGTGCCGGTTTTTACCTACAAAGCCCTGAACGGTTTGGGACCCGCCTACCTGCATGACTGCATTTCTGTCTACGAACCCAGATGATCTCTCCAATCATCTAGAGAGGCTCTGCTCTTGCTCCCGCCCTCTTCGCAGGCGCGATTCATGGGGATGAGAGAGAGGGCCTTCTCTGTAGTGGCCCCCCGACTCTGGAACTCACTCCCCAAGGATATCAGACAAGCCCCCACTTTGGCAGTCTTTAGGATGAGCCTGAAAACGTGGCTGTTCTAATGTGCCTTCCCTGAATAAAGTAAATAATGCCCTGCTGTGATCAATCCTTGCAAATGTCCTCAGAAGCACTTTAATTACCTGTTGGGTTGTCTGCCCCACATTATCCTTTAAAACCTTCCTGCTACACACATTCTATCTCTATTCGCATCCAGTGTTTATTATTTTAAAAATTTAATATTGGGCCCGGCCAGAATGGTTTTAAATTGTCTGTTACTGCTTATGTGTAAGTTATATTGATTGTATTGTTTTATTATTTGCTGTTGTGTTGTTTATTATGTGTCATTGGGCTTGGCCTCATGTAAGCCGCCTCGAGTTCCCTTGGGGAGATGGTGGCGGGGTATAAATACATTATTATTATTATTATGCATGCCATTATAATCATGTATCTTCTCAAAAGTAACTTTCCAAGCTCTGTTAGGAGCCACATATCTATGGCAGAGATACAGAGTGTGGTATATGCTGCATGGTGTTGCTGGACTTCAATTCCCGTGGTCTTTCACTGTGAAGAATGCTCTGGTGGATTTCAGGCCCTTAATCGCTGCAGGCCACATGTTCCCCACCCACTTGTATGGATTTTTGTTCATGTTTTATTCACGCCACAGCTTCAAACCTTTAATAATGCTGCAGTAGGCTAAGGGGGAATGGTATACTCTCAGAACAGAAATAAAACGATTTTGTTCCAATTTGAAACTCAACCAGACCTCAGAGCCTACACTGCAGAAAGACGGAGATTATTGCAGTAATCAACTGTGCCATGCAGCAATGAAAACCATAATTTCCTTACAGTGAATTTCAAAGAAAACTTCCATTGCAATTCATGGAGTGCATGAATGTAGAGATTGTTTTTCTAAGATGCTAGAGACATAGGATGTACTTTAAAACTTTTTAAACCACAAGGCTTCTTTTTCATTAACATGTCAGTACTGGTGAGAACTGTAATTCCCCCAAGTAGAATCTTGTTCAATTACTTCTCAAATTGCAAAACTTCATACCAATACACAAAGAGTCCCAGCATGGTCATAAACAATTTGTTACCGTAGAGTGGAGGTGGAAAGAGTAAACACTAGTCCCAGATGCTCTGAGGGACACTCAAACACACTGGGGAGCTGTGATGGCACGCCCGAGCCTTTGGGAAAACTATATTGCCTGGCTTTACTTGGGGGCTATCTGATACCTTCTGTTAAGATTAAGACCCTTAGCAGATAAAGGCACTTTGAGGTAAGGTGAAAAGATAACCAAATGAGTTTACTGAAACAGGATAAATAAAGGGCTAACTCCACTCGGGACTAACATAAAATAACTTAAAACAATACATTACGAAAGGAGAACTCACTGGTTCTGGGAGGAGCTAAAACACCCACCCCAGTTAGGAGGAAGAGTTCTGTCGCCGCCATTTCCTAGCAGGTCTTTGCCAAAACAATTTTCAAAAAGGCTTGGAAACTCTACCGCCTTTCAGAACATGGCTATCTGGCCATGTTCCAAAAGCATTGTCCCCTGATGTTTCACCCCCATCACTGGCAGGCATCTTCTATCGGAAGTGAGAATGTAGCAATTTGTGACCTTGATTAACATCGAATAGCCTTGCAGCTTCAGAGCCTGACTGCCATAATGCAATGACACAAGTATCCAGCTCTTTGAGATTCAGAAGCTGGATTATATGGCAGTGTAGATGGGCCCCCCACTTATCAGAGGCAAGCGGGAATAATGCAATTAGTGAGCTTGATTAGCTTTGAATAGCCTTGGAGCTTCAAAGCCTGACTGCCATTATGCAACGATGCAAAGTATCACCTAGTATTTTTTTGAATATGACTATGAAAGTATTATACAGTTTATAAACACCTTGTTCCCAGAACACATACAGCTAAGTTGCAGAGTTTGTCCCCCTTCCCAATACCAGAAATGACCCTAAAATCCCTAATCCCTCTTTCTTCCTCCCTCCCTCCTCTCTTCTCGGCAGCCTCCTATAGGGACACAAGTGTACTTTTCCAGAGCACTTTTCCTGAGTGCACTGGAAAAGTAAATCAATGTGGTAGGGAAACAGGTAGGGAAAACATCCGGGTCCCCCCACTAAATGGAGTCAGACACAACTTCCCTCCCCTCCCCTCTTTCAAACACTTCTCAGCTTAATGTGGCGAAGTCCTGTGTCTTAGAACACATGACATGTGGGTAGTTCATTTAAGTCCAAGCTGTTGTTGCTTGCAACGGACGCTTTTCAAATTCTATTTCTTGATATATTTTCTTTCAATCATCATACAAAGTACGGTTGCAGTGGAAACCAAACCATGAAGATTGCATTCACAAGTCTCAAAATTATAATCCTCCCAAGGAGTCAAGGTCTCCGGGTTGTCCAAATAATCAATATTTTCAATACTATATTAATGGCATATAGTTCATCAGGTGGTCAACCCAGATTGGTCGACGGTCTAGCCGTTTCCACCCTCTTGGCTTCGTCGGGACCTTCAGACCAATGCTCCAAGAAATAAAGTTTCCAAAGTGATCCGGAAAATGTCTATAAGAAGTGAAATAACATAAACCATCATATAGCTATACATAGTATTCCTATCTTATAACATAATACACTCAA